>JAJPUD010002836.1:84386-138102 GCA_023553655.1 Myrmecobius fasciatus | reverse complement strand
GAAGCTTCTTATGTAGCAAAAATTTCTACTGAGGAAGAACAATAATTAATTTTACAGTCTTATCCAATAGTCTATGGTACTTTTAAAGAATACATGATTTGCTCAAATGCAGAAAGGCAGAAATAGTAAATGCATCCTTTTCAGATCATGATGCAATAAAAATCACATGCAATATAAGGCCAGGAGAAAATAAACCAAAAGGTAATTGGAAATTAAATAATCTAATCCTGAAGAATGAATGGGTGAAAGAGCAAATCATAGACACAATCAATAATTTCATCCAGGAGAATGACAATAAGGAGACAACATACCAAAATTTGTGGGATACGGCCAAAGCAGTTTTAAGGGGCAATTTTATATCTCTAGATGCTTACTTGCATAAAATAGAGAAAGAAAAGATCAATGAATTGGGCTTATTATTAAAAAAACTAGAAAAAGAACAAATTAAAAACCCTCAATTAAATACCAAATTGGAAATTCTAAAAGTAAAAGGAGAAATTAATAAAATCGAAAATAAGAAAACTATTGAGTTAATAAATAAAACTAAGAGTTGGTTCTATGAAAAAACTAACAAAATAGATAAGCCTTTAGTTAATTTGATAAGAAAAAGGAAAGAGGAAAATCAAATTGTTAGTCTCAAGAATGATAAGGGAGAACTTTCCTCCAATGAAGAGGAAATTAGAGTAATAATTAGGAGTTACTTTGCCCAACTTTATGCCAGTAAGTTTGAAAATCTGAATGAAATGGAGGAATATCTACAAAAATATAGATTGCCGAGGTTAACAGAAGAGGATATAAATTATTTAAATAGTCCCATATTAGAAAAAGAAATAGAACAAGCCATTAACCAACTCCCTAAGAAAAAATCTCCAGGGCCAGATGGATTTACATGTGAATTCTACCAAACATTCAAAGAACAATTAATTCCAATACTGTACAAACTATTTGAGAAAATAGGGACAGAAGATATACTGCCAAATTCCTTCTATGAGACCGATATGGTGCTGATAGCTAAACCAGGTAGGTTGAAAACAGAGAAAGAAAACTATAGACCAATTTCCCTAATGAATATTGATGCAAAAATTTTAAATAAGATATTAGCAATGAGATTACAGAAAGTCATCCCCAGGATAGTACACTATGACCAAGTAGGATTTATACCAGGGATGCAGGGCTGGTTCAATATTAGGAAAACTATCAGCATAATTAATTATATTAATAACCAAATTAACAAAAACCATATGATTATCTCAATAGATGCAGAAAAAGCCGTTGATAAAATCCAACACCCTTTCCTATTAAAAACACTAGAGAGTATAGGAATAAATGGCTTTTCCTTAAAATGATCAGTAGCATGTATTTAAAATCATCAGCAAGCATCATATGTAATGGAGACAAACTAAAACCATTCCCAATAAGATCAGGAGTGAAACAAGGCTGCCCACTGTCACCATTACTATTTAATATTGTATTAGAAATGTCAGCTTTAGCAATAAGAGAAGAAAAAGAGATAAAAGGAATCAGAGTAGGTAATGAAGAAACCAAATTATCACTCTTTGCAGATGACACGATGGTATACTTAGAGAACCCTGAAGACTCAACTAAAAAACTACTAGAAACAATTCACAACTTTAGCAAAGTGGCAGGATTCAAAATTAATCCACATAAATCATCAACATTTTTATATATTACCAACAAAGTTCAGCAGCAAGAGATACAAAAAGAAATTCCATTCCAAATAACAGATAATAGGATAAAATATTTGGGAATCTATCTGCCAAGGAAAAGTCAGAAACTATACAAACTAAACTACAAAACACTTTCCACACAAATAAAATCAGACCTAATCAATTGGAAAAACATTAAGTGCCCATGGGTAGGCAGAGCGAACATAATAAAAATGACAATACTACCCAAACTAATCTACTTATTTAGTGCCATACCAATCAAACTCCCAAGAAATTATTTTATAGATCTACAAAAAATAGTTGCAAAGTTCATTTGGAAGAACAAAAGGTCAAGGATTTCATAGGGATTAATGGAAAAAAAAAAGGCAGATGAAGGTGGCCTTGCTGTACCAGATCTAAAACTGTATTATAAAGCAGTAGTCATCAAAACCATTTGGTACTGGCTAAGAAATAGCGCAGTCGATCAGTGGCACAGGATAGGATATCAGGACAATCTAGGCAATAACCTTAACAATTTAGTGTTTGATAAACCCAAGGACCCCAGCTTTTGGGATAAGTACTCACTATTTGACAAAAACTGCTGGGAAAATTGGAAACTAGTGTGGAAGAAATTAGGGCTTGACCCATACCTAACACCACATACCAAATTAAGATCTAAATGGATTCAAGATTTAGATATAAAGAGTGATTTTTAAGCAAATTAGAGGAACATAATATAGTTTACCTCTCAGACCTGTGGAGATGGAATAAATTTATGTCCAAAGAAGATGTGGAACTCCTAATTGAACACCACATGGATAATTTTAATTATATTAAGTTAAAAATTTTCTGTACAAATAAAACTAATGCAGACAAGATTAGGAGGGAAGCATCAAATTGGGAAATCATCTTTACATTTAATGGTTTTGATAAAGGCCTCATTTCTAAAATATATAGAGAATTGTCTCATATATATAAGAATTCAAGCCACTCTTCAATAGATAAATGGTCAAGGGATATGAACAGACAACTTTCAGATGATGAAATTAAAACTATTTGTAGTCATATGAAAAGTTGCTCCAAATCACTATTGATCAGAGAAATGCAAATTAAGACAACTCTGAGGTACCAGTACACACCTGTCAGATTGGCTAAAATGACAGGAAAAGATAACGATGAATGTTGGAGGGGATGTGGGAAAACTGGGACACTAATACATTGTTGGTGGAACTGTGAATGGATCCAACCATTCTGGAGAGCAATTTGGAGCTATGCTCAAAAAGTTATTAAACTGTGCATACCCTTTGACCTAGCAATGTTTCTACTGGGCCTATATCCCAAAGAGATCTTAGAGGAGGGAAAGGGACCCACATGTGCAAGAATGTTTGTGGCAGCCCTTTTTGTAGTGGCTAGAAACTGGAAACTGAATGGATGCCCATCAGTTGGAGAGTGGCTGAATAAATTATGGTATATGAATGTTATGGAATATTATTGTTCTGTAAGAAACGACTATCAGGACGATTTCAGAGAGGCCTGGAGGGACTTGCATGAACTGATCCTGAGTGAAACGAGCAGAACCAGGAGATCATTATACACAGCAACAACAATATTACAGGATGATCAATTCTGATGGACATGGCTCTCTGCAACAAAGAATTGTCTCAAACCAGTTCCAATTGTTCACTGAAGAAGACCATATATACCCAGAGAGAGGGATATGAAATATGGACCACAACCTAACATTTTCATGATCTCTATTAATGTTTGCTTGCATTGTGTTGCCTTTCTCTGATTTTCTTTTTTTCTTGTAAATAGGATTTTTCTTGCACAACTTGTCAAGTATTTCAATATTATTGACATGTAGTGGACTTCCTGCCATCTAGGGGAGGGGAGGGGACTGGGGGTAAAAATTGTAATGGAGAGCTTTGTAAAGATCAATGCTGGGGAACTATCCATACATATGTTATACAAATAAAAAGCTTTAATTAAAAAAACTGCCAAATATGTAAATTAGCTCAATGTTTACTGATGAAAACACACACAGGACATACGTATTAATATTTTAACATTACTGATTATACAGCTATTAATTTACAAAACCAGAAAATGTTGCATTTGTGTTACAATCACTTTGAAAAACATTGAAATAAAATTTTATTTAATAAGGTAAAATTTATTGATCTAAAATTAAAAAAAGAGTAGTCACAACAAAAAACCTCCCAAAATATTAGTTTCCAAGCTTTATTTAGCAAGTATCACTCTTTAAAATTTTTTTATCTGTCACATTTTGTATAAAGTAATGCAAATTAATTTCTTAACTTGGATATTGTTCTAAGAAATGTATTAATTTATTAAACATTTTTATCATAAAACAAATCTTAACATTTAAAATGCTTGAATTTTGTTTTCTTTCTCAGGTTTTTTTCTATAGATCAGATTTTTCTTGTACAGCAAGATAACTGTATAAATATGTATACGTATATTAGATTTTTCATATATTTTAACATAATTAACATGTATTTGTACTATCTTCCATCTAGAGGAGGGGGTTGGGGAAGGAGGGAAAAATTTGTAACAGAAAGCTTTGCAAGGGTCAATGTTGAAAAATTACCAATGAATATGTTTTGCAAATAAAAAATTTAATTTAAAAATAATTTGAATATATTCAGCTAGGATATCTGTTGGACACCCATTTGGATATATCCCAGAGACAATTGGAACTGTAAGAACTATAGTCATGAAAGAGGGTAGGATTGAATAAATAAATTTCAGGATAGGTCTGCAAAATGTTTTCATGTAAGTTTGATAGAAATAGGAAGTACCTGCTTTATACTAGGAAATCTTGTTTTTAAGAACATTTGTCAGATGCTTTTTATAAGTAGTGAATTATCCTCTTGAATTTAAACAAGACTTGCAAGGAAAAGTGAATTGGCACACATTTCAGCAGCATGTACATTTCACACATTTTAGCATTGTGTATTACACAATCCACTTTATAATTAATGTCAGTAGAATCATTGTCCCTGACTCATTTTTCCTCTTGGGATTCTCTCTCTACATCTGGGAGAGCAGTATATCTCTGAGGGAGGCAATGATATCTTTTAGTCATTCTTACTTCTATTAATAAGATGCCTGATGTAACCCCTTTTGCTTTGCCTTATTTGTAAAAACCTTATTTCTCCCATGTGAGTGGGCATTTTCTGTTAACGCTAGTTCAACTCACCTCCTTAACTTTATTCCTGCAGTACTGATTACTATAGCCTCCCATAACACCATCAATATTCATGGTGAGTACCACACTTTTGGTCTCTTCACATTCTTCTGGTAATTATCAAAGACCTATGCTGGTTTTGGTGTTGGTGAAATTCTTACTCCTTTTGTGCAAAATTGACCCCAAATCTGCCAAAGAAGGGAGGGACCCAGATGCTACAGAGGGAGAGATCTTGGCAAGGGGAAGCTGGCACTGAAATAAAGCTGGCAACTGAGTAAAAGAATCCTTTGTGGGATCGCATATATTTAACCTATATCACCTTGCTTGTTGTCTTGGGGAGGGAAGAAGTAAGGCAGGGAGGGAGAAAAATTTGGAACACAAAGTCTTACAAAAATGTATGTTGAAAACTATGCGTATCTGGAAAAATAAAATACTATTGAGATTTTTAAAAAATAATTTTGTGTGGGTCAAACATTAGTCATCAATCTCCTAGCAGACACCTGAAGTGATCACAAAATATTCTTTAAAACTAGGGATATTATTTTAACTAGATGAGTACAAGACTACATTTTGATTCTGTTTCTTAGGATATAAAGCTTCCCATGAAAAAGGAAAAGTCCTAGAGAAATCAAAGATGTTTGTCTGAATTAGTATATGCCCATGCTTGAATTGTGGAATTATAGAATAATTTAAATTAATTGTTTGATTTTTTACAAGGACTTTTTTTTTGGCTGAGAAAATTGGGGTTGAGTGACTTGCCCAGGGTCACACAGCTTGGAAATGTTAAGTGTCTGAGATTACATTTGAACTCAGATCCTCTTGACTTCAGGGCTGGTGCTCTATCCACTGCATCACCTAGCTGCCCCTTCACAAGGACTTATTAACTTTCCTTCCCACTGTATCCTAAATGGACAATACTAAAAATTATAAAACCCTCATAAAACATGAATAGTAAATATTCAAATTGGTCAATCCAAATTTATATGAATCATTTTGCATTTGAAGTTCATTGCTTGTCTACCAGTAGATTTCTATTATATGTCAAAATATATATATTATATTCTGGACTCATCTATGTCAACCAGATACAAAACAAACAACCAACCAAACTTGTTTTTTCTCTGTAATGTCATCATTTGATGTACTCTTTTCATTATGCATGAGTTCATAGATTTCTTCTCAATTAACTCTGAAACTATCTATTTTATTGTTTCTAATACAGAAATACTATTCTTTTATATAGATGCACTATAATTATTTTTAGTAATCCACCTAAATTAGAAAGGTTGCTTTTTGGGTTATAATGAAAAGAATATATAAATGAAAAATAAAATGGAAAGAAATGAAAAAGAATTCATACATTTGACACTTTTCATCTTTTATTGACATCTGTACTCCCACTGCCTCATCTAAAATACCATTCCCAGAATGGGACTTAGAACTCCAGATCAGTAAAAACATAATCAAGGACAGCACGATCATCTCTTCTTTCATACTTTATTTACTGAAGGCTTAAATTACATTCATTTTTTCCTAGCTTCCCTACATTATGACTGACTTATTGAACTTACAATTGACAAGAATAAAGTTTTTGACTAAGAAACAAAGATTTTGGCAAAGCCATACTTATTTTCTTTTTTCTGAAGCAATTGAGGTGAAGTGACTTCCCCAGGGTCACACAGCTAGGGAATGTTAAGTGTCTGAGACCACATTTGAACTCAGGTCCTCCTCACTTCAGGGCTGGTGCTCTATCCACTGCACCACCTAGCTACCCTGCCATACTTATTTTCAAAGAGAAAATAAAGTGTAGCTGCAAAATCTTTTAAGTAAACTAGAAAGAATACTTGAATACTTGTTTGGAACAGTAATTTCTCCATGTGTAAATTGAGTGCAACACTTAATATGTCAATTAAAAGCTGCCTTATCTTCATAAGAAAAGCCTTCTATTATATATTGAGTATATTATTGAGCATCTGTTACAAAAGGTCATCACAAATTTAATTCAATTTAACAAAAATTATATTAACTTTCTATCACGTCTTAAATGGTTTTGGGTTTGGGGAATGTAATGAGAATAATAGCTAGCTTAAAATATCATGTAATATTTTATATGTATTATCCCATTTATTCCTTTCTACCACCCTGAGAAGTAGATCCTATCATTATCACCTCCATTTTACAGGTAAGAAAACTGAGGCTAAGAGAATTTAAATAATTGGGGTGAGATGACTCAAACTACTAAATATGTGAGAAAGGATTTGAACACTGTCTTTCTGATTCAAAATCCAGTGTTCTAATTCATGGTACATACTCAGCTCTATGATGCATAACCAAGATAAATCAAGATCCTAGTTACTTTTTCAAGGAGTCAATGCTCCAATGGTTTGGGAAAGGAATAGTGCAACAAATACAGAAATATGTTTCATGTGGAGTTGGGAATAAAAAAATACAAACTAGATGATTTGTAAAAATTTAAAGATGTAAGAGAATGTTAATTAATTCTGCTTTTTAAAAATAATTTTTGTTTGAGACAAAAATGATCTTAATAGCATGAACCAAGCTAATTTGAATGAAAACATTGGGAACTTTTCACTGTAACAAAGTACCATATAATTAGAAATATAGAGATCTTGAATTATGGAATATCTCTCTGGGTCCTGTGATCTAATACTACAGGACACCAATGAAAGGGAAAAATCTATTAAAAACAAAGGTGACATTGTTACAAATCTGGGCTGGTATTGGAGGGATAGCATCCCTTATCCTATATTCAAAAGCAGGTCTGATGATTTCAGGTTCTAACCAGACTGATGCCTTAGATAGTAGTATTTTACAATGATTCAGGAAATGGGTGTGAGGGAGTGTGTATAGCACAAGGAAAAATAGATGGATCCTGGCCTGATATTTATTCTTCTTCTTGCTAGAAGTAGGTAGTTGATATATAGAGATAAGCAAGGAACAGATATTGCCTTAATCCCTAAGGAGTGTACTAGTCCTATTCCATGACTGTGGGAAATGCAATTCAAAGCTAGATCCCAAGAGAGACCTGGGCTTGTAGCTTCTGTTTAAAAAGCAAATCCAGCACATCAATAGTTGAGATGAAATTATCTTAAAAGAGAGTAAGAACAACCTCTGATAAAGATCTTATTATGAGAATAGTGGGGCTTTTAGGGACACATGTTCTGTGAAGGTTTTTTTTTTTCCCTTGTGTATCAATATGTATGCTATCTTTAATTGGATGTGTCCCCAGGCAAGTTTCATATACTAGATTTTGCTATCAGTTACTTGTAGTCTTCAGAAACAAAGAATATGGAAGGAATGATCATGATCAATAGCACTAAATAAAAATCAATTTCACCCCCAGTAAAGCCCTTCAGCAATGCTGTTTTCAATTAGCAAGTGCTGTGTGGGTGAAGTCAGCATCTGGGCAATAGATCCTAGATCCTTGTAGTTTGAATTTCAGAATCCTATTTCTCAAAACCATAAAGCTTCTATTGTTGAGTACTGTATGTATATATTTTGAAATACTATACCACATGCAAATAGGCTTCCAAAAAACTACTGAATGGTAGAGGGCATGTGACAGAATAATGATCCTGGAGAATTTTTCTTCTTAGAGAATGACGACTCCAGCTACAAGCTTCAATGGCTCCCACTTCCAGGTCAAAGAATTCATCCTTATGGGACTCCCTGGAATCCATAGTTGGCAGCATTGGCTATCTCCACCTCTGGCAGTACTCTACCTCTCCTCCATCTCTGCTAATCTGCTCATCTTTATCACCATCTGGAAGGAACCCAAATTACACCAGCCCATGTATCAATTCCTAAGCGTTCTGTCTGTTGTAGACATAGGTCTGGCCACCACCATCATGCCCAAGATCCTGGCCATCTTCTGGTTTGATGCCAAAGCCATCAGCCTCCCTGAGTGCTTTGCTCAGATCTATGCCATTCATTGCTTTATAGCCATGGAGTCAGGCATCTTCCTCTGTATGGCTTTTGACAGATATGTGGCTATTTGCCATCCCCTCCGCTATCCCACCATTGTCACAGCCTCTTCTGTCTTCAAAGCCACAATATTTATGGTACTCAGAAATGGGCTGATTGTTATCCCAGTGCCTGTGTTGGCTGCTCAGAGAGATTACTGCTCCTCAAATGAAATAGACCACTGCTTGTGCTCCAACTTGGGGGTCACCAGCCTGTCCTGTGATGACAGGAGGCCCAACAGCATTTGTCAGATGGTTGGGGCCTTTCTGATATTGGGAGGAGACTTAACCCTGATCATTCTTTCCTATGCCTTGATCTTCTCATCTGTACTGAAGTTGAATTCTGCAGAAGCTGCATCCAAAGCCCTGAGCACCTGTAGCTCCCATCTCATCCTCATCTTTTTCTTCTATACAGTGATTGTTGTAATTTTTGTCACCCATCTGGCAGGGAGAAAGTATCCCCTGATCCCTGTGCTCTTCAATGTATTACACAACATCATCCCCCCAGCCCTCAACCCTGTAGTGTATGCATTTAGGACTCAAGACCTCAGGCTGGGCTTCCAGAAATTGCTTCTGCCAAGCAAAAAGGGCAAATGAGCTCAAAGCAGTCAGAATCCCTTCCAGGAGAAGGAAATGACAAATCACTTCAGGATCTTTGCATGAAAACTTAAGGGGTCAGAAATGACTGAACAACATCCTTGAATCCATTGACTTTCCATCCTCTTAACACCTGGCAAAGACATATTGAATAAAGACTCTGTGTAAAGAAACAAGGGTGTCATGGAAAGGCTTGCTGTGCATTGACGCTAATGGTTTACATGCTTCATGTCTGCTGAAACTAGGTGAGAAGTCACCAGATGATTTTGTTTCTCAGATCTTAATTAGTGAACTCCAAGTCCTTTTATTTTTTTTTTCATACATCCCTATTTGGCAGTGAGAAAAATTATAGGTAGATCCTCTCTCTCTCTCTCTCATTATACGTATATGTATATACATATACATATATATAATGTGTGTAATATATATATATATATATAAAGATACATATTTACAAATGCTCTATTGCACTCAGAATTATATGTACATTATAAAACTCATGCAAAATAAAAATTTTAAGAATTAGACAAAGATGGAATATTTGATCATAACACCTATGGAACTTTGTGAGAAGAGTAACCTCGTCACACATACCTATGGCTTGTGTGTAGAAAGAACAGAAAGTAGAAAGGATAGACTTGATGCAAGAGCACCACTAAGGAGGTGCTACTGATAGTGTAGGCAGGAAGAGATGAGGTCCTGAATCTGGGGGTGAAGAGTTTGTGTAAAAAGAGAAACCAGGAGAAGACTGAGAGATGTTTTTAGAGGTAGGAAGAACAGATTTGTCAACAGAGTAGATTGGAAGAGTGAGGGAATTTGGGGAGCTGAGAGTAATGAATTTAAATGGCTGGAAAGATAGGATTTTCTTGCACAGTAGTATGCCAGGTCAAAAGATCGGTAAGTTTTGAGGAAATGATGAAGTAATGAATGAATAATTCACTCATGCCTGATTATGCTCTGAAACTCAATCTATACATCAAAAAAATCAACAATTACTTTATTGTTTCTGAGCCTGAAAGGGGAAAGAGAAAGAGAGAAAAAGAAAGAGAGAGAAAGAAAGAAAAGCCAGAAGAGAAGAGAACCTTGGTTCACACACACACGGAGGACAAAAAATGAATGATCATCCTAAAAATTAAAATGATAAAAAAATGATTTAAGTAAGTGAAATTTAAAAAAAATAGGAGGGGAGAATTTTCATTAATAATCTTAATTGTATGAAAGAAGAAAGAGCTTGAGGACTAAAAATTTTCTGCAAGCCAGACCTCACCCTTCTCCATTCTAAGGTATCTTTCACACTTACCATACATGTCTAGAAAATTTTAGTTCTCCACTTTAGGTTTCTATTCTTGTTAGGATATGAATATGTATAAGAATGATCCACAATTGATCAAATGGCTGATCTTCCAATCTACTGAGTGTCTAATCTCTTTCCCAATTTTGTGTGAACTGAAAAGATTCCTAATTCACATGGGAGGTAACTGGGCTCTAGAGAAAAAAAAATTGATAATGGCTTAAAACCCTTATGAGAAGCAAATTTAATGATCCTATTATGTTCAGAATCTTAGCTCATATATTAGTCCATTATTCTGTACCCACATTTCTAGTTATAAACTTATAATCTCTGATACATATATACCTTGAAGCATTGCCATCTCTAAAAGAAAGGTGTCCAAGGATTCTCTCTCAACTCACTAAATGTTCTTCACTCCATCTTAAGAGACCTGCCTTAGTTGTCACTTGCTGTCTTCACAGATTCTTTTGAGGTTTTCTAAATGACAGTTAAATGAAGATTTGCTAGCTTCCTCATAGCAGGGTCATAGGAAAGGTCCACAAGCATTTGCTCCTTGCAATCTCCTTTTTCACAAGCCACTAGGATATTTTAAAATATATTCTCCCAATGAATCCAAACACTTACCATGAAATTAGATGAACAACTGCATGTAAACCTATATCAAAAGAGCTAAGAAAAATTCAAAATAAACTTTAAAAAATCAACTAAACATCTGATAAGTACATTTTATGTAGTTAATACTGTGTCCCATTCCAGGAAAGAAAAAAAAGCAATATCTTAAAGATATCAAAGGCTATGAGGGAAGACAAAATTCAAACAACTATATAAAGTAGATTGCAAAATTATCATACAAGTAAGACACCAGAACAAATGGGAATCAGGAAAAAATTTTAATAAAGGAGAAACTTTTAGTTGAGACTTGGAGCAATTTATGGAATTGAGGGGGTACAGAGGAGGTGGAGGAAATTCCAGGCATGAGAATGACTAGTGAAAATTTGCCAACTTGGGAGAGAGTATTTTCTGGGAGGAATAGAATGCAAGACATTGTCACTGAATCATGGAGTACATAGGCAGGAAATAAGATGTAACAAGTGGTGATGAAAACAACAATAATATAAAGGGGAAAAGAGAATGACACTGAGTGATAAAAGTTTGAGGCAAAGTTAGAATTTGATTGGACATGCATTCACACGAAGACACCAGAAAAAAGATCAAGTAGGTAAAAATATAATGGACTTGCCCCATCAACATATATTTTTGTTCTTTGTAAATTTATTTTTTCCAGTTATCCACATGAAAGAATTGAAAAACCTTAAGATTTAAAACCTAAGGAAGCCAAACCATTGATCTGTTTGGTAGTTCTTGAGCAAAAAAAAGTATAAGACTGAACTTATACTTTAGTTTTCTCGATGAAGATTGGAAGGAATGCAACAGTCACTTTAAGCTAGGATGAAGTGTCTGATCATAGGGAGCAAACTGAAAAAAAAAGGAATTTCAAAGAAAAAACTAAGCCTACATGTTTTAGCAAGGAGGGAAATCCTTGATCTTTGTTCTAAAGAACTTGGAATTTGAAGCTAAGAATGTCCTGCTAGGTAGATAAGGGAGGCCTGAAGAGGTAATGGCATGAGGAGACATAACAGGGTAGATTTTCTACTGATCACAATCCACAGTTTCTTAAGTCAATAAGTCAACAAGTAATCATTAAGCATTTCACATTTGCCATTCACAGGACTAAGCTCTGGGGAAACAAACACAGTCAGAAAATAAAAGACAGTCCCTGCCTTTAAGTAGTTTAAATTCTAATGGAGAAAGCAACACATCAGAGGAGTAGGGGATCCTCTTTGTTTCCATTTTTTTTTGCCTTGAGAAGAGAGCTGATATAAATATTTTTGTACATATAGGTCCTTTTCCTTTTTAAAAAACATATTTCTTTTGATATTTATGCCTTTTAGAAGACCTTAAATTTTCAATATATCCCTTTATTTTCCCCACTTAGCACCATTTTTAAGAGAGAATAGAAAGAGGAAGAAAATAATAATGCAGTAAAACTAACACATCAGTCGAATCTATCAGTTTGTTCAGTCTTCTACATAGAGAGTTTTTCTCACTCCTACAAAGAAAGTAAGGCTATAAATCGCAATGGTATTATTAGGTCAAAAGATATGCATGACTTCATAGCCATTTGGGCATAATTCATATCTTTTCATCATTACCAATTGGGGCATTGTAGAGCATTTTTTTTCATGTGATCATAGAGAGGTTTGATTACTTTATCTGAATACTGGCTGTTCATATCTATTCACCCATTATAAATTGAGTAATGCCTATTATTTTTATGAAAATGACTGCTCTCTATATGTTTGAGAAATAAGATATTTATTATAGAAACTTGCTACAAACTTTTCCCCACAATTATGACTACTGTGAATTTCTCTGCATCCTATTCCACCCATACACCATTTATTCTACTTTTTATTTCCTTTCATTCTGTTTATCCTTAAAAGGATTTTGCTTCTGCTGTTTTTTACTTACCTCAGTTCTCCTTCCCTCCTATCATACCACCTTTCTCTTATACCTTTCCTCATCTATTATTCTGTAGCAGAAGATGAATTTCTATGCACAATTGAGAGGTTAGGTTATTCCTTCTTTAAGCCAAATTAAGAGTTAGATGTAGTCACTCCTAACTCTCTCTGGCTCCATAGACCTTTTCAGTCATTCCCTTCACTGTATAAACTTTCTTCCCTTTTTTAAGTGAAATAATCCATCCCATTCTACCATTCCCTTTCCCCTTCTCCCAATGCATTCCTTTTTCTTAGCCCTTAATTTTATATTTTTAGATAATCATCCCATCATGTTCAACTCACAACCATGCCCTCTCTCTACATATTCCCCTTCTAGCTTCCCTAGGAATGAGGTTATTAGGAGTTACAAATATTATTTTCTCATATAAAAAGTTTAATTTTATTGAAACCCTTGTGATACCTCTTTTTTGTTTAGCTTTTGATGTTTCTATTGAGTTGTGTATATAAAGGTCAGAATTTCTATTTAGCTCTGGCATTTTCCTCAGGAGTGCTGGAAAGTCTTTAGTTTCACTCAATATCCATTCCTTGAAAGGAAGAAATGCATGGGCCAATGCAGGGTTTCTTCATAACAGATGAGGTAGAGAAGTCCACAATTACCCACCATAGCTACAATGTACATAGAGCAGTTATGCATGTCCTTTAGTCCTGGCACTCCATTCAGAATGAACAAAAACGAAATTAGAATACTGCCACCTATCCTTTGCATGATGGATTTGTGATAGTCCTATTTAGTTTTCATTTTCTGTATCTCCCTCTAGTGGAAGAGAATGTAGAAGGAAAAAAAATGTTCTGTTTCCATTTCTTCTTTAATTTAATGCAAAAGAATTAACACTTTTTGTAACATTTCACAGTTACCTTAAAGATATGTAATAATAACAGGAACATCTTTTTAATCAAAAGTCCAGAAATTATATATCTGTATTTTATGTATGAATGTGTATCATGTATACATACACACAAATACATACATATTTACACATTTCAGTCAGTGCATATATAATAAAATATATATGCATTCTGTATTGCAACAGTCCAGAGAATTTATGCTTATAGATCTTTCTTTGTACATATACAAATATATATGCACATAAGTATAGTTATAATCACTAATTATGTATTTTCCTCCATTTTATTCTATTATACCTTTCATTCTGTTTGTTTTCTGTTCCTTCTATATAAAGAAGAGGGTGGTAAAAGAGGACTATGCTCCATACCAGTGTTTTAAATTTGTTACAATCTGTTTCTACTCTCCTGCCCTGCTTCCTTTACCCAGAACAGAACAACAGGTTTCTTATCCTTTCTTTTTTTTCATACCCCATTTTAAGTCCCATTCTAATTAGCTAGAGTTTATTTTATTTAGTTTGAATCCCCTTTTAATATATCTTATCTCTCTAATTTCCTCCTTCTTCCTTCTCACCTTTCCCTTCTGTTTCTTTGTTGAGTGAAATATATTCTCTTCCCAACTTTGTGCATTTATGAATATGTTTATGTTTATTCTTCTCTCCTTTGACCATTTCAGATGAAAAGAGGTTTATGTATAGCACTCTTACTTTTTTTTGTACATGTTTCTACTTTCATCCCTTACTTGTGTGAAATGATCTTTTTCCTTTACCATATTGAATATATTATCCTCTCCCTTATTAGTTTTCGGGAAGCTTGTTCCTTAGATGGGATAATATACCTCTTGTGATACATTTTTAATTTTATTTCCTATAATTTCTTCTGCTAGCCCACTTTTATTATCCAATTTTTTCTCTTTAGAGTTTTCATTTCATTAATAAAAGCATTTTAACTCTTAAAAAACCTCTTGTTTAGGCAATATGATTTTTTAAAGGTTCTTGGGGAATGACCATTTTTTTCACCTACCTTGTTATCCCCTCTATAACAAGAACTTTATGCTTTATAAAAGTATGGCAAAGATTAACACTTTCCTCTCACATGAACATGTCTATCTCTGTTATCTGCTCTTTTATTTTTTTGTGATTCCATCCATCTTTTCACTTGTGTGCTTACATTAGAACTAATTCTACCTCTTTCCCTCTCTATCCTTCACATACATTCATATGTATGTAAAAATATAAATACAAAATAATTTCCATGGAAGACTTCTATTGATAGGAAAATGACCATCTCCCAAGGAAATCATTTACTGCTGGATAATTTTACCTGCTGTAATATTTTTGGCTAATAAAAAGATCAAATGTCTCTTAAACTTCATCACTGGTCTTCATTCAGTATTCTACAGCAAAGCACAACAAATCCTAGCCCTTTTCTGGATCACAGATATTATATTCTTTTAATTATTATTATTATTTTTTTTGCTAAGGCAATTGGAGTTAAGTGACTTGCCTAGGGTTACACAGCAAGGAAGTGTTAAGTGTCTGAGACTCAGGTCCTCCTGACTTCAGGGCTGGTGCTCTATCCACTGTGCCACCTAGCTGCCTCTCTTCTTTTAATTCTTAGTCTTTATTCTTTTAACTCTTTGCAATCAACAAACTGATGAGATTCTGAACTATATTATTACAGAAATAGTGAACAATATTAATATAAAATTAATCAAAAATACAAATTACAACAAAATTATAATTTTTTAATCAAAGTTTAGGAAAATCCTGGCATGGTGGTACATGCCTGTAAAATTAGCTACTGAGGAGGCTGAGACTTGTAGATTCTTTGAACTTTAGCATTCTAAACTGCAGTGGGCTATGTCAATTAGGCATCCATTCTGTGTTCAGAATTAATATTCCTTGCCTTGGACTTGATCAGGAGACCATGTTTTTCCTTTTTAAAAAGTTAACAAAAAGAATTTTGCAAATAGCATTTATTAAAATGGTGGTAGAATTTGGTAAGAAAAAATGGGATTTGAGCTTATGATTTTATCAATGTGTGAAGCTTCTTATGTAGCAAAAATTTCTACTGAGGAAGAACAATAATTCATTTTACAGTCTTATCCAATAGTCTATGGTACTTTTAAAGAATACATGATTTGCTTATGAGTGTGTCAGAGAAAAATTTAAATGCACTCCTCCCCAATTCAAAGGCTAACTCCTTAACCTGTTATGCTATGCTGGCTGGAGAAATGAGTTGCCTTATTATCATTGTATTGCATAGTTTCCCATTAAGTCTTTCCAACTGAATCAGTGAGGATGTAATTGCCCATCTTAAAAATTGCATGCACTTGATGGTACTATATATTCCAAGTACAGAATACCATTGATTTCTTAAAAGTCAAGAAATGATTTATTGTACTATTTTCCCCATGTTCCAAGACACAAGAAGCTATCTCAAGGAGAAGCTAATCTTAAAATTCAGTCAAATTGTCATAGGATTATATTTGTATTTGTGGGAGGGACTTTAGAAGCTGGGGGATCCAAATCTTTCAATACACAGTTGAAGAATGAAAGATTAGACTGACTGGGTGCTATGCCCAAGGCCACAAGGGCAGTAAATTGCAATCAGGTCTTCTGTATCTAGATCCAATATACTTTCCATTGTATCTTGTTGCCTCCATGAACAAATTTTATCAAAATTTCACATGAACCTTGAGATACAACTTTCTCAATTGACAATTGTCTCTATTAGTCTTAAAAATCTTATTTTGGTTTGATGCCAAGACCATCAGTCCCTCTGAATGCTTTACTCAGATGTTTGCCATCCACTTCTTTCCAGTAATGGAGAAAAGCATCTTCCTCTGTATGGCTATTAACAGATATATAGCTATATGCTGTCCTCAGTGGTATCCCCCAATTTTAACTGTCACTTTTGTCTTAAGAGCTCTGGGTTCCCAGTGCTCAGGAATGTCCTACTGCTCATACCATTGTCTGTATTAGCTGCTCAATGGAATTACTGCTCTAAAAATGAAATTGAACATTATCTGTGCTCCAACATGTGGGTCACTAGTTTGGCTTGTGATTACAAGAAACTAAACTTCACTTACCCACTGGTTCTAGCTTGGTTGATACTGGACAGTGACTTGA
Organism: Myrmecobius fasciatus; assembly: GCA_023553655.1. NCBI lineage: Eukaryota > Metazoa > Chordata > Mammalia > Dasyuromorphia > Myrmecobiidae > Myrmecobius > Myrmecobius fasciatus. Next base: position 120,794 of record JAJPUD010002836.1, on the reverse strand, counting down.
TCATGATCATCCTTTTATATCCCAATATTATTCACTCTGTACTGAAATTGAACTCTCTAGAAGTTGCATCAAATGCCCTGAGCACCTGCAGTTCTCAACTCGTCCTTATCTTGTTTCTTTTTTTTAAATACAGCCATTGTTGGGCTTTCTGTAACACACCTAGATTCCTCTAACCCCTGTGCTGTTCAATGTGCTGCACAATATCACCCCCCCTGCCCTCCACCCCATGTTTTATCTAGTCAGGTACCATGTCTTCAGGGTGGGCTTTCATCGAATTGTGATACTGAGCCCATAAGCAAACAATTCCAAAAGAATGTGGTCTATATAGCACTCTGGAGAATGAGAAAACTTGGAATATATCTAAGTGAGAATATAGGCTCACTTAGGTATGTTTTTGGTGGTGATGATATTAATAATATGGTGATTTTTCTATGGATAATTATCACAATCCATTTCTACCCTTGAATCTCATAAAATTCCCCATTAGAGAGCTACTGATTGGCTGGAGACTTCCCTCTCTGCAGCTTTCCACATTCTATGTACATTTCCACATTTTATGTTCATGTTCATTTTATATAATCTCAAAGATTGTTTAGCTACATTATCCTAGGACTGTCGACATCAAGTGAAACAAATCAGCGAGGATCACCTAAGCTATTTTCCATTGTCATGGAGAATATCTCATGCAATATCCAAATGGAATCTGGAATCTTCATGAGGTTCTCCAGATACACCTGTGTAAAGATGTGCCAGTTTTCCAGAATTCTATAGCAGCTCCTTAATGAGATCCATAGTCACTCAAAGACTACCTCTGATAACACACAGATTCAATAGTGATAGTGGTGATGATGATGATGAAGATGACTACCTTTTATGACATCATTACAAAAAAAGCTCTTCCATCAAAAGAATATGTGACTGTAGTAGTGCAGTTACTATTTAGCATTTCATAGAAAAGAAAATGATATCCAAGTCAATGAAATACATGGTTTTCAGTTATAATCCAGTAAAAGTTATAACTGGAATTCACTTATTCTTTCTTCAAGCCATATACACTTTCCCTTTGAGGAAAAAGGTCAAACTTTTAAATTTATTTAGTGTTCTATATTGGTATAATCTAGATTTTTCTAGAACTACACTTTGCTCTTTGTTTCCAATATTTCTGGACAAGATTTCAGTATGGTTTCCTAAAGGATATGATTAATATTTTTTCTGGAAGACCTGTGACATTTGTATTATCTTTTTTGTCTGATATTTAAGGAAACACTTGGCACAGTACTCACCAAGAATACAAGGCTAATGAGCAAATATAGATTTTCTGCTAAAATTACTTTTTTGTAACTTCCTTCACTTTTCTCTTTCTGTATTTTTATTATTGCTCCATTTGGAAACATTTTTTCTGATGTTTTTATTGAGTAAAGAACAAAATGTAGGATAAATTATAGTATATTTAAATAATTCAGAAGTAATTGAGTGATGACCTCAAAAATAGCCATCACTCATTCTATGCCAATTTCAAAGGAAATTTCTAGTGGCATGTCTCTGGGAACTATGCTTCACAATTTTCTGCTTAATATTTTTATTGTATTTGTATAAAAGTACAAATAATACCCCTTTCAGATTTGAAATGTTTCATTATGAGGAGGTAAAGGAACTCATTAGAGATGGACTCAAGATATAAAAATACAGGATAAATTAATGCATTGAATTAAATATAATAAGATGAATTTAATAGAAATACAAAATGTTAGATTTAGATTAAAAAAAGTTTTACAATTTAAATATGGGAGATATATGTATGTGTGTATACATATAATATATACATATATATAATATACATATACATATACATATACATATATATATATATAAATTCATCTAGGCAAAAGATTTAATGAGAGTTTTAGTGTAATGGAAGTTCAATTTGATTAAGTGTAACTTAGCAGAAAAAAATACCAATGTTATTATAGGCTATATTAAGAAGGGCCTGGAGAGAGATCATTGTTCAAGGATGTACATATGCACATATATAAACATATATATGCATATATATATATATATACTCAGTCTCAAAGAGACTAAATAGGAATATGATAGCTTTCTTCAAATATTTGTGCTCAACTGGCATGTGAAAGAAGAAATAGATATTTTCTACTTAATCCAAGAGGAAGTAAGTAGAAGTCATAAACTAAAATTTCAGAGTCAGATTTTGGCTTCAGATGAGGAAAGAGTTCCTAAAATCACAACTATAAAATGTGGAATGGTTCACGAGATATTTTCCCTTGTGCAGATCTTTCAGAGTAATCACTAGTAAATGGCAAATGTATACCATTTGTATATATTGTAGAGGTTACTCTTTTTCATGTTGGAGAAATGACCTTTCTTCTTCCTTCCAACTCTGAAATTTTGTTACTTTTTTGATGTTGTTTGACCTTTCTTCTACTTCTGTCCTATTCTGTCTAGGTATTTATTAATAATAGCTATCATTCATATTATGTTTTAAAATTTAAAATATATTTTACAAATGTTAACTCATTTGATCATCACAATGACTTAGTATGGAAGATGTAATTAATATTCCCATATTACAGATGAGAAGTTAAATGGCTTGCCTATAGTGACATAGCTTCAAAGTCTCAGAAGCAGTTTTATGCTTGTCTTCCTGATTTCCAGTCCTATATTTTATCCATTGCTCCTTCTAGTTACCTTAAGATATAAATATTACCATCAAATTAACTAAAGGTTTATTTTGTAAGTTTTTTTTTTCACAAAACCAACTCAGTTTTGTTTATTAGTTCAATAATTTGTCTCTATTTTATTAATCTGTTCTTTGAGTTTCACATTTTCTAATTTGGTATTTAGTTGGGTTTTTTAATTTGTTATTTTCTAGCTTTTTAAGTTGCATATCTAATGCATCGATCTCTTTCTCTATTTATGCAGCTGTTTAGAGACAGAAAATTTCCCCTAAAAACTAACCGCTTTGGATACATCCTGTAAATTTTAGTATGTTGTTTTATTATTGTCATTTTCTTGGATGAAATTACAGATTATTTCTGTGATTTGTTGTTTGACTTACTCATACTTTAGAATTAGATTATTTAATTTCCAATTGGTTTTTAGTCTATCTTTGCTTGGTCCTTTATTGAATATAGTTTTTTATTGCATTGTGGTCTGAAAAGGAAGCATTTACTATTTCTGCCTTTTTGCATTTGATTGTGAGGTTTTTATGCCTTAATACATGCTCAATTATTGTGTAGATGCTATGTACTGCCGAGAAAAAGGTGTATTCTTTTGTGTCCCTATTCAATTTTCTCCAGAGGTCTAATTATATCTAGGTTTTCTAGGAACCTATTAATCTCCCTAGTTTCTTTCTTGTTTATTTTGTGGTCAGATTTGTGTGATTCAGGGAGAGGAAGGTTAAGGTCCCTCACTAGAATTGTTTTGGGCTCATTTCTTCCTGCAACTGGGTTAAAATCTTATCTATGAATTTGCTTGCTCTACAGATGCATACACATTTAGTATCCTTACTATTTCATTATTTACTGAACTCTTTTTCAAGATGTACTTTCCCTCCTTTTATTTTTGCTTTATTTGAGATCTTAATTGCTATCCCCCCTTTTTTTGCTTCAGTTGAAGCATAATATATTCTGTTCCAGCCTTTTACCTTTACTCTATATGTGTTGCTCTGTATCAAATGTGTTTCTTTTTCTTTTTTTTTAATTAAAGCTTTTCATTTACAAAACATATGCAGGGTAATTTTTCAACAATGATCCTTGCAAAACTTTCTGTTCCAAATTTTCCCCTTCTCCCCCCATCTCTTCCTCTAGAGAGCAGGTAGTCCAATACATGTTAGATATGTTACAATATATGTTAAATCCAATATATATTATACATAGTTATACATGTATCTAGCTGCACAAAAAAATGGATCAAGAAAGGAAAAAAAAAACTGAGAAAGAAAACAAAATGCAAGCAAACAACAACAGAAAGAGTGAAAATGCTCTATTGTGGTCCACACTCAGTTTCCACAGTCCTCTCTCTGGGTGTAGATGGCTCTCTTCATCACTGAACAATTAGAACTGGGTTGAATCACTTCATTGTTGAAGACAACCATATCCATCAGAATTGATCATCATATAGTCTTGTTGTTGCCATGTATAATGATCTCCTTATTCTGCTCATTTCACTTAGCATCCATTCATGTAACTCTCTCCAAGCTTCTTTGAAATAATCCTGCATAATTTATACAGCCATTCTCCTAGTGATGGGCATTCATTCAGTTTCCAGTTTCTTGCCACTACAAAAAGGGCTACTATAAACATTTTTGAACATGTGGGTCCTTTTCCCTCCTTTCATATCTCTTTGGGATAAAAGCCCAATAGAAACACTGCTGGATCAAAGAGTATGCAGAGTTTGATAACTTTTTGAGCATAGTTCCAAATTGCTCTCCAGAATGATTGGATCTGATCACAGGTCCACCAACAATGTATCAATGTCTCAATTTTCCCACATCCCCCAAATATTTTTTTTTGCTTTTTTGCTGAGGCAATTGAGGTTAAGTGACTTGCCCAGGGTCACACAGCTAAAGAATGTTAAGTGTCTGAGACCAGATTTGAACTCAGGTCTTCCTGACTTCAGGGCTGGCGCTCTATCCACTGTGCCACCCAGCTGCCCCCACCCCCCAAATACTCATCATTATCTTTTCCTGTCATTTTAGCCAATCTGAAAGGTCTGTAGTGGAATTTCAGACTAGTCTTAATTTGTATTTCTCTGATCAATAGGGATTTGGAGCACCTTTTCATATGATTAGAAATAGTTTCAGTTTCTTCATCTGAAAATTGTCTATTCATATCCTTTGACTATTTATCAATTGGAGAATGACTTGATTTCTTATAAATTTAAGTCAATTATTTATATATTTTAGAAATGAGGCCTTTATCAGAACCTTAGAATTTAAAAATGTTTTCCTAGTTTATTGCTTCCCTTCAAATCTTGTCTGCATTACTTTTGTTTTTACAAAAACTTTTTAATTTAATATAATCAAAATTATCTATCTAGGGTTCAATTAAGAGTTGCAGGTCTTCTTTGGACACAAATTCCTTCCTCCTCCACAGATCTGAAAGTCAAACTATCCTATGTGATTCTAATTTGCTTATATCATTTTTGTCTAGATCATGAACTCAGTTTGACCTTATCTTGGTATATGGTGTTATGTGTGGGATAATGCTTAGTTTCTGACACACTAGTTTCCAATTTTCCCAGCAGTTTTTGTCAAGTAGTGAAGTCTTATCCCAAAAGCTGGGGTCTTTTGGGCTTGTCAAATACTGGATTACTATAGTGATTATTTTGTCCTGTGAACCTAACATATGCCACTGATCAACTACTCTATTTTTTAGCCAATACCAAATGGTTTTGAAAATCATTGCTTTATAAAATAGTTTTAGATCTGGTACAGCTAGAACATGTTTATTTGCTTTTTTTTTTCATTAATCCCCTTGAAATTCTTGATTTTTTGTTCTTCCAGATGAATTTTGTTATTATTTTTTGAGGTCAGTAAAATAATTTCTTGAGAGTTTGATTGGTATAGCACTAAATAAAAAGATTAGTTTAGGTAGTATTGTCATCTTTACTATATTTTCTTGATCTATCCAAGAGCAATTGATATTTTTCCAATTCTTTCTATCTGACTTTATTGGTGTAGAAAGTGTTTTGTAGTTCTGCTCATATAGTTCCTGACTTTCTGTTGGCAGATAGATTCCCAGATATTTTATACTATCCACAATTATTTTAAATGGAATTTCTCTCTGTAACTTTTGCTGCTGGATTTTGTGGGTAATATATAAAAATGCTGATGGTTTCTGTTGGATTTATTTTGTATCCTGCAACTTTGTTAAAGTTGTGGATTAATTTTAATAGTTTTTAGTTGAGGCTCTAGGGTTCTCTAAGTATACCACCATATCATCTGCAAAGAGTGATAATTTGGTTTCCTCATGACCTACTCTAATTCCTTTAATCTCTTTTTCTTTTCTTATTGCCAAAATTAACATTTCTAATACAAAATTGAATGGTAATGATGATAGTGGGCAGCCTTGTTTCACTCCTGATCTAATTGGGAATGGTTCTAGTTTGTCCCCATTACATATGATGCTTGCTGATGTTTTTAAATAGATGCTACTGATTATTTTAAGGAAAAGCCCATTTATTCCTATACTCTCTAGTTTTTTTTTAATAGTAATGGGTGTTGGATTTTATCAACTGCTTTTTCTGCATCTATTGAGATAATCATATGATTTTTGTTAGTTTGTTTATTGATAGAGTTTATTATGCTTATAGTTTTCCTAATATTGAACCAGCCCTGCATTCCTGGTATAAATCCTACTTGGTCATAGTGTATTATCCTGGAATGATTTTCTGTAATCTCTTTGCTAATATTTTCTTTAAGATTTTTACATCAATATTCATTAGGGAGATTGATCTATAATTTTCTTTCTCTGTTTTGTCCTACCTGGTTTAGGTATCAGTCTGTGTCATAGAAGGAATTTGGTAGGAGTCCTTCATTCCCTATTTTTTCAAATACTTTATATAGTATTGGAGTTAATTGTTCTGTAATGTTTGATGGGCTTCCCATGTAAATCCATCTGGTTCTGGGGATTTTTTCTTAGAGAGTTGATTAATAGCTTGTTCCATTTCTTTTTCTAACATAGGATTATTTAAGTAATTTATTTCCTCTTCTGTTAATCTGGGCAATCTATATTTTTGTAGGTATTTCTCTATTTCACTTAGGTTATCAAATTTATTGGCATAAAGTTGGGCAAAGTACCTCCTAATTATTGCTCTAATTTCCTCTTCATTGGTGGAAAGTTCTTCCTTTTCATTTGGACTTTCCCAGCATCATATGGTTAAGACATGTCCAGAGGATTAGAAACTAAATTTTCTTGACTCCAAGAACTGCTTTTTTTACATGTCAGTCTGCCCCTTATGACACCACATTTTTGCACCAAATGGAGTATGTTAAATGTGCTACAGATTTTTTCTCATTCCTTTGGCATTGCAGAAATATCAGTTGAATACATGCAGTGACCAGTGATTAGTCCCTACTTTCACCATGTGCACTGGTCATCTTATTTTCTGGTCATATTTCTGTAATAACAATGCCTGTTCTGAGTAATTCCTTCTTTACAATGTGTTGACATCTGCTCATACTCAGAAATCTTCTCATTTTGAGAATGATATTAAAATTCATTTCTGGAAGATTATCAGTAGAAGCAAATTGGTGGTAAGAAGATGAGAGAGAATGGTAGGAATATTTAAAAAAAAAACCTGTTTAATTTCCCAGTGGCAAATGCAACCCATTTCTCCATTTGTTGTGATTTTTCAATATGTGTGTATGTATGCATATATATATGTATATGAATGTATACATAAGTACACAGAGACATATATATGTATATATACACATATAGACCCATATGTCTATATTGGTGTGTAGAGGTATGAACCAACTTTTGATTCTTCATTTAATATAGAGAATATCAGTCTAAATAATAGATAATAGTTCTCTACTTGTTTTTTTTTTCTCTGTAAAGAGTTTGGCTTAACTCCTTTTTTGGTGAATATCCTCCACCAAGAGAGATTGCAACCCTTTAGTGATGCTTTTATATGGCTCCCTAGTGTTACAGAATTAGAAACAATAAAAACAATATCATCTGAAAACTGGAGTATCTAGAGGACCTCATGATTTATAGATAAGTCTTCCTTCATTTGGATTTTATACTGGACATCTTCTATTACTGTCACAACACCTTTGACCAGCATATCTTTCCTTGTTTTGTATTTTACTTAATATGAATGATCAGAGGGGCCTGGGAAAAATAATTTCTGCAATTATATTTTTCAGGAAATCTTCTGAAAAAGAGGCTCCTTGCTATAAAAGAATCTTTAAAGTAGAGTTTTGTTCTATCAAATCAAATATATATTATATATCTACCCTTGATAAACTCCTGGTGGGTTAATATAATCTTTCCACTCCCTCTTCTGCATCTAAGGATATAGTTTGAATTGGTTTCCATCCCAGAAACCCTGATTCTAAGATGACATTAATCTTCTCTTCATATTTTTTGGCTTATTAAGTTACATCTCAGAACATAGATGATGGTTTTATTTATTACTCACATCTACAGTTCCCCATCCCACCTCCCAAAAAAGGGGGAATTAGAAAATATAGTTAATACACAATTTTCATCCAGTATGAGATGGATAAATTATCCTTATGCTCAAAAGATAAAATCTAAAAGGTATAAATTTAACAGAACAACTTAAATAGGATTTAAAAACCTAACATCACTATTCTTATAATCTTTTGGGAGGCCAATATTTAAAACTCATCAGGCTATAAAATAGTTTTCAGGGCTGCTAAATAGGCATTTCACATTTTGCATTCTATAGAACTGTCTACACACACCCTGATTTAATCTGCTGTCAGATTTGTCACATTTTGGATCAATCTTTTTGCCAGTGACAATATTCTCTAAGAGCCTTGGAGTAGTTGCTAGGGATTCCTTTATTGTCACCATACACAACTACTACAATTACAACCACTTCTTTCATTGTACCTATGACCTCTAAATCTTACTAATTTTTCTTTACTTATCTTTTCTCTACCTGGACTTGCTAAGCTAAGAACTGATAATCATTCACCTACCTTTAAGCAAGAATAAATATATAAAATACAGTCATTCAGTCAAAAAAATTTATTAAGTTTTTATTATGTGATAAGTACTGGGCTAAGTACTGAGTCTACAAAGAAACTTAAAATCTAATGTAAGATTCAATGATCAAACAAGGTATGCAGAGGAAAAGTAGGAAATAATCATGAAAGGAAAGGAATTAGAATTAAGAAGGGTTGGAAAAAGCTATTCCTAGAAGATGGGATCTTTTTTTTTCTGGGGGGGAGAGGTATTTGAAGCAAGCTTCCAGTCTCATATCTCCAACTGCCTGTTAAACATTTTGAACTGGATGTGCTATAGACAACTTAAACTCAACATATCTAAGACTGAATTAATTAGCTTTTCCCCAAATGCTCCTTTCTTCCAAACTTCCCTGATACTCTCAAGGGCACCAGTATCTTCCCATTTCCACATGTCATTCTCAACTATTCACTGCCTCTCACCCTTCTGTATCTAATTTATTGCCAAGGCCTATTAATTTCACCTTTGCAATACCTCTTGAATATGGTCCCTTCTTTCCTCTGATATTGCTATTACACTGATTATAGATTATCATCTTCTCATGTCTCGGATATAGCAATAATCTACTATTTGGTCTGTCTGACAGAAGGCTTTTCTTACTCCAATCCATTCTCCATTTAGCCACATAGGTCAGATCATGTTCACTCCTTACTCAATATCACCTCTGAATGTAATATAAAATACTATATTTGACACTCAAAGCTTTTCCTTACCTATCTTCTCCCATCCTGCCCAAATCTTCCAGGCTTCTTCCACTTTATATTCCCTCACATATTCTTTGATCCAGTGATACTAAGCTCTTCTCTGTCCCTCAAAGAAGACACTTCATCAATCAATTTTCATCAGCTCTCCCTTATGCATGGAATGGTCCCTTTCCTCATCCTTACCTCCTTCAAATGTCAATTAAAATCCCATCTTTTACATGAAGGCTTTTCCAATCCTTCTAAACTCTAGTGCCTTCTCTTTTGATTGTTTCCTATTTGTTCAATATATATCTAGTTTGTACATATTTATTTGCATCTTATCCCCACAATTAGATTAGAAGCTCCTTGAAGATAAGAACTAAATTTTACTTTTCTTTGTAGTCCCAGAATCTAGAATATAGTAGTAGCACACAAAATACTTATTGACATATGCATTAAGTATTTTGCTTATCACCATCATGAGAGCAGTAGTCAAAAATAAACAGTTTTCCTTATGCTTATCACCTCTGTCAGAAAGTTGGTCAAAGACATCTTGTCATAATGAATTGTTGGAAAGAGAAAGATAGGAGTAGATCTCTCTCTCTAGTGAACATCATTTTTTCTAGTTGTATAGCCAATAATGGAACCCTTCTTCATTTCCAAATGCAAGCCCTCTATCAAGGCATTAGACCTGGCTAGAAAGTGACCTTCCAGAATGTTCTCTCACACATATATATGCAGCTATGTGTCACCATGTGCAAGGTCTGAAGTCAGGAAAATTCATCTTCCTACGTTCAAATTTGTCCTTCAGACACTTAATACTTAACTCTGTTTGCTCAAGTTCCTCAGATGTAAAATGAGCTGGGCAAAGAAATTGCAAACCACTCCAATATCTTTACCAAGAAACCCCTCTCCAAATGAGGCCACTAAGAATTGGACACAACTGAAGCGACTGAACAATAACATGTGTGTGTGCACGTGTGTATATATGTATATATGTGTATATAAATGGAGACACAGAGAGACAGACAGACAGACACAGAGAGCCATAGATTCTTTGATAACATACCACATGCCAGCTATCATCATCAATACTGGAACAAATACTTTCTTTAGTGAGATTACAGACTCATAAGTTTCAAAGTTAAAATATAAATTCTTAAATATGTTAAGAAATCATGGTAATAAACAAAAGATAGGGAATAGAGATAATGATGTAGTAGTTCACATGAAAAAAATTTGAGTGTATGTATGTGTGTGTGTGTGTGTGTGAATTCATACTCAATATGAGTCAACAGTGTCATATGGCAACTCTAAAAGCTAATGCCATCAGACAGTATTAAGGGGAATTAAATTTTCAGGACTATGTTTGTCAGGGAGTGAGATGATAGAAAATACTTTGTAATAATCAAACCACACCTTGAGAATTGTCAACAGTTTCAGTACACAGATTTTCAAAAAGATCTTTATAAACTGGGCAATATCTAGTGTAAAGCAATCCAGATTGTGAAAAGCCACCAACATGGGGTTGTTGTATGAACATTAACTGAAGGAATTGGAAGTTAAATTGGAGAAAATAAGACAAATTGGGAGGAGGGACAGTAATAGTCTTCAAATGTTTGATTAACTGTATCACAAAAGAAGAATATGACTTGTATTTACCTTTAGAGAACAGAATTAGAAAGACTGGATGGAAATAGTAAAGAGGAAAAATTTGAACTTCATACAAAGTGAACAATAGCAGAAAGAAGGAAAGAAATAATCAATTATTCTGCAACTATTCTGTACCAGGCATTAAGGAAAGTACTTCACAAATGATTTCTCATTTAATCCTCACAACAAGCTAGGAAAGTAGATCCTATTATTATCTCCTATTGTGTAGTTGAGGAAACTGAGGTAAATACAGGTTAAGTAAATAGCCAAATATCATAGAGCTAGTACTTGACATCAGATTTGAACTTTCCCATCTTAACTAGTCTAGTATTCTATCTACTATGCCACCTAACTATATTTTGGGTAACTTTTAGAGGCATCTAAAAGTAGAATGGTTGCTTCAAGAAATATCATATGTTTTTTGATGGGGAATCTCTAAGCAAAGACTAGATAATCATTTGTCTGGTATATTGTAAAAATGATTCTTATGTTGGTATGCGTTGAACTAAATAGTCTTCCAAAAGTAAAATGTTACTATCATCTAGGTTTTCTCATCATACAAGGTTGCAATGGCACATGCCCAACTCAGCAGAAAAAAAGATTATGGTTTCTAATTTTTTTAAATTATATTCTAAATATAGATTAAATCTCAGCAGCCCTGAAGTTCCAGGACTCTAAAGTCTTCTGAGACATCTAGTCCCATAGCAACATGCATCTGGGACCATTCTGTAAGAATAATCTCCAGGGAGTTTAAACAAGAGTATGTAGCAATGGCCTCAGTCTAAGCTTGATAGGTGAGAGGCTCTGAAAGATTTTGATTGGAAACTTTTTCAGTCATGTACAAAGATATGGTCTTTGCTGGCACTGGGGTAAGTATTATCTGTAAGTATTTTTTTAATTTAATTTTTTTATTTTATTTGCATAACATATGTGTGGGTAATTCTTCAACAATAACCCTTACATAGCTTTCCGTTACAAATTTTTCCCCCAACTCCCCACCCCTCCCCTAGATGGCAGGATATCCACTACATGTTAATTATGTTAAAATATTGACAAATAGAATATATGTATACATATTTCCAAACTTGTCATTGTTGTGCAAGAAAAATCTTGTCTGCACAAATGATATATCAGATAAAGGAAACACAATGTAAGCAAACATCAATCAAGGAGTATTTATCTGTAAGTATTTAAATGACTTATTTATATGTTAAAGAGCAAATAGACTTTTTATATCTGGATTTAGAAGTCAGAACTGTTGGATTGAAGTTGAAGGAAGATAGTCTTCGACCTCAAATAATAGAAAGTTCATAAAAATTAGAACTTTCCCTTTATTTTTTTAATGACTAATCATACAGGTAGTGGTTCTTGTTCATTTGAGATCTTCCAATAAAGAATGGCTGGGCAACTAAGTGGCCCGGTAGATGATAGAGGACTAGGCATGGAGTCAGGAGTTATAATCTGACCTCAGACACTTACTAGCTGTGTGACCTAAGACAAGTAACTTAATCTTATTTGTCTGTTTCCTCATCTGTAAAATGAGCTGGAGAAGAAAATGACAAACTATTCAAGTATCTTTACCAAGAAAACCCCAAATTGAGATCATGAAGATATAGCCAGGACTGAATAATAACAAATAAAGAATGGCTGACTTCCTGTTGAGGATGGGATTCTTATTTAGCTCTATATACATCAAATAGTCTTGACATTCCTTCTGTCTCTGAAACTAATTTATTTTGCAATTCTCCAATTCATAGAAATGAAAAGTTAATGTGGGTTAAAATATGGCAACATATCATGTAGATACGATTGTTCTTGCACAGCAAGATAAGTATGGAAACATGTATACATATATTCGACTTTTCAAATATTTTAATATAATTAACATGTAGTGGACTTCCTATCATCTAGGGAAGGGGAGGGGAATGGGGGGGGTAAATTTGTAACAGAAAGCTTTGTAAGGGTCAGTGTTGAAGAACTACCCACACATATGTTATGCAAATAAAAAGCTTTAATAAAAAAAGAAATATGGCAATATAAATCTAAAAATCACTGTAACTTAGACATTTACAAGGCAGTACTTAATTGTATTCAGTGTTCAAATTATCACATGTTGAAGGACTACATTCCAGCAACTTAAAAGTAACAGTTACTGTGCAAAGATAGTGCACTACAATGCAGTTCTGAAATCAGAGAACCCTAGGTTGCAAAATCTGCCTCTGATTACTGTATTTGAATAACCTTGACCACTTTTTTAAACTCTATGGGTTGAAGTTTTCCCACCTCTAATGTAAGTAAATGAGACTAAACAATCTCTGATCTTTGTTTTAGTTCTAGACCTATGACCTCATGTTTCTATTAATGCAGCCTGAGTTCATAATGATTGGATTTAGCTTTTTACATGATAAATGTTATTTTTGATGAGTGTAAGGGTATTAAATGTCATTGAGAAAATAATTCATCATTATCATCACAATAAAGTCATAATAAGGCTTTAAATTGCTCTCTTTTATGTTTGAATTCATTAAGTTGTCTGTTATTCTAGGTGACTGAAACTTATTTGTTTGACTGTCATTTAAGATAATAGTTATCTCTTCTTATTTTATGACAAGTTGATAAATTTTCTCTCTTCATATAATTATATGATAAAAGTCCAGAATGACATGCATTATGGATTATTTTTTTGCTGGACTTTACTTGTGACTTTTGTTTTGGATTACAGAAAGCCATTAATAACTTTGCTTATATACATTCAAGTCTGCAATCCATCAACATAAACAATCGTCTAACTTACATCTCACCAGATTGTCTACTAGGAAAAGGGACTAGACAAAGAAAAGAATCTTTGAAAAATATAAAATTTTGTAAAGCATTGAAATTGGGATTTACTTTGTGTAATGCTTCTGATCAATGATTCCAATAATCCCATGAAAAAGAGAAAAAAGAGTAGTACAACAGTATTTCTTGATGAAGCCATGTTATACTTGTTGATTATTTCCTTTTCTTAAATGTTCCAAAGCATCTTTTTAGCAATATACTCTAGAATGCTTCAGCAAATGAAGACCCAATGTTAAGGCAGAGGATGCATGAACATGATACAAAAACATTATGAAATCCATTTTCTTTCCCATTATTTTGGGAAAAAAATATACCATTGGATTCTTTTTAAATTGCTTTTTTCTAACCTCACAAATTCTTTGTGTTTTATACAGTCTTTTAAAGATGTTTGAAATTGGGGTAGCTAGGTGGCACAGTGGATAGAGCACCAGCCCTGAAGTCAGGAAGACCTGAGTTCAAATCTGTTCTCAGACACTTAACATTTCCTAGCTGTGTGACCCTGGGCAAGTCACTTAACCTCAATTGCCTCAGCAAAAAGTTGTTTGAAATTACCTCAATGAAACCACTGAAAGCAGATTAGTGAATATTTGACAGTCTTTTTCAGTAGCCTGAAAGAAAAATTAATTGAGAATTGATGACAAAGCCATAGAGGCAATTACTCTATGATTTTGTTCATTTATGGATTTCAATTTTCTGTTACTCATTTTTATTCAATCCTTCCCCTTCTGAAGATCACTCTTTAGGGAAGAGGTTAAAAAAAAAAAGAAAAATGAGTACGTTAATTCTATCTTGAACAGTCTCCCTATTTCTTTTTTTTTTTTTTGATTTCCTATTGCCTCAAGCATAGCTAACAGTTCTTGTTACTGTATCCCTCCTTTACTTCCACATTTAGCCTTATTTTGTCTTTAATCCCAAGTATTCCTGACTCTGTTCTCTAGAGGTATTTGTCAACTTTTTAGAGTAACATTCTGTTTCCTGCCCTTGATTCTGTATTCTATATATCTATCCATTCTCACATAAATTAGTCAAGGTTTTTTCTGAATAGTCACATTATTCTTTTCAGGAAGGTATTCTTTTCCTTTATTGTTAAATATAGAACACATTAAATATGGAATACACTTTATTATTAAATATATTGGTATAATTGAAATTAATAAATTAAATATAAATTAATAAAATCTATTATTATATTTAGAATGTATTAAATGTAGAATATATTTATGATTGCATTTCCAGAACTTGATTCTTGGAATATTCCCATCACTCCGGATAAAACTCTGCTGGCAGAATTATAGACAATGATTCTATCAGATTATTTTTCCAGCCTTTTGGAATTATCATACCAAAGTTTAGGATGAATATATAATTAAGCACAAATTTCTTCTTAAGTACCACAAATTCTAAGATAATTTATTCTTTTAGAATAAATCCATTACTATCATCTATTTTCCAGAACAAGTTCACTCTTTTTTATCTGAATTATATCTATAGTTACACATTCTTTTAAACATTATTGTTTTTATTAGTTCTTAATTATGTCATTAGTTCTATATTAGTCTTCATTTTTAACTGTCTCTTTCCAGTGTATTCTTTTTCATTATTTTTATAAAAAAAGTTTTTTCAATTAATTTCAATGTTCCTAATATCATCATCTTTTTCTCCTTCTTTTTCTTCTTCTTCATCTTCTTCTTCTTTCTCTTCTTCTTCTTCAAATACAAATGTCTGCACCACTCCACTTCAGAGGTTTTTTTCAAATGGTTTTGCCAATTCATGCTACAACCATCAGTTTATTAATATACCTATGTTTCCTCAGCCCCACCAGTCTTACCATTTTCATTTTTGGCCATTTTTCCTAATATGTTTTTTATGAGGTAAAATCTTAGAATTGATTTAATTCATATTTTTATTATTATTTGTTTCACAACATTCTTTTAGGTGTTTTTTCATAGATAATAATAAGAGAGTAAGATCACATCTTTGTTTCTTATGACTTATGAATAAAATTATTATGAATATCATATAGCATTTTATGGATTGCAAAAAGCATCATTTAATTTTGTCATCATATTAATCCTGTGAGATATGTACAATATTACCCCATTTGTAGATGAAGGAATTGAAGTTCAAAGAGATTGTCTCCTATCCCACTTACATATCTACAGTATCAGAAGTAAGATTTGAACCCCAATCTTCCAGATTTGAACTCAGGAATTGTAACCATTATGCCATGCCAGATGTCAAGGGAATTTCAATGTAAGTTCATTGAAGGTACGGAATATGCTGGTTGTCGTTGTTGTTGTTTTCCATTGTATTCCTAGGGAGTCTGTGATATACTTTATAAATAATAGTAGTTATAAATGTCTAGTGAATTGCGTGGTTGAAAGAAATCCAATAGGGTTTCTTTTATAGCTACCTTCCTTTTGGCAGAAATAAAGCTACTGAGATTAGGATAATTTAAGTCCCTCTATTAGTATCATATTATATTTACTTTGCCTTCATTCCTATTTCTCAAACCCATTTCCAGAAATCCAAATCTCATTCTCTGATACTGCTTCCTTATACAAGCTTCTCATCCCTTTTTCAAATCTCACTTTCTCTTCTAAATCTCCTCAAGCCCTATCTTTAGTTATCCACAGTGCTTGTTTTATTTTTAATTACAAAAATTTTACATCATAGTTGTCAGGTAAGGAAAGCTTTATGATATTTCTATATTATACTGAATACATGCCATAGGAACACAGGAGAGTTTTGTTAATGGCTTCTAAATTAATATCTCTCTTAATATCTTTCTTCATAAAATCTATTAATCACTACTATACACTTGGGAAGAAGATTAAGAAAGGAGAAAGAGAAAATGACCAGAGAAATTAGAAAATGGTGTTTGTGAAGAAAAATATGAATAGAGGATACAATAGAAAGAATAGAAAATAGGTCAAGGAAAATTAGAATTAGAAAAAGGCACATTCCATTTTATGTGGTAATTAGGGGATGATTGTCAGTACTGAGGCAGGTAGGTGGCAGGAGTGGACAGAATGCTCGACCTGGAATCAGAAATATCTAAATTCAAAGCTGGCCTAAGAGATTATCCATGTGATCTTGGGTCAGTCACTTCATCCTATTTGTGTCAGTTTCTTCATCTGTGAAATGAGCTAGAAAAAGATATGGCAACTATTCTAGTATCTTTCCAAGAAAACCCTAAGTGGGATCACAACTGAAATACTCAACAACAGCAGCAGCAGCACCACCACCACCAACAACAAAAACCTTAATTCAATACTTTACCTATTTTTTTTCTTGACTATTTTAATAGCTCCTTCAATAATCTTCTTGCCTTGGTTCTATTCTACTCATGACTACCAATATAATCTTCAAAATGCAATGCTATTGACCGCACTACTCTTCTTGCTTTTTGCTGAGGCAATTGAGGTTAAGTGACTTGCCCAGGATCACACAGCTAGGGAATGTTAAGTGTCTGAGACCAGATTTGAATTCAGGTCCTCCTGACTTCAGAGCTGGTGCTCTATCCACTGCACCACCTAGCTGCCCCCACACTACTCTTCTTAAAGCAAACAGTGGCTGAATGTTTTCTATTAAGTAAAGTATAAATAGTGATACTAGAATTGAAAAACCTCCACAATCTTCTCCAATCAAGATTTCCATTCTAATCTAATACTGAATTCCTTTCCATATTCTATGTTTTAGTCAAATTGGTCTATACACTATCCTCTGCTCTTATCTGATCTAATTGCTGTGCCTTTATTCAATCTGTCACTCATTCTGTATTACCTTAACCCAAATCTCCATCAGATGGATACTTTCCCTTTTATGAAGCCTAGTTCAAAAGATATCTCCTCTTGAAGCCTGTGCTGTACCTCCAGATGAAAGTCCTTTTCTTCCTAAAATTTCTCATACATACATTTCCCCTACATACTTCCTTTGCACTTTTCTCATACTTTCTTGTGTCTTAATTTCTTGGGTAGCTATCTCCTATCCCTGTTTCTCTCCTATGTCTTTCAAAATTCCTACTTCTTTTCAAAACTTGGTTTAACTAGCATTTCTATGTGGTCTTTCCTAATCCTTCCAGCTACTTTTAGCCTCTTCAAATTATATTGTACTTATAATGTTTGTACTTAATTTGCATATACTTCTAATTGTACACAGTGTCTTCCATAATACATTATAAACTCCTATGAAGCAGATACCATTACATATATGTCTTTGTAATACCAGCTCTTAGAAAAGTTCCTGGCATGCAGTGCACATTTAATAAATGCTTGCTGTTTGATTCATTCCCTCATTTAGACTATGAGGTACTTGAAAGTAGCACATAAGTTATTTTGTCTTTTTTTTCCTCCAATACCTTACAGAATTCCTTATGTGTAATATATTTCATAAATTAATATTTGTTTGGCTTGGTTTCATGACATGACTGGAAAGATAGAAAATTATAATTAAAGCATGATACTTCAAAGTGGATCTTTCAAGTGGAAAAATTTGGAGAACTAATATTATCTAAAAAATGACTATATGTGTTTGTGCATATGGGGAGGGAGAGAGGGAGGGCGGGAGAGAGACAGACAGACAGACCAAAACAAACACAGAGACAGAGATAGGCAGAGAAAGAGAGATGGAGACAGAGACAGACACACACGGACATAAAGACAGAGAGAGACAGAGACAGAAAGAGAGATAGAGAAGTAAGCTATTGGAATTATATGATCAGATTCTAGGAGTTAACCTAAATGACCTCTAAATCTATGATCCTATAATTTAATGACATTTATCATTTCTTTATATAGTTTTTCAACCTAAAAAAATTAACCATAAGATGAATTTCTAGTGACTGTTATACTCAATTTTTTTTCCTTTTTTAGACATAAAAAATGGATAGGACTTTCCAAAGTTCATTTAAATTCTTCCTTTGAATCTGAATAGTACCATAGATAAAACAAACAAGGTTTTTCTCTTTTTACATTCATGTGGATCTTCTCATCAACATCAACAATGTAATTTAACAATATTAAAGACAATACACTAATATCAGAGGTTTTAACATGCAAAATCTGCTTCTTTCATCAAATGATACATTTTGATGGGTTAAAGGAAAATAATACCAAAATTCTAAAGAGAATATTGAAGATGAAGAAATATATGTGTGACAATAAGCCTGTTCATTGTAGTGTTTCATATACTTATTTTTAAAAGTGAAACCATTGCAATGAATTAATGAAATTAATTTTTTTTCCAAGCATGCAGATTAAACTCTTTGAATCACAAACTAGAATATAGGTTTAGAGTTAGAAGGGACTTTAGAAACTATCTATCCTAACCCCATTTTACAAGATATGAAACTGATAGCCAGAGAATTTAAGTGCTTTCTCAAGGTCACAAATTTAATGCTTTTCCTACTACAAAACAACTAATTCCAATATCTAGTTCAGAAAATGCCCAATAGCACAAAATAGCAGGTAAGGGTAATATTAAAATGATTTGGAATGATCAGAAACAATTGAATAACAATTGTACAAGCTTCTTGGAAGGTATTAGGGAAATGGATTGGTAGAGAGGAAAAGAGCCTTAAAAATGGCAGAGAAATAATGGTGACTTTTCATGCATTCACTGAAATTTACAAGGCTTAAAAATTTTCGATAATGATTTTAAGACTGCAGTTAAAAATGTTTGTTACATTTTGGAAAGTAATCTTTTCACTGCACAGAAATTATTTAATTTAGTACTTAGCAAGAATAATTAGTAAAAACAGAAAGCTATTAGGTAACTTACTGTTTTTCCTGGTGACTTCATTCCAGTTGAAGACATGTGAAACTCAGCCTGACACTTCCAAGTTGCTACTCTGCAACAACTTCCCTAGCACTGGACTAATAGGGTCCTAGGATTTGCATCTCCATTAATAGAGTGGTATATTATAATGTTGCCCCAGAGTATACCATACAGTATGGGATCTATGCTCCAACTCCACAGGGTTTGGCTATGGAATTGATTCCACTCAAATATATGTGTCTGCATTATTTTGATTTGAATGTGTACGTCCCATTATCTTGCCGAGGTAGGGAGATGTCTAGTTATCATTCTGGCAAAGAGAGGGTAAGATAATTTAGGCTGGGGAACTGGCACATAAATGGACTGAGATGAAAGAATTTAATTCAGTTCTTAGCCAAGGAAAATACTGCTAAGATTGGTATGTTCAAGTGGCACAATTGCTAGAATATATAGTTTTACTAGATTACAGTCAAAGTGAATTTGAATCTCCCAAATCCTCTGAATATTATTCCTGACACACAATCTGCCTGAAAAGAATGAAGTATTTTTGCACTCTTTTTCATTGCAATCATCCATAAGGCATTTCTCTGAAATACTAATCCTCTTTCTTGCATTCTCTTTCTGGACAGGCAACAGCCACTATTGAAGAATATAATATGCTATCCTCTTGTTCATCATGTCCAACTCCAACAGCTCCAGCTTGACTCCCATATTTTTCATTCTGAATGGAGTTCCTGGGTTGGAAGCATCTCACATATGGATCTCTCTCCCAATCTGTTCCATGTACCTCATTGCTGTTTTGGGGAATAGTGGACTCCTCTATTTAATTCACCATGAGGAATCCTTGCACCGGCCTATGTATTACTTTTTGGCTCTACTTTCTTTCACTGATGTTGCACTCTGTACCACAACTGTACCCAATATGCTCTGTATCTTCTGGTTCGACCTTAAGGAGATCACCTTTAATGCTTGCCTGGTCCAGATGTTCTTTGTTCATGTGTTGACTGGGATGGAATCTGGTGTACTCATGCTCATGGCCGTGGACCGCTACGTGGCCATCTGCTATCCCTTACGTTATACTACCATCCTCACCAATTCTGTCATAGCCAAGGCTGGGTTCGTCACCTTTCTGCGGGGTGTGATGCTCATCATCCCCTTCACATTCCTCTCCAAGAGGCTGCCCTACTGCCAAGGAAACATTATCCCTCACACCTACTGTGACCACATGTCTGTAGCTAAGGTGTCCTGTGGGAATGTCAAAATCAATGCTATCTATGGTCTGATGGTTGCTTTACTAATAGGTGTATTTGATATCTGCTGCATCTCTGTGTCTTATACCATGATTCTCCGGGCTGTAGTGAGCCTTTCTTCTGCAGATGCTCGACACAAAGCCTTTAATACCTGCACATCTCACATTTGTGCTATAGTTATCACTTATGTTCCTGCTTTCTTCACTTTATTTACCCATCGCTTTGGAGGACACACTATTCCCCATCACGTTCACATTCTTGTGGCCAATTTTTACTTGCTTCTGCCTCCCACAATGAACCCTATTGTTTATGGAGTAAAAACCAAGCAGATCAGAGAAGGAGTGATCAAACTGTTATTTGGGGAAAAAGACATCTTGGCCTAAGAACTGTTGAACAATGAGATCCAAGTGTCCGTGAATACTCGAGCAAAGAAAGAGAAGCAGAAATTTGTAGAAAAGGCCTATGAAGGTGGGAGTAAACATGGAGAAAAAAATTACTCAAGTACACAAAATTCATGACTTCTATTTCATTATAATGGCTGAGCTTTCTTGTAGATAATGGTGGAAGATAAATAGAAAAAAGAGTTCCAACAAATGAAAAAAATTTAGATCATGAGGCAAAAATCATGGTAATTTTTGTGATGCATCTCAGAGTCCTCTAAATAAGATAGTCTAGGTTCATTTTGAGCAGAGGTTTGAAAAAAGAATGTAGCAAAGTTTAGATAAGTGAAGAATGGATTTAGCAACAAAAATTGTCAACACTTCAAACAAATAAATAAACAATGTCTGGCTTAGACATGCTTCTGTATTTGATTTTTTTCTTCAGGATCATGTCAAATGAAGAATAATTCTAATGAGAAATTGGTAAAGATTGAGAAGGGAAAGGAACTCATTTACTTGGGCCTGGGAGAAGAAAGAGCTATTTAAAAAGAGAATAGAGGGAAACAGAAACAAAAAACAAGATGTAAATATGTCACATAAGGGAGAAAGATTAAAAAATTTTCTACTACGCTGCCTTTCATTGGGCTACTTCGATTTTCCAAGTATTTTAGTCAAACCAATAAGCATTTATTGAAGATTTGCTAGATGCCAGACATTATACTAAGTACTGCAGGTGCAGATATAAACAAAAAGTAAGACATCCTGTCTTCAAGGAGCTTATTTTCTAATGGAAAGATCAAAAATTCATACCCTAATTCATTTCTCAGGTGTAGATTCACAGGTGGAAAAAGTGTTCCCTTCTTTCTTGGTATGCAGGAAATCCTCATAGCATTCACCCTTCCCTTCTATTACAGAGATCTTTCATATTCCATTTCCTCATGGAAAAAGTAAGAAACATTCATTTTCATCATCTTCTTGTGAGAGGCAATTCTCTTGCTCCTTTCTTCCTGGGATTGTTACTACTTCCTGACCTCAATTGCCAAGATTAATTTTCCTGCCCTCCAAAATACCTTAGATGTAGAAGCTCTGAATTGCTCCAGTCCTTATTGCATTATTTCCTATTTCTTTTCCCTACTAAATTTATTCAACTTTAAGATCTCTGGAGGGTGTTGTGTAAGAAAATAAATCCAAAACAGATCACAGTGGATAGTTCTGACAAAAAGTGATCCAGTGGAGGAGGAAATGGCAATCTTTTTCAAGAAAACTCCATTCAGGGTGAGGAAGAATTGGACATGACTGAATGAATTAACAACAACAATAACAATTTTAAAGTCCATATCAAATATTTTCTAGGCCCCAAAGCATGTGGTAAATGTTCTCCAATTGGATGCAGTTACATTTTGGTAACAATAAATTTAGTGATTGCATCCTAGGGAAAGTCAGTGTATGAGGGTTGCTTTCTACTTTCAACTGCCAATATATGAAGATATATTTCTTCTCTAGTGAAATCATCCACACTATGTGGTCCCCCAGTGACCTTTGTTTGCTGATATAACCCCAGCATGAAGGCAAGATTCCTTACCCAGATATTAGTCACCTAGAAAAGGAAACCATCTTCTCAACTCTATGCTATGTTGATGTCTTCAGGAAAAATGCTTTTTCCATGATATATGTCTTTGACCAACATTATTACTGCTGGAAGGCATCAACAATTTCAATGTTCTTCAGTTTTTATCTTACATCTGAAACTAGTTGTGTGTCACCCCAGGTAAGTAATTTAGCTTCTCTGGGTCTCATTTTCTTCATCTGTAAAATTAAGTGGGGGTTAACATGATGTATTCTGAGGTTCCTTTCAGTTATAAATTTAGGATCCTATAATTCAGCCAAGGTCCCTTGGCAAAAGGGAGAAGTGAGATTCAGACATTAAAATTTATTCAAGCTATTAGATAAGGAGATTCTTTATATCAGCAATTAATACAACTTTTATTTTCAAACCTGTTAATATAATAACAAACTAGAACTTTAATTTTCTATAGTCCTTATTCTAAGCCTTCTTATCATACTCAAGCCATGACCTTCACTGAGCCTCAAACAAAACTCTTTGTTTTCTGAATTCACTTATGGATTACATTCACACAGAGAACATATGATTATTTGCTCACACTTATATACCATTTGCATTTTTCTTCTTTCATTAGCATCTTTTTCAAATAGGCTGAATTCTTAAGTACCCAGGATAAAAAGATAGTGTGTGAAAGATTTTTTTCCATCTAACACTTTTATTATGTCCATTTCCCTCTTTGTGATGTCTTTGAGTATAGAGCTAGATGTAGTATTGCTGGATCCAAGGATAGGCACAGCTTTATAGCCCCTTTGGACATAGTTCCACATTACTCTCCAGAATGGTTAGATCAATTCACAAGTATAAAAACAATGCTTTACTGTCCCAGTTTTGCTAAATCTCTTCCAATATCCATAATGTCCATTTTGTGATTATATTAGCCAATATGATGAGCAAAAGTTGATACATCAGAGCTATTTTAATTTACATTCCAGTTAAATGAGTTTTTTAACCTGGAAAGTCCCTATGCCAATGAAGTCAAATTGATTTCTTATCCCTGTCCTTCCAAGGATGTGCATGTTTGAATCATGGAATTCCTGAGTCTCTGAGGAATTAAAATTAAAGGTAACCTACAGATCAATGGAGTGTTATATGCTGTGTATGGTGCAATCTATTAACAATTCAAAAAAATGTGTACAATCTGTGATGATATGGTTGTCATCAGAAGTGTGCAACCAGAAAAAAAATGGATTAGTTACATAAGTGCTAGAGAAAAGCTATGGGTCAACAGATCATTTGCTAACCTGGTTTTTACACAACATCAAGTTAACTGGAAGAAATATATTCTGAGGATACTCTATGGAAGATTTATGGACAAGACTTTTACAGGATATATGTATTTAAGTTGATTTTGTTCTGCATTTTGAGGCTGGTACTTACAATAATGAGATGACAATTAAAATAAAGAATTGAAGTTTAGTGTACCTTGGAATATATGCAATGTAAATGGATGGTGATATATATTACTTCATGCTTGGGTGGTGATATACAAAGGGATGTTGGGGCACAGTTCAAAGAGAAACAATTTGAGTTAATTGAATAAACGACAAACTCAAAGCTCAGGAAAGAGTTCTTTGTGTTACTAGTTGCAGTTGTCATTCAAGCTTTAAGAATATGGATCAAGAAAAAAATTATCTCCTTTTGACTTTTCATAAACTTATGGATTATTTATAGCCAATTTGAATTTGTGTTTCTCATTCATTTATGTTATGTTTTCAGTGTGGGGCAGGGGAGACATATGGAAAGACCTGGATTTTTTTATATATTCCCCACTGGACACATTTTTTATAAAATCCTTTAGACTAATTTGTTCTTAGATCCATTTTTACCCTTAGTAATTTCTTGTATTACCTCCTTACTACTTCTAGAGTATTCCCACTCCCATGTCAAAATTCTAAGGGGCTCCAAAATTTAGCATTCATGTGTAGTGGATATCAAGACTTTTTACTCCCACGTACTGAAATTACTTTGTAGGGGAGGATTCTAAAACCTAACATGCAGTTTTACCAGCTAGTTGCATTTTTGAAATATCCCCCAACCTCATGAACTGTTCTAATTCATACTATCCCCTTTCTTTAAATAACACCATAGAAATAAACCCACAAATTCTAGGAGCCATACACATTGTGGATTTGCTCACATTTAATCACTCACTCCTATATGATTCTCTCATATTCTCATTCTCACAGTAAATATCCAAACACAGGGCAGCTAAGTGCACAGTGGATAGAACAATGGCCCTGCAGTCAGGAAGACCTAAGTTCAAATCCAACTCAAATACTTACTAGCTGTGTGATCCCAGGCATGTCATTAATCATGCTTACTTCAAAAAAAAATTAGTCCCATTCTTTACAAATACTCAATAACTGCTCCACGTTATGACTTTTTGCATCTAGTCATTTGTCCCTTAGCTATTCTACTGATTAAAGGTATCATGAAACTATCCTGATGTGAATATACTGGAGCCAGCTCTCACCAGCTTTTTCAGTGTAAGCATTTACATATTAGAAATTGTCAATCATGACAAATTTAGACCTTGATTTCTTGATTGTCTAGCCTTAAGAAAATATTAATAATGAAGGCTGAACTTAAAATGTGTGTGTGCACACTTTTTTTCCCCTGAAGAAACTAATTGTTAAACATTTATTATTCCTGAGCTCATTAGTGGAAAGACTTAGAGAAGGAAAGTATCACCACCAGACTGGAGACCTAATGACTGTAGGTTAATACTACTATCTTCTGCTACTGCTGCTACTGCTGCTGCTGTTGTTATTACTAGTAGTAATAATAGCGTTACTACTACTACTCTCAATTTATATAGTACCTTAAGGTCTCCAAAGTTCTTTACAAACATTGTCTCATTTAACCCTCAAAATACTCTTAATCCTGATGAATATTTTCTTTCTTAGGGGATATTTTACTGTATTTGGACAATAAGAAGTAAGTTTCTTTTCTTCATGTCATAGATGTTCCTATTTCAAATTCGATTAACATAAAGGAATTTGCAAAAGAAAATAAAATGTGTTGCTACTTTTTTCTCATGCATAAAAATGGTCCCATTGGCTTTAAATTTCCCCCTTCCTTCTGTACAGATATACAGAGGACTTTGATTCATTACTATCCACATCCTTTCCCAATCCCAAGCAGAATTATAACTAGTAATTAGTGTGTGTATTATATGTATAATTGACTGTAGAGGAATTTTTCTGGGGTCAAGCTACAATTTTGGGTGAAAGCATGCCATTTAATTGCTTCTGAATTCATTATTTCTGCTATTAAATTGGTAAGTTCAACTGTTGCTAAACTAATAGAATTTTCACATTGGGAGGTAAATTATCATCATCTTTGCCTTGTTATGGCCCCTTTCTTGTGCCAGTAGGTTATACTCACACAAATGTATTGAAATTTCATAACCTTTCAATATAACTAAAGGTAAAATGAACTTACTAACCATAATGAAATTTCCTATTTATCATTCTCTTCCTAGAAAGATACCATGCCTGAAAAGTGTAGACTTCTCATCTCATTACCAAAATGCAAGAAATCAACAGAACCAATCCCTTCCATTCTGCTTTATGTATGTGGTAGCCATGGTAGGGAACTGTGGCCTCATCTACCTCATCTGCTATGAGGATACACTGCATCAGCCTTTGTGCTATTTCTTGGCCATGCTTTCTTTAACTGTTATTGAATGCAACATTACTTTTCCCAATACATTCTGTTTCATTTGGTTCATTCTCAAAATAATCAGCTTCATTGCCTGTCTACTATAGATGTTCTTTGTACATTTCCTGTAATTGAATCTGGAGTCCTTATGCTCATGGCCCTAGATCTGTGGCCATCTGCTATACCCTAAAATATACCATCATTCTTACCAACTCCATCATCACCAAGGCTGGGATCATTACCTTATTTAGAAATATGGTGCTCATCATTCCATTGCTTTTCCTTATCAAGCAGCTGCCCTACTGTTGTGGGAACACCATTTCACAAACTCATTGTGACCACACATCTGTGGCCAAAGTCTGTGTCAACATCAAGATGAATGCTGTTTATGGTCTAACGATCAACTGCCTAACAGATATCTAGAACTGGATTCCAGTAGTTATCTGCATTACAATATCCTATACCATGAGACTTCAGGCTGTTGTCAGCTTTTCATCAGCAGATGAACGACAGAAAGCATTTGGAACATGCACAGCTCATATATGTGCAATTGTCTTTTCATATACCCCTGCTTCCCTCTTATTATTTACCCATAGATTTGGGGGTCATACTATTTCCCCTTCTATTCACATAGATTCACATCATATCACACATAAAGGTATCCAACATTTACCTGCACCTATTCCCCATTATGAATCTTATTGTCTGTGGTGTGGAAACAAAACAAATCAGAGAGTGTGCATTAAGGCTCTTTTCAGGTTCAAAGGATAAATCTCATCATTTTTCACAAAAAAAATATACTAAATAAGCCAAGGAATAAAAGATCTCTACTAATTGAGAGGAATAACCCACCTTTACCCATAATCTCTGATCTCCAAGCTTGGCAAGGCAGTATCACTTATTCATTCAATGAAAGAGCACATATAGTCTACTGATGTCAGCCTTGAATCTTCCAGTAGTTTATTAATTGATCCATTCTAGAAGTCTATATTACAACCTACTTATGGGGGAGGGGAGGCAGAGCCAAGATGGCAGAGTGCAGACTCGACTCTCTGTGAGCTCCTCTGACTTTCTCTCAAACCAACAGCAGATTAAGCCCCTAAACTAGTTTTGGAGTCAAAGCACCCCCAAATATATGGAGTACAACACATTCCCAGAAGAAGTTACCTTGGAAGAATGTCAGAACAGGTCTGTTTTAATCATGAAAGGGAACAGTCTGCCAAGCCCAGATGGCAGCACAGACATGGCAGGAAGCCGGGCCAGGACTCAGAGTATGGCAGTTTCTAAGCACCTGGGAAGTTTCTGTGAGCCTCTTAGGCACTCTGTCCTGGTTGCAAGCAGGTGCTTTGGCAGATTGCCTTTTATAAAAGGTAGATTGTAAACCACTGAGAAAGTTGTACCTAGCTCTGATTGCCCAGCACTGAAAGTTCATCACAGAACTGCCCAGGGCAAATTAAAGCAGCTGTTGTTCCTTTGCTTTGAACAGACCTCAAGCTTTAAAAATTGAATAAAAAAACAAAAAAGAACTCTCACCATAGACAGCTTTCATGAAGAGAGAGAAGAACAGACCTCAGGTCCTTAGGTTCATAAAGGTAAAGCAACTCCAGAGGAAGCCATAAAGGAAGATATGAACTGGTCCCCATTTCACAAGGCTTTCCTGGAAGATTGCTTAAAGAATCTCAAAAAGAGAGTTAGAAGGAAAATGGGGAAATGAGTTGAAATGACAGCAAGAAGGAATGGAAAAAGCTTATAATGCTCTACAAAAAGAAATATGAAAAAGACACCAATTCACCGAAAAACAAAATTGGTGAAATGGAAAAAAATATGCTATGAACAAACTACTTATCAACCCAAATCTTTTTGCCGATCAACTGCCTAACAGATATACACCAATTCACTGAAAAACAAAATTGGTGAAATGGAAAAAATATGCTATGAACAAACTACTTATCAAGCCCAAATCTTTTTGCCGATCAACTGCCTAACAGATATCTAGAACTGGATTCCAGTAGATATCTTAAACTCAATATGTCCAAACTACCTTAGTATCTTTCCTCCACTGTTGAAGACAATATTATCCTCCCATGTTTCTATATTTGTAACCTAAATGTTACTTTTGAATCCTCATTATCATCCATCCCCCAGAGATGAAATTTTACCAAGGCCTGTCAGTTTTATCTTCGCAATATCTTGCAAATGTGCCCTTTTCTCTCTTCTAGTACTAGCACCACACTGATGCAGGTCCCTATGTCCTCATGCTTGGACAACTGCATATAATCTACTAGTTATTCTTCTTGCCACATGTTTCTCTCCACCCTACTCTATTCAGCTAAACCCAGATGGTTTTCCTAATATGAACATTTGACTGTGTCAAATCCTACTCAATAGATTCTGGTAGCTTCCCATCACATCCAGAATTAAATATAGCATACTTTGCTTTGTGTTCAGAGCCCTTTATAACCTAGTCCTCTCCCCAACCTTACCAGTCTTTATACCTCTACAAATACTCTTTGATCCAATGATGCCAGTCTCCTTGTTATTTGAACAAGATATTCCACATCTCATCTCCAGACATTTTAGCTCTGTCTCCCAGGCCTGGAATATTCTCTCTCCCTTATTTCCTGGTTTTCCTGGCTTCCAAGACTCAGAAAAATCCTTACCTCCTATTAAAGTTCTTTCCCAGTTTCTCTTAATACTAGTGCCTTCCATCTTCTTATTATGAATATATATATACATACACACATATAAATATGCATATAATACGCATATATATATATATATGTACAACCAAGCAATATACACAGCTTGTATATTGCTTGGTTGTACATAGATGTTTACAGATTGTCTCTCTCACTAGATTGTGAGGTCCTCAACTGCAAGGATGTCTTTTATCTTTCTCTTCATCCCCTGTGTTTAACAGATGCTTAATGATATGTTAATATTATAAGAAACGTTTATTGAATGACTAAGTAAAAAGGAATGTTTAACTGGATATTCACCTATGAAATCCTTGCTGCTTTTAATCATGTACTGGGAATTGCTTTAGTCTATATCCTGTGGCTAGGTCTTCATGGCAGAAACCATATGGATAATTATGGTATATATCAAAATAATTTACTAAAGGAAACCAGTATTGTGAAGGGAAAAGATCTGGGTCCAAAGATCCCAGATGACCAATCTACAAAAAATAAATTTATATGATAAATGCAATGTTGTGTACTGTAATTTTTTAACAGAAAATGTTTTCTGTTATCCCTGAAATTTCCATACCTATTCATCCTGGTTTTAAACTAGTTGGATTCTTTCAAAAATTTCCCCATCTATCAACTCTGACTTTTACAAACTCCTTAATATTTACCTGTATGTGTCACATGCTGTAAAGGAGAATACTTCACCCAATTCAAATTTTGGTTTTTACCCATGCCCTCCTTCCTTCTTCCCGAGAAAGAAAAAATAAATCTCCTCCCCCTCAAAAAACACCCTCAAGAAAAATAAAGTTTAAATAAGAAAATATGCTTCAATCTGTATTAAATACAATCAGTTCTTCTCTGGGAATGAACAGGATTTTTCATCATAAGTCCTTCAGAGTAGTCATTGATTATTGCATTGCAGAGAATAGCAAAGTCATTCATAGTTGATCATCTCAGAACATTCTATTACTTTGTACACAGAACATTTTACTCTGCTTGAATTGATGGAGTACTTTCCAGGTTTTTTTTTGAGAGCATCCTACTCATCATTTTCCATAGAACAATAATAATCCATCATAATCACATACCACAGTTTATTCAGCCATTCCCCAATGATGGATATCCCCTTCATTTCCAATTTTGTTTTGCCCTGAGAAGAGAGCTGCTATAAATATTTTTGTATAGATCCTTTTATTAAAAATATCTTTTGTGATTTATACCTAGTAGTGGTATTGTTAAGTCAAAGGATATGCGTGATTTTATAGCCATTTGGACATAGTTCATATTTTTCATCATTTATCAATTGGGCATTGTAAAGCATTTTTTATATGATTACTTTATCTGAAAACTGGCTGTTCATATCCATCCATTATCAATTGAGTAATGCCTCTTATTTTTATGAATTTGACTCTATTCTCTATATATTTCAGAAATGAGATCTTTATCAGAGAAACTTGCTATAAACTCTTTTTTACATTAATGATTACTGTGAATTTCTCTGCATCCTATTTCCACCCACCCACCATTTATCCTACTCTCTCTCTCTCTCTCCGTTCATTCTGTTTTGCTTCTGTCTTTTATTTACCTCAATTCTCCCTCCCTCCAATTTATCACCTTTCTCTTACACCTTTCTTCCCCTATTTTCCAGTAGGGGGAGATGAATTTTTATGCACATTTGAGAGGTTATGTTATTCCCTCTTTGATCCAAGTTTAGGGTTAGGTGCACTCACTCCTAGTTCCCTCCTCCTTCCCCAGATCTCTTCAATCTTCCTCTTCATTGTACAAGCTCTTTCTTGTTTTTTTTTTTAATGTGAGATAATTAATCCCATTCTATCATTCCATTTCCTCTTGTCTCAATGCATTCTTCTTTCTTAATCCTTAATTTTATGTTTTTAGATAATGATTCCATCATATTCAATTCACACCCATGCTGTCTTTCTATGTATTCCCCTTCTAGTTGCCTAGTAATGAGAAGATTTTTAGGAGCTACAAATATTATATTCTCATGTAAAAAGTTTAATTTTATTGAAACCCTTATAATATCTCCTTTCTATTTATCTTTGGATGTTTCTTTTGAGTTTTGTATCTGCAGGCCAAAATTTCTAATTAGCTCTAATATTTTGCTTAGGAGTACATAAAACTCTTTTGTTTCATTGAATATACATTCCTCCCACAAACACTTGCCATCCACAGAATGATTATATGCAGTTTACCTGGGTATATAATTCTTGATGCAGAATATTATATTCCAAGCCCTCCAATCCTTTAATGTAGAATCTACTACATCTTTTATTATTCTGACTGTGACTACATTGCTTAAATAGTTTCTTTTTGGCTGCTTGCAATATTTTCTCTGACTTGGGATCACTGGAATTTGACTTTAATATTTCTCAGAGTTTCATCTTAGGATCTCTTTCAAAAGGTGATCATTGAATTCCTTCAATTTCTCTTTTTCTCTCTGGCTTTAGAATATTAGGGCACTTTTCCTTGATAATTTCTTGAAAGATAATCTATAGGCCCTTTTTATAAAAAAAAAGAAAAACCACAGCTTACTGATAGTCTAATTTGTAGAGGGCCACAGATAGTGGGGAAACTCTGGGTGAGAGATAAGATAAGACCCTCCAGATCAGCCTGGGAACCTGCTGAAGTTTCTAGTTTGGCTTTTCATCCCCCTTGGGAGTGTGTCAACTTTGCTAAAAAGTCAGGGGGTGTGAAAACCTGTATTGCAATTGAAGCAGAGTCATATTAAGGGGCAAACAGACATTTACACACACAAAGCAAGTTATGTGGTTTCACATGCACAGCACATAGTTAACAGATACACAGTGTGCTATAGTTATGTAAGGGTATTAGGGTATATAAGGATGAGGGAATTTTGAATAAACAGACTCCATGTTTGACTATTCACATGAGTCCCACCTCTTCACTCCTCTCCTAAAATCAAGGACTCTGACTACTATATCAAGATTCTACAGTAAGCTAGTCTGGACATTACGCCAAGTATTTTTGACTCATCTCTTTTGCATCTATTTTCTAGGGTAGATATTTTTCCAATGATATATTTCACATTTTATTCTATTTTTCATACTTTTTGATAGTTTTATTCTTACTTGATGTTTTATAAATTCATTAGCTTCCACTTCCCCAATTCATATTTACAAGAAAGTGTTTTCTTCAGTGAGCATTTGTAATTCCTTTTGCATTTGGATCATTTATTTTTTACATAGCTAGAATCTTTTCTAAATCTTTTTTTTTTCATTTTGGTTAATTTTGATTTTTAAAGAATTCTTCTATTTAATGGATTTCTATATAGTTTTTTTTCCATTTGTCCAACTCTGCTTCTCAAGGCATTCTACTCTTCATTGAATTTTTTTAAAACTCTTTTCACATTTGGACTATTCTATTTTCTTCTGAATTTTCTATGCCTCCTATTGACTCTTTTTCAGGATTTTCTTCCATCTTTCTCATTCTCTTCCCATTTTCCTTCCTTCTTTCTTACTTGACTTTAAAAATACTTTTTGATCTCTTCTATGATCTGAAAACAATTTATAATTTTCTTTGTCACTTTGGAGGTAGCAGTATTAACTTTATTGTCTGAGTGTGTATTTTGATCTTCCTAATCACTATATTGATTTTCAAAAGGTAGAATTTTTCTATCATTTGTTCATTTCTCCTACCTATTTCTTAATGTTTAACTGTTTACTAATGTGGGGCTCTGTTTCTGTGGTAGAGGGATTACTTTGCCAAGCTTTGGGGTTACTGGGCACCTGCTTTCAGAGACAGTTGTGGGAGTCTGTAAGACTCCCAAGTTTTTCAAAGATGGTATGACCTAGAGAAAAGTTTATTTATTACTCTCCTGGTTTGTGCTCTTTTCTTTGAGTAATCATAAGCACTCTTTTCTGCCCTGGAATTGTAGTGAATTGTTGAGCCGTGATTTGAACCAACTTAGGCCTTTGGACTCACATTTCAGAGCTCTTTTCACTATATTACATAAATAATAATTAATTGTTGCTCCTCATTCATTCTTGAAAAAATATGAATGGTATCATAAGGAGATATCTTCACATATGTCTTTATTGAATTTAGATAAAGCAAAGCTGTGAGTTGGAAAAGTGGCAGAAAGAATTGTACTCTGCATGCTTATAATATTTGTGGATTTCATTAATCATTTAGAGAATCTTGGAAATGGTTCTTAAAAATGAACTTTGTATGTTTTCTTTACTTTCTCTTGAGTATGAGAGGTTCCTTTGGAGTCATCAATTGAGAAGTACTTCCCAAACATCTTATTTCTGATTTGGACCCTGAATAATATGCCTCTTCCTAGGATGTCATTACTGTACTCACTTTATATGTGCACAGTTACCTTAAATTTTTATATTTGATATGTGCTTTTGTTAAAAATTCACTTAACCGAACTTCTGGGGGGGGGGGGCAGAGCCAAGATGGCAGAGTGAAAACGTGACTCTCTGCGTCCTCCTCTAATCTTCTCTCAAACCAAAAATAAGCGTCTGAACTGATCTTCAAGTCAACGAATCCAGAAATATTAAACACTGCTTTCTGAAGAACTTCATATCAGGTTTGTCTAACATGGACAGAAGGATAAACAGTGGACTCAGGTGTAGGCCGGAATTGAGGGTGGAACTCAGCTTAGCTCATCTTGGCAGAAACTCCACACTCCAAACTCCAAACACCTGGAGTTTATCTCAGGCACTCAGGACACTCTGAACTGATTGTGGACAGGTGTTCTGACAGACTTGACTTGTTTAAGGAGTAATCCCGACTTAGTCCTAGCCCTCACTGGCCCAGCACCTTAAGTTAATTCGCTGAATTGCCCCAGGGCAAAGATCTTCATCCACCATTTTTTTCCAAACCTTAAAGAGACATCCACACTGTCTAAAAAAAATGAAGCAAAAGAGAGCTCTCACCATAGACAGCTTCTATCGAGAAAAAGAAGGGATGACCCCAGATCCTGAGGTTCCTTTAGACAAAACTCCAAAGGAAGTTATTAAGGACCATCACTGTTCCCCTTTTCAAAAGGCTTTCTGGAAAATTGCATAAAGAACCTCATAAGAGAGCTGAAGGATAAATGGAAAAATAAATTGAAATCAGTGCAAGAAGGATATGATGCTCTGCAAAAGAGATATGAAAAAGATATCAATGTATTGAAAAATAAAATGAGTGAAGTGGAAAAAGAGTGCAATGAACAAAAAAATTCAATTGCCCAGTTACAAAAGGAGCTTAAAAGGTAACTGAACAAAACAACACTTTAAAAATAAGAATTGAACAAATGCAAGTGAATGACTCAATAAGACTTCAAGAATCAGTCAAACAAAAACAAAAAATGAAAAATTAGAAGAAAATATGTAATATCTCCTAGGAAAAACAGCTGACTTGGAAAATAGATCTAGGAGAGACAATTTAAGAATTGTTGGACGTCCTGAAAGCCATGATGAAAAAAAAGAATCTAAACACTATCTTCCAGGAAATCCTGAAAAAAAACTGCCCTGAGATTGTAGAATCAGAAGGCAAAATGAAAGTTGAAAGAATTCACTGATCACCTCTTGAAAGAGACCCCAAAATCAAAACCCCAAGGAATATTGTGGCTAAATTTCAGGACTATAGCACCAAGGAAAAGATTCTGTTAGCAGCTAGAAAGAAACAATTCAAATACCAAGGATCAATAATTGGAATCACACACAATTTGTCAGCCTCCACATTGAAGAATCGAAAGGCCTGGAACCAGATATTCCAAAAGGCAAAAGAACAAGGATTACAGCCAATAATAACCTATCCAGCTAGAATGAGCATTATCCTCCAGGGAAGAAGATGGTCATTCAATGATATAGGTGAATTTCACCTATTTCTAATAAAAAGAACAGATCTGAACAAAAAATTTGACCTCCAAACACAGAACTCAAGAGAAGCATAAAAAGGGAAAAAGGAAAGGACTCTTGAGAACTTTATTTCTACTATGAGGATACTTAAAGTTTGGGGGTATTATTAACTAGATATTACTATTAGATAACTATAGATTACTATTACTATATAGATTACTATTAGATAACTATAATTAACTAGATATTACTTTGATAATATGAAAAAGAAAACTAGTGGGGGAAAGGTTGTCATACTGGGGAAAAGAGGTAAAAAGTGGTAAAATAAGATCTAAAAAAAGGAGGTAAAAATAAGGTAAAATCTCTTGAAGAGGCAAAGAAAACCTAATATAATTGAGAAAAAGAGGGGAGGGAGTTGAGCATTGTGTAAATCTTACTATCATCAGGTTGGGCTCTAAAAGTGTATATCAGACACTTGATTTCACATAAAAACTTGTCTGTTGCTAGAGGGAAGTAGGAGGGAAAGGAGGAAAAAGAAAGAGATAAACTATTAGAAGGGAAAATAGAAGAATCAGGGGAAAGGGAAAAGGGGGAGGGGATCTAAAGGGTGGGGGATTGTTTGGGAGAGGGGGTCATCAAAAGCAAAGTACTGAGGAGGGAGGAAGGGAGAAAGGGGAAAGGAAAGGGAAAAACATAACTTGGGTAAATAAGATGGCAGGAAATAAAGAATTAGTTATTCTAACTGTGAATGTGAATGGGATGAACTCTCCCATAAAGCGGAAGCAGATAGCAGACTGGATTAAAAACCAGAATCCCACAATATGTTGTCTAAAAGAAACACATCTAAAACATAGTGACACATATAGGAAGAAGGTAAAATGCTGGAGCAGAACCTATTATGCTTCAGGTAAACAAAAAAAAGCAGGGGTAGCAATCCTTATCTCAGATCAAGTAAAAGCCAAGATAG
The DNA here is from genome assembly GCA_023553655.1 of Myrmecobius fasciatus. NCBI lineage: Eukaryota > Metazoa > Chordata > Mammalia > Dasyuromorphia > Myrmecobiidae > Myrmecobius > Myrmecobius fasciatus. The sequence continues at coordinate 84,687 of JAJPUD010002836.1, read as the reverse complement.
ATCTAATCAAAAGAGATAAGGAAGGAAACTATATTTTATTAAAGGGTACCATAGATAATGTAGCAATATCAATACTAAATATATATGCACCAAGTGCAATAGCATCCAAATTCCTAGGGGAGAAATTAAGAGAGATGCAAGAAGAAATAGACAGCCAAATGATACTAGTGGGGGATCTCAACCTTGCTCTCTCAGAATTAGATAAATCAAACTACAAAATAAACAAGAAAGAAACTAGGGAGATAAACCAATTGTTAGAAAAGTTAGGTATGATAGATCTATGGAGAAAGTTGAATGGAGA
>JAJPUD010002836.1:54466-79386 GCA_023553655.1 Myrmecobius fasciatus | reverse complement strand
CTACCCATACATATGCTATACAAATAAAAAGCTTTAATAAAATAAATAAATAAATAAAAATAAAAATAAAAATAAAAATTCACTTAACCATTCATAAGCAAAATAAAAAAATTCCAGTTTTTCTAAAAGAATTAGGAAGTTTTGTTTTCAAGAAATAGTCAGATATTTCCTATAAGTAATGAAGTCTTCATGAATTTAAAAATAACTTGCAAAAAAGTGTATTCATACACATTTCAGCAGCACTCACATTTCTTAGAGCAAAGCATTCTATATCACATATTCAAGCTTTATAATTAATTTCAGTAGGATGATTGCCCCTGACTCATTCTGTCTCCTGGGTTTACCTTCTTTTACATCTTGGAGAACAGTAACCCTCTTTTAGTCTTCTTTTCATTAATCAGGTGCCTCATGTGATCCTATAAATACCTTGAATTGCTTTGCCTCGTCTATAAAATCCCATTTCTTCCCTGTGAGTCTGCGGTTACTGTTAATTTTGAGTTCAACTCAACTCTTTGACTTGATTCTTGCAGTATTGATTAGTGTAGACCCCTACATCTTTGAAAATGGTCATGGTGAGTACCCCAGTTGTATTCTCTGATTTTTCTGGTGATTATCCAAGACCTTGGCTGGATAGTGGTGGTGAAACACCTAGTTCTTTTATTGAAAATTGCTCATGAAATGTGACAAAGAAGGGAGGGACCCAGATCCTATGGAGGGAGAGACCTTAGTACCAGGGTGTTGGCACAGAAATAAAGCCAGGGGCTGTATATTAAAAAAATTGTTTATGGATCAAACAACAGTAATTTAAGAATCCTTTAGTATACAACTGAAAGGAAGACAAAACATTATTTAAGACTGAGTGAGGATTATTATAACCAGATGAGGGAAAGGCAGTATTTTAATATGGTGTTCTAGATTAAAAAACTTCCACATGAAAAAAAGGAAAGATTCCAGACCTGTTTGTCTGAATCAGTGTAGCAAGTGCCCAAGACAGAAGCATTGTGCATCTATAGAATTGAAAAACCTTGGAGTTTTTTATAATTATTAAATTTTTGCAGGATTTTTATCTCTCCTTCCACCTCATTTTAATTGAACAATAAAAAATATGACTCACAAAAATGGGGTCTACTCACTTCATTCTGCCTCATTTTATACTTCTAAATTGTATATTTTTATTATTTCTTCTGAAGAAATGTTATTCCATTATTTACATATACCATAAATTTTAAGATATAATTTTCTTTTGAGGATGCAAGCAAAAGAGCTGAAAAAGAAATTTCCTCATTTTGTATTCTTTTCCTCTTTCATTAACTTTTATTAATGAAAACTTGTTTTGTTTGACTCTACTGTCTCATGTTAAATACCTCCCCAGAATGGAGTTTTGAATTCCAAACAAAAACAAGGTAGAAGACAGCAAGATTATCATTTTCATATTTCAATTATTGAAGGCTAAGATTACATTTTTTTTCTATTTTCATATAATATAACTAATATACTGAACTTACAATCTACAAGAATAATTACCTCATCTTCACATGAAATGACTTTTTAGACATTAACTATAATATTGAACAGTCATCAAAAAGAACTAGAATTGATTTAATTAAATAAAGTCATATTAAGTTGCTACCATGCCTAGCACCTAGATTTAGGGAATGTAATAAGCATAATAGCTAGCTTAAATGCTATTAATATTTTAAATAGGTAATCTCACTTGTTCCTTCCTCCCACACTAAGAGGTAATTTATATCATTATCATCTCCATTTTTCAGATGAGGAGACTGAAGCTTACAGAGCTTAATGCAGTGACTATGCTCATTCAACTAGTCAGTATCTGAGGCAGCATTTAAACTCAATCTTCCTCACAGTTCATTACTCTAATCACTACACCATCTAGCTCCCTGATACATAAAGAAGACAATAAACTATAACCCCATTTATGTTATCATTTTATCCTCCAATTGTTTGGAGAAGAAAGCAGCATAACAAATACTCAGAGAAGTTTGCTATGAAGATTGGATGTGCAAATAGTTGCAAAGAAAATTCAAAAATAAGTGATCCAGAAAAAAAAAAAAACTGGGGATGTAAAAGAATGGCAATGATTACTGCTCGTTACTGCTACTTTGGCTGAGAGAGAGAATAGCAAACACCAAGACACCACAAATGAAGATGTTAGGAACCTACTTAAAAAGGAAGGCATTAGATAACTAGAGATCAGATCTTGAATTATGGTGTGGTATTATGGGTTAACTGACAGAATGCTACAAGGCACCAACAAAAGGGAGAAAATTCATTGAGAGCAAGGGTAATGCTACTAACCCTGCACTGAAAGAAACAGGGAAAAACATTTCCTATGTTCTCATTTGGCACAAGTTTTTATGAAACCAAATTCAGGTTCAGACCAGCTTAAATGACTGGGGAAATTATATTGGTCTACATAAGGCTTGGGGAGGATATGGATGAGTAGAAGGATGTGTCATTTTTATGGGAAAGGTCTGAAAGCAGTTGCTTAAACTAGAATCTTATAAACCTCTAGGAGGAAAGGTGGACTAATCTTTGCCCAACATCTATTCTATTTCCTGTAAGAGGCAGGTTAGTTAAGCTGTGGAGAGGAGAGAGAAATAGTTGTTCTCATTAATCTCTTCACCCCATCTCCACCAGTCTTACCATAAGGATATGAAACATGAAATCCAAAGATAAGCCCAGAAAGAAACCTGGGTTTATGACTTCTGTTTTACTTTATTCTTTTCCTCAATAGAATTTTATTTTTCCAAATACATGTAAAGATAGTTTTTGACAGTCATTTTTATAAGACTTTGTCGTCCGAATTTGTCTCCTTCCCCAAGATAGAAGCAATCTGATATAGATTAAAATGTGCAGCCCTTTTAAATATATTTCAATATTTGTCATGTTGTAAAAGAAAAATCAGACCAAAGGGGATAAAATCATGAGAAAGAAAAAGCAAACAAATAAACCAAAAAAAAAAGATGAAAATACTCTGCTTTGACCCACATTCACTCTCCATAGTTTTCTCTCTGGGTGCACATTTTCCTTCTCTAATCCATTAGAATTGTCTTGAAACACCATATTGCAGAGAAGAATGGCTTCAACTTTAAAAGCAAATCTAGGACAGCAGTATCTTAGAGTTAATTATCTTGAAATATGGAGTACAAGTAAAGTGGAATAAATTTAAAAATAAAGAATAGTGAGGGCATTTGTCCTTTTTTGGTTTTCCCTTGATTGTTAATAAGTATGCAACTTTTTGTTCCATGTGTCCCCACAGAAGTTTTGCAGAGTAAGTTTTGCTATTAATTACCTGTAGTACTGAGAACAAAGAACATAAAAAGAATGATCGTAATCAATAGCATTAGATAAAGAACAATTTTACCCATGAAAAAAATCTTTCAACAGCTTTGTTTTCTATTAGTCATTTAGGTGTGGATGAATTCAGAATATAGCCAATTGACAAACCCTGGATTCTCGAAGTATGTATCTCAGAATCCTACTATTTCTCAAAACTGCAAGGTCTTATGGGACAATGTTGGTTTTTGAGAATTCCATGTGTACTTTTTGAAATACTATACCACATGCAAACACATACTTAATAGATCCCACTGAATGGTAGAGAGCATGTGGTAGAATAATGAATCTGGGGAATTTTTCTTCTTAGAGAATGACTACTCCAGCTACAAGACTCTTCAATGGCTCCCACTTCCAGGTCAAAGAATTCATCCTTATGGGACTCCCTGGAATCCATAGTTGGCAGCATTGGCTATCTCTACCTCTGACAGTATTCTACCTCTCCTCCATCTCTGCTAATCTGCTCATCTTTATCACCATCTGGAAGGAACCCAAATTACACCAGCCCATGTACCAATTCCTAAGCGTTCTGTCTGTAGTAGACATGGGTCTGGCCACCACTATCATGCCCAAGATCCTGGCCATCTTCTGGTTTGATGCCAAAGCCATCAGCCTCCCTGAGTGTTTTGCTCAGATCTATGCCATACATTGCTTTATAGCCATGGAGTCAGGCATCTTCCTCTGTATGGCTTTTGACAGATATGTGGCTATTTGCCATCCCCTCCGCTATCCCACCATTGTCACAGCCTCTTCTGTCTTCAAAGCCACAGTGTTCATGTTGCTCAGAAATGGACTGGCTGTTATCCCAGTGCCTGTGATGGCTGCTCAGAGAGATTACTGCTCCTCAAATCAAATAGACCACTGCCTGTGCTCCAACTTGGGGGTCACCAGCCTGTCTTGTGATGACAGGAGGTCCAACAGCATTTGTCAGATGATCCTGTCTTTACTGATAATGGGGGGTGACTTAACCCTGATCATCCTTTCTTATGTCTTGATTTTCTCATCTGTGCTGAAGTTGAATTCTGCAGAAGCTGCATCCAAAGCCCTGAGCACCTGTAGCTCCCATCTCATTCTCATCTTCTTTTTCTATACAGTGATTGTTGTAATTTTTGTCACCCATCTGGCAGGAAGAAAGTATCCCCTGATCCCTGTGCTCTTTAATGTATTGCACAACATCATCCCCCCAGTCCTCAACCCTATAGTGTATGCGTTTAGGACCCAAGACCTTAGGCTGGGCTTCCAGAAATTGCTTCTACCAGGCAAAAAGAACAAATAAACTCAAAGTAATCAGGCTCCTTGGAGACATATTTCCAATGTGTATAAACTCTACTTCCTCCAAATAAGTACAGGCCTGCTGAATTTTTCTTTAATTATGTGAAAAAAAATTGCATTGTCCCATAAGTCTTTGTTATATCTTCTCATTGCTTCCTAACTTTGTTGACTCATTTTTGCGTGAATGGCAAACTACTCCAGAATCTTTGTCATGAAAAATTAAAATGTCAGAAATGACTGCATAACAAACATTTATTATTGATTCCATGTATCGATCCATGATTTATTGTTGATTCCATGTATCAATCCTTTTAACATTTGACAAAGTGTTATTGAATAATGACTCTGTATAAAGGGGCAAATATGTCACAGGAGGACTTGCTTTGCAATGATGCTAAAGGTTTATAAGACTCCTACTCTGCTACAATTAAATGGAACAGGGGAATCACCAAATGATTTTCTTCTTCAGGTCTTAACCCGTCTATTTCAAATCCTTTTTTTTTTTAAAGCACACATCCCTATTTGGCAGTGAGGAAAAATAGAGGTGGCTTCTCATAACACACACACACACACACACACACACACACACACACACACACACACACACATATATATATATATATATATACAGTTACATGTTTTAAAATGGTTTACTCTACTCAAAATTATATGTACCTTATAGGATTTATGCAAAATAAAAAATTTAAAGGTTGAGACAATATTTGATCCTAAAGTTCCAGGAACTTTGTAACAAAAGTGACAGGATCACACAGTGACATGATCACACATATCTATGGAATATGTGCAAAGGATGGATTGTAGAAGGGACAGATCTGAGAAAGGGACAACATTTGAGTAGGCTCTTATGATATCAGGCAAGAAGAAATGAAGTTCTGAAGCTGGAGATGAAGAGTCTATGTAAACATAGAAAAGGGGATGAGATTGAGAGATGGTTTTAGATGTAGGAAGAATAGATTTGGCAACAGACTAGATTGGAAGAGTAAGAGAATGTTAATTGAGTGTGATATAAAAGTTGTCTATTGAGATAACTGGAAAGATGGACAGTAGTATGGAAGTTTTAAACAGCAGTTGCTTTGAGGGAATGATGAAGTAATGAGCTTTGCAAAGTACATTGTTATTCACTTGTGCCTACTTATCCTCTGATACTCACTCTTTATATATTTATATACTCTTTATGAGCATGAAAGGAGAAATTGAGAGAGAGAGACAGACAGACAGAGAGAATATTCAGGAGAGACCTTTGGTTCACACACACACACACAGGAGAGAACATGAATGGTTATCCTCAAAATTAAAATGATAAAAAATAGTGATACAAATAAGAGAACTAGGGATAAAAAAAAACAAGGATGAGAGAATATTTAGGAGTGGACCAATAATGCTAGAAGCATGAAAGAAAAAAAGAGCTTGAGAACTAAAAATTCTCTGCAGGCAGGACTTCATTCTTCTATATCCTTAGATATCTTTCATTCTCACCAAATATGTCTAGGACATTTTAACTCTTCACACAAGGTTTCTGCCCTATTTTATAGTGTGAATATAACCAGCAATGATCCACAATTTATCAAATGACTGGTATTTCAATCTATTGAGCCTCTAATCTCTTTCTCAACTTTGTGTGACCCGAACAGATTTCTAATTCATATGTGAAGTAGCTGCTCCAGAGTAGGAACTCTATTCTAGAGTAAAAAACAAAACAAGACAAAACAAAAAAAAAGTAATAACAGTGACTTAAAATCTTTATCAGAAGCTCATTTTAATGATCCTACATGGTCTGAATCTTAGTTCATCCATTCTTCCATTATTTTGCATCCACTCTTACAACCTACCACATATACACACCTCAAATCATTGTTATCTCTAAGGGAAAGGTGCCTGTGATACCATAGAAACTGAGGCAAGCAGATATTGTTTTTTTTAAATTTTTAATATAGAGAGTTTAAGCTAGCTGACCAGATGGGACTCTTGTCCAAAGCATTTGCTACAAGATAAACTGAGGCAGAGAACTTATATAGGGTTTTAGTTAACTAAGGTTTGCAGACCAGATACATAACCTGAGTATTCAGTCTTATAGGTGAAACAAAGGCAGTTAAGGAGAACAAGGACACTGGGAGGACAGACAAGCCACAATTATAGGAAAGGATAATAACTTAATAGTGACAGGATAGGGGTCAAGATAAGAAGGTCAAAGGCAGGAGACAGTGAGGTGAGAAGCAATACTCAAAAGAAAATGGGGATTATCCTAGCAAGGATCAAGATAATGCACCTGGAGTTTATGATACAATGTTATGTAAAGGTGGTCAGAACTTCAAAGTTTTTATCTGGGCTCTTTTTTAAACTCAATTTCCAGTCCTAATAGCAAAGGAGGGAGGGAGGGGAAAGTGTGTGGTTATGGCTTATTATTCAGGACTCAACAGTACCCAACCAGTCTCTCTTTTAGCTCATTACATATGCTTCACCACATCTGACTAGATCTACATTTACTTTTCCTTGCTGTCTTCATAGATCCTTCAAGGGCTTTCAAAGTGACAATTAAATGAAGGTCTGCTAGGTACCTCACAGCAAGAGTACAGGAGAGACCCTCAAGGATTTGTTTCTTCTGGATCTCTTTTTCCACATTCACTAGAATTTTTTAAGTACTTTCTTCCAAAGAGCTTCAAGCATTTTCATGATACCTGGTGAAAAACTATATATAAACCCATATTTCCCTTGGTACATCAAAAGAACTGAAAAATACAAAATGAGCCTTTAAAAATCATGTAAACATCTGCTAAGTGCATTTTATGTAGCCAGAACTGTGTTCCATGCAAGGCAACAGAAAAGAAAAAAAAAACTGCTATCAAAGATATCCAAGGATACTCATGAGGGGAGACCATATGTAAACGATTATATGCAATAGGCTAGAGATAATACTGCAAATAATGCACTAGAATCAAGGGGGATGAGGAAAAGCTTCATGAGATAGGAGAAATTTTAGCTAAGATTTGGAAGAATCTATTGAAGTAAGGGTGCACAGATAAGCAAGAAGAACATTCCAGGCAAGAAAATGACCAGTGAAAACGCTTCAAATTGGGAAGTGGAGTGTTTTCTGAAAAAAAAAATAGAATATAAGCCAGTGTCCCTGGATTATGGAGTACACAGAGGGGAGTAAGGTATAAAAAAAGTGATGTTGAAAACAACAATTTAAAGAAAAAAGGAAATGGCATTGAGACATAAGGATATGAGATAAAGCCCCTGTTAGAATTTGATGGTACATGCCTTCATCTGAAGACACAAGAAAAGAGATCAAACAGATAGCAGAAATAATGAACTTGTTCCCTGGACATATTTTCTCTCTGTGCCAGTTTCTTTTTTTCCAGTTATCTACATGAATGAATTGAAGAATCTTAAGGTTTGAAATCTGAGGAACTACTCAAACTACTGATTTTTGGTAGTTCTTGGGCAAGCATTTATTAAAACTGAGCTTATACTTTTTATTTCTAGATGAAGATTGAAAGGAATGAAATGATCACCTTAAGCTAGGTTAAAGTAGCTTCATTTCACTGAAAAAAAAAGATTTCAAAGAAAAAACTAAGCCTACATGCTTTAGCAAAGGGAGAAAACCTTGATTTTTGTTCTAAAGAACTTGACATTTGAAGCTGAGAATGTCCTTGTAAGCAGATGAGAGGTAATGCCATGAGGTAATATAACAGGGGAGACTTCCTGCTGATCCTAGTCCATGGTTTCTTAAGTCAAGAAATCAACAAGTACTCAGTAAGTGCTTTTTTTTGCCCCAGTCACTGTATATCCAAAAAAATAAAAGACAGCCCATGCCTTCAAGAAGTTTAAATTTTACTAGAGAAAGACAATACATCATAGGAAGTAGAGAATGATTTTGTAATTGGGGAATGCTTAAATAAATTAAAAAGCAATTCAACATATATAATGTTAATTTATGACTTTCTAAGTCAAAGTGGCATCCATAAGAATGCATTTCTATTTGTTTGCCAATACTGCCCTATGTGATAAGGTATCTATATTTTTAAATCAAAGACTGATCAAATTGCAAAAATAAAAAAGTTCTTGTAGAAGATTTTAATGTTCCTTTTTCAGAATTGAAGCCATCCAAAAGACAAAGTAGAAAATGTAGAGCTGAAACCACCATTGAAAACAGTTTTGAAAATTGTTAAACTCCTTGGAAAGGAAATCTGTTTTTAAAAATCTGGAATGTTTAATGCTGGAGAAAACTATAGATGTCACCTTTTTATTTTACTAATGGGAAAACAGACTCAAAAGAGTTAAGAAATCCCAAAAGTTATGTATTAAGACATAGAACACCTATGAATTCAACCTCAAATGCTTTTCCTTCATATCAATTTGTCTTCCTATTATGTATTTGATGAAATACTTTAAAATTTAATAGGGAGTTAGGAAACTAAACTTGAATTTGGGGCATTACAGATGTTCCTGAAAAACTGAATCCAAGAACCTAAGTATATCTTAAGTCATTTGCATTTGCATTTTCTTATTCAATAAGAATTTAAAGCATTTGTTTATATGACTATTGAGAACTTTGATTACTTTATCTGAAAACTGCCTGTTCACTCTTTAGCAATTGAGGAATCTCTTTTATTTTTATGAATTTGACTCTGTTCTCTATATATTTGAGAAATGAGGTCTTTATCAGAGAAAGTTGCTATAAACTTTTTTTTATAATTATAATTAATAAATGTATTTCTTTTCATCACATTTCCACCCATCCCTTGTTTATCTTACTCTCCCTCTCTTTTCATTCTGTCCATCATTAAAAGAGTTTTACTTGTCTTTTACCCTCTTCAATTCTCTCTCTCCCACCTGCCATCCCACCTTTTTCTTATTTCCTTCTCCTCCTACTTTTCTGTAGGGGAAGATTAATATCTATATACAACTTAGTGTATATTTATTCCTTCTTTGAGTCAATTCTGTTGAGAACTGGTTTTCCCTCCTCCAATTTTCCCCTTTACTGTAGAAGCATTTTCTTACCTTTTTTTTTGTGTGTGAGGTAATTGATGCTATTCTACCAATCTCTTGCCCTTTATCCCAACACATCCTCTTTCTTAACACTTAGTTTTATATTTTTAGATAATCATTCCATCATCTTCAACTTCTAGCCATGCCCTCTATGTATCCCCTTTTTAACTACTTTAGTAATGAGAAAGGTTTTAGGAGTTATAAGTATAATTTTTTCACACAGGGATGTAAAATTTTTAATTTTATAAGTTTTGTTTTATTGAAACCCTTATGATTTCTCTTTGCAGTTTACCTTTTGATACTTGAGATTTTTATCTAAATATCAAAATTTCTATTTAGCTCTGGTATTTTGCTCAGGAATATCCATTTCTTTCCCTGAAGGATTGTAGTCAGTTTAACTGGATAGGTTATTCTATTCATATTCCAAGCCATCCAATCCTTTAATGTAGAATCTGCCAGATTTTTTTTTCTTTTTTATTCTGACTGTGATTTGGCATTAGTTGAATTGTTTTTTTTTTTTTTTTTTTTTTTTTTTTTTTGGTTTTGGGTTTTTTTGTTTGTTTGTTTGGTTGGTTGGTTTTTTTGCTGCTTGCAATATTTTCTCTTTGACCTGGAGGCCCTGGGATTTGGCTACAAAATTACTCAGAGTTTCATTTTGGTATATCTTCCAGAAGGTGAACAGTGAATTCTTTCAATTTCTCTTTTTTCTCTCTGGCTTTAGAATACCAGGGCAGTTTTCCTTGATAATTTGATAAGATGATATGTAGGCCCTTAAAAAAAACCATCTTATTGGTGGTCCAATTTTTTTTTCCTGATCTCTCCTGGATCTATTTTCTAGGTCAGCTGTTTTTCTAATGATATACTTCATATTTTCTTCTATTTTTTCATTCTTTTGGTTTGTTTTACTTTTCCTTGATGTCTCCTAAATTCATTAGCTTCCACTTGCCCATTGCCAGTTTTCAAGAAATTATTTAGTTCAATGAGCTTTTTTTATTTCAATTTGCATTTTGCATTTTATTTTTAAGTAACTAGTTTCTTCAAGAATTTTTTATCTCTTTTTCCATTTAGCTAATTTTGCTTTTTAAGAGTTCTTCTCTTCAGTGGATTTCAGTGTAACTTTTTCCATGTTTACAATTCTGCTTTGCAAGGCATTCTGCTATTCATTGAATTCTTATGCTTTTCACATTTGGCCTGTTTTTTTTTTTTTAAGTGCTATTTTCATCATTATTTTTTGTACCTTCTTTACCAAGCTGTTGACTCTTTTTTCTTTATCTTCTTCTCTCTAATTCTCTTTCCATTTTTCCTTTCTCCTCTCTTGATTTTTTCCCTTTTTTGTGTGTAAGAGGCAGTTGGGGTTGAGTAACTTGACCAGGGTCGCACAACTAGTGTTAAGTGTCTGACGCTATAGTTGAACCCAGATACCTGGCTTTAGGGCTGATGCTCTTATCTACTGCATGATCTAATAGCCCCTCTTATTTGATTTTTAAAATGCTTTATTATCCTTTCCGTGGCCTGAAAACAATTCATAATTTTTTTTTATTTTTTTTTATTAAAAGCTTTTTATTTACAAAACATACGAGTGATTTGTCTACATTGACCTTTGCAAAACCTTTTTTTGTGGTTCCAAGCTTTTCCCCTCCTTCCCCCCACCCCCCGGCCCTAGATGACAGGTAATCTAATATATGCTAAATATGTTAAATTATATGACAAATCCAATATATGTATACATATCTATACAGTTATCTTACTGCACAAGAAACACCAGATCTAGAAAGAGAGAAAAAAAAGAAACCAACCTAAGAAGGAAAACAAAATGCAGGGAAATATTCACAGAAAGCGTTAAAATGCTGTGTTGTGGTTCATACTCAGTTCCCTCAGGCCTCTCTCAGGGTGTATATGACTATCTTCATTGCTGAACAATAGGAGCTGGTTTGAATCACATCATTGCTGAAGAGAACCATGTCCATCAGAATTGATCATCGTATAGTCTTGTTGCTGTGTATAATGATCTCCTGGTTCTGCTCGTTTCACTCAGCATCAGTTCATGCAACTCTCTCCAGGCCTCTCTAAAATGATCCTGCTGGTCGTTTCTTACAGAACAATAATATTCCATAACATTCATATACCATAACTTATTCAGCCATTCTCCAATTGATGGGCATCCTTTCAATTTCCAGTTTCTTGCCACTACAAAAAGGGATGCCACAAACATTTTTGCACATGTGGGTCCCTTTCCCTCCTTTAAAATCTCTTTGGGATATAGGCCCAGTAGAAACACTACTGGGTCAAATGGTATGCACAGTTTCAAACCTTTTTGAGCATAGTTCCAGATTGCTCTCCAGAATGCTTGGATCTGTTCATAGTTCCACCAACAATGTATCAGTGTCCCAGTTTTCCCACATCCCCTCCAACATTCGTCATTATCTTTTCCTGTCATTTTAGCCAATCTGACAGGTATGTAGTGGTATCTAAGAGTTGTCTTAATTTGCATTTCTCTGATCAATAGTGATTTGGAGCACCTTTTCATGTGACTAGAAATAGTTTCAATTTCTTCATCTGAAAATTGTCTGTTCATATCTTTTGACCATTTATCTATTGAAGAGTGGCTTGAATTCTTATATATTTGAGTCAATTTTCTATATATTTTAGAAATGAGGCCTTTATCAGAACCTTTGAATGTAAAAATATTTTCCCAGTTTATTTCTACCCTTCTAATCTTGTCTGCATTCATTTTGTTTGTACAAAATCTTTTTAACTTGATATAGTCCAACTTATCTATTGTGTGATTAATGATGATCTCTAGTTCTTCTTTGGTCACAAATTCCTTCCCCCTCCACAGGTCTGAGAGGTAAACCATCCTACATTGTTCTAATTTGTTTATAATATCATTCTTTATGCCTAGATCATGAATCCATTTTGACCTTATCTTGGTATATGGTGTTAGGTGTGGGTCAATGCCTAGTTTCTTCCATACTAGTTTCCAATTTTCCCAGCAGTTTTTGTCAAATAGTGCATTTTTATCCCCAAAACTGGGGTCTTCGGGTTAATCAAACATGAGATTACTATTGTCATTTAGTATTTTGTCCTGTGAACCTAACCTATTCCACTGATCCACTACTCTATTTCTTAGCCAGTACCAAATGGTTTTGATGACCACTGCTTTATAATATAGTTTTAGATCTGGTACAGCTAGGCCACTCTCATTTGCATTTTTTTTTCATTAATTCCCTTGAAAATCTTGACCTTTTGTTTTTCCAGATGAATTTTGTTATTTTTTCTAGATCAGTTGAGTTTGATTGGTATAGCACTTAATAAATAGATTAGTCTAGGTAGTATTGCCATCTTTATTATATTTGCTCAACCTATCCAAGAACACTTGATATTTTTCCAATTGTTTAGATCTCACTTTATTTGTAGTTTTGCTCATATAGATCCTGACTTTCCCTTGGCAGATATATTCCCAAATATTTTATACTATAGATAGTTATTTTGAATGGAATTTCTCTTTGTATCTCTTGCTGTTGCATTTTGTTGGTGATGTATAAAAATGCTGATGATTTATGTGGATTTATTCTGTATCCTGCAACTTTGCTAAAGTTGTGGATTAATTCTAATAGTTTTTTAGTTGATTCTCTAGGGTTCTCTAAGTAGACCATCATATCATCAGCAAAGAGTGATAATTTGTTTTCCTCATGACCTAGTCTAATTCCTTTAATCTCTTTTTGTTGTCTTATTGCCAAAGCTAGCATTTCTAATACAATATTGAATAGTAATGGTGATAGTGAGCAACCTTGTTTCACCCCTGATCTTATTGGGAATGGTTCCAGTTTATCACCATTACATATGATGCTAGCTGATGGTTTTAAATAGATGCTACTGACTATTTTAAGGACATAATTTTTTTAGACTTATATTGTCTGAATGTGTGTTTTGATCTTCCTTGTCACTATAGTGACAAAAGTAAGAATTTTTTCTCATTTGTTCATGTTTCTAAACTATTTTGTAACTTTTAACTCTTTGCTAAAGTGGGGCCCTACTTCTGGGATGGGAAAGCATTTTCCCAAGCTTTAGGGTTATTGGACATCTGGTTTCAGAGATAGATCTTGAAGTCTGTAAGCTTTCAGTTTTTCCAAGATGGTATTACCTAAGGAAAAGTATGCTTACTACTTTCCTGGTTTGTGCTCTTCTTTATGAGTGACCACAAGCGCTCACTATCAAATTGTGGTCAGAGTTTCCACTTAACCTGATCTCTCAAGCTATGGTGTAATAAATGCCCCATCTTGCCCTAGGACTATTATCCAAATCTGCACCCTGGAACTGAGTATGAGTAAAACAGCTTTATAACTTCTTGCTGATTTTCTGAGCAAGACTGCATTGAATTGTTCTCATTCAGTCTGAACTCTACTGTGCTCCATTCTCTCCCTAATATAACAGACCTTTCTTGCCAACCTCTTGGTCGCTCTCCAAACTCCTCTTAGTTGTCTTGGGCTAGAAACTCCATACTTTTATGGGTTCTGTCCCTTTCAAATTTGTTTAGAGACATTATTTAAAAGTGTCTGGATGGAGCTAAGGCCAGTCCTGGCCATTTCTCTGCCATCTTAGTTCTGCCCCAAAACATTTTATTTTTTAACATTTTAACAAATCTGAATTCAATTCAACTCTTTGACTTGATTCTTGCAGTGTTGATTACTGCAGATTCCTATATCTCTGTCAGTGGTCTGACAGAATCAGTGGTGAGTGGTAAGTACCACAGTTCTGTTATTTGATTCTTCTGGTGATTATCCAAGACCTTGACTGGATGGTGGTGGTGAAATACATAGTTCTTTTATTCAAAACTGACCAAGAAATGTGGTAAAGAAGGGAGGTACCCAGAGGGAAGGACGTTGGTAAGAGGGTATTGGCCCAGAAATAAAGTCAACAGCTGGATAAAAGAATTCTCTGTGAATCAAACAATAATTTAAGAATCTCCTAGCAGACAACTCAAATTAACACAAAACATTGTCCAAAACTGAGTGAAGATTATTATAATTGTTGAGGAAAAGGCAGTATTTTAATATGGTATTCTATATTAAAAAGATTCCACATGAAAAAAAGAAAAGATTCCAGACTTGTTTGATAAAGTTTAGCAAGTGCTCAAGTCTGAAGCATTCATTGTGCTACATCTATAGAACCGAAAAATCTTGGATGTTTAAAAAAATTAATTATTGGGATTTTTGCAAGGATTTATTATCTCTCCTTTCCACTGCACCCCAATTGAACAATAAAAAGTGTTGAGACTCTCATAACAAATACACATAAGTTATCAATTGCAAAGACTCAAACTAGTCTATACAAATTTCTACAAATCTTTTTTAATTTGAAGTTCAATACTTCTTTGTCAATAGATTTGCAGTATGCTTCATATTCCGTCATCTCTGCTCAATGTTATCATTGCATTGACAAGAATTCTAAAAATCTTGCAAAGTTGTTTTTTTATGTCATTTATTCTGCTCACTTCATATCTGCATCTGTTTATCCAAAGGTGTTGGAATTTACTTCTGAAATTTGTATTATATTACTTCTTATAGAAAAATATATTATTCCAATATCTACGTATACCACAATATTTTAACTATCTACCATTAGATCTCCCTAGTTTTCTGTTAGGGACTACCATAAAAGGAGCTACACAAGAATTTTTTTTCAATCTATATATTTTTACTCTTTCCTTAACCTTTATACTCTGTTGTATCATCTAAAATAGTACTCCAAGAATGAAGTTTGGAATTCCAGATTAGGACAAAAACAGGGTAGAGGAAAGCAAGATTGTCACCTTCATCATAGTTTTGTTATTGAAGACTAAGATTACATTCATTTTTTTCTATTTTCATTATAATATGATTGATTTGAAGTCTTTAAAAATAACTACCTTATCTTCCCATGAAATTACTGCTGTTACACATTAAGTATCGAACTGAACAACCTTCACAAAGAACCATGACTAATTTAATTCAATTAAATAAATAGTCCTATTAGGTTGCTACCATACTTAGGTGGTATTAGGTTTAGGGAATATATAGGCAATATAATAGAGAATAATAGGGAATATAATAAACATAGTAGCTAGATTAAAAACTATTAATATTTTAGATAGGTAATCCTATTTGTTCCTCTCTGTCACCCTGAGAGGTAGTTACTATCATTATCATCTCCATTTTTCAGATGAGGAAACTGAAGCTGAGAGAGCTTAATGAAGTGACTATGCTCATTCAATTAGTCAATATCTGAGACAGCATTTGAATTAGATCTTCTTGACAGGTCATTACTCTAATCACTATACCACCCACTCCCTGATACATAAAGACAATAAACTATAACCCCATTTCTATTATTATTGAGTTTATTCTTCAGTTGTTTGAAGAAGGAAGGAGTGCAACAAGTACACAAAGAAGTTTGCTATGAAGATCGGGTGTGCAAATTGTCGCAAAGGAAAAGTAAAAACTATGTAATCCAGAAAAATTGGGGATGTAAAAGAATGTCAATGAATTCTGCTACATACTGCTA
Organism: Myrmecobius fasciatus; assembly: GCA_023553655.1. NCBI lineage: Eukaryota > Metazoa > Chordata > Mammalia > Dasyuromorphia > Myrmecobiidae > Myrmecobius > Myrmecobius fasciatus. The sequence continues at coordinate 63,201 of JAJPUD010002836.1, read as the reverse complement.
CTTTAACTGAGAGAATGAATAGCAAAAACTAAGACACCTTGAATGAAGACTTTAGGAACCTTTTACAAAAGCAAGCCATTAAGTAACTAGAGGACAGGATATCTGAATTATGGAGTGGTAATGTGGGCTATCTGACATGATGCTACAACGCACCAACAAAAGGGAGAAAATCCACTGAGAACACTGATACTGCTATAATCTTGGGTTGGGGCAAAGGGAAAACATTCCTATATTCTCCCTTGACATAGGTTTTCATAGAACCATATTCAGATTCTAACCAGTTTCAATGACTGAAGAAATTATATTGGCCAACATGAGGTTTGGGAGGGGTATGGGATAACAGGAAAGTGAGTTACTTTTATGAGAAAGGGTTAAGAAAAGTGGCTTACACTAGAGTACAAACTTCTGGGAGGAAAAGTAGCCTAATCCTTGCCTGATATCTCTTCTTCTTCCTGCTAGAAACAGGTTATTTGAGCTATGAAGATGGGAGAATAACTGTTGTCCTTAGCCCTTTCATCTAGTCTCCACCAGTCTTACCCCAAGGCCATGAATCACATAATTCAAAGACAGACCCAGAAAGAAATTTAGTCTTGTAGCTTCTATTATAAAAACAAGTGCAATACAACAATACTTTAGGCTGTACAAGTAAACTGAGATAAAAATCTTCAAAACCAGTGGTTTTTCCATGTTTCTTAATATATATGAAATTTCTTGTTCCATGTATTTTCACAGAAGTTTTGCACACGAGGTTTTGCTAGATTATCTACAGAACGGAGAACAAAGAACATGGGAAGAATGATCAATGCCAGTAGCATTAGATAAAGAACAATTTCACCCATGAAAAAAGTCTTTTGGCAATTCTGCCTTTTATTAGTCATTTCTGTGTGAATGAATTCAGAATATGGGCAAATAACAGACCCTAGACCATTGTAGTATATATCTCAGAATCATTCTATTTCTCAAAACTTCAAGGCTTTCAGGGACAGGCTTCTATTTCTCAAATTCTATATGTACATTTTGAAATACTATATCACATGCAAACACACATTTAATAGATCCCACTGAATGGCAGAGAGTATGTAGTAGAATAATGAATCTGGGAATTTTTCTTCTTAGAGAATGATGACTCCAGCTACAAGACTCTTCAATGGCTCCCACTTCAAGGTCAAAGAATTCATCCTTATGGGACTCCCTGGAATCCATAGTTGGCAGCATTGGCTATCTCTACCTCTGGCAGTACTCTACCTCTCTTCCATCAGTGCCAATCTACTTATCTTTATCACCATCTGGAAGGAACCCAAATTACACCAGCCCATGTACCAATTCCTAAGCGTTCTGTCTGTAGTAGACATGGGTATTGCCACCACCATCATGCCCAAGATCATGGCTATCTTCTGGTTTGATGCCAAAGCCATCAGCCTCCCTGAGTGTTTTGCTCAGATCTATGCCATACATTGTTTTGTAGGCATGGAGTCAGGCATCTTCCTCTGTATGGCTTTTGACAGATATGTGGCTATTTGCCATCCCCTCCACTATCCCACCATTGTCACAGCCTCTTCTGTCTTCAAAGCCACAATATTTATGGTACTCAGAAATGGGCTGATTGTTATCCCAGTGCCTGTGTTGGCTGCTCAGAGAGATTACTGCTTTTCAAATCAAATAGACCATTGCCTGTGCTCCAACTTGGGGGTCACCAGCCTGTCTTGTGATGACAGGAGGTCCAACAGTATTTATCAGATGATCCTGTCTTTACTGATAATCGGGGGGGTGACTTAATCCTGATCATCCTTTCATATGTCTTGATTTTCTCATCTGTGCTGAAATTGAATTCTGCAGAAGCTGCATCCAAAGCCCTGAGCACCTGTAGCTCTCATCTCATCCTCATCTTCTTCTTCTATACAGTGATTGTTGTAATTTTTGTCACCCATCTGGCAGGAAGAAAGTATCCCCTGATCCCTGTGCTCTTTAATGTATTGCACAATATCATCCCCTCAGCCCTCAATCCTATTGTGTATGCATTTAGGACCCAAGACCTTAGGCTTGCCTTCCAGAAGTTGCTTCTGCAAGGCAAAAAGAACAAATGAACTCAAAATAATCAGATTCTCTGGAGTCATATTTTTAGTGTGTATAATCTACACTTCCTCCAAATAAGAACAGGTATAAGTGCATTTTTTTTTACCAAGTGAGCAACAATTTTAATGTTCCTCAAGTGTTTGCTATATCTTCAGAGTTTCCTAGTTTTTTTGATGCATTCTTGCCATTATATCAGAATATCTCATGGACCTTCTGGTGGCCCTTTGAATTGTATCATCCATCATGACTTTCTATAATCACTTAAAAAATGCCTTAGATGAATGCAAATGATCCCTGTTAGGTTATAATGAACAATGTAGATATGAAGAGTTTATACACAAGTGGGATTTTATATATTTATTTATGGACATCTAGGTGGTACAGTATATATAGAGTGACAGGCCTGGAATCAAAAAGATTTCTTTTCTGAGTTCAGTTCTGGCTCAGACATTTAATAACTATGTGACCCTGAGCAAGTCATGTTTTCTACCATTTCCTCATCTGTAGAATAATCAGAAGAAAGAAAAAAAGAAAATGCAACTTCAGGTTCTTTGCCATGAAAATTCCTAAAGTCAAGAATTACTGAACAACAACAGACATTCATTCTTGAGTCCATGTAGCTTTTATCCTTTTAACATTTGACAATTTGATATTGAATAAAGACTCTGTGTAAGGAATAAGAATGTCATAGGAGGACTTGCTTTAAATTGACATGAATGGGTTACAAACTCCAGGTATGCTGAAAAGCCAATATGGCTGGTAAGCTACCAAATGATTTTCTTCTTTAGGTCTTGACTAATGAACTTTTTAAAAAATCACATATCCCTATTTATTAGTTGTGAAAAATAGAGATGGATTCTTAATATTTTTAAATTTATATATTTGCAATTTCTCTGTTGTACTCAAAATTAAATGTACATTATAAAACTTATGCAAAATAATAGACACATGTGTCAGTATATATATATATACATATATATGCATATATATGTATATATATAATCTGAAAAGATTTCTAATTTTGATGCAAGTTAACTGGACTCTTTAATCTGGAGCAAACAAAAATAGCGCTAGCTTTAAATCTCTCATCAGCAGGAAATCTGATGATTATAATATGGTCTGAAATCTCAGTTCCCTCATCTATTCTTCTGTACCCATGAGGGTACAAGATTACAATGACCTACACATACGCTCCCAAAGCACACTTGAAGTACAAAAGCAGGTTTTTCCTTTCTATCCTGAAATGCAAGTCCCAAGACTTTGCTGTGACCAACCTAGGCATGAACTGGGTATCCCATCTTCTTCCATCTCCCCATACACTACTTAAAACTTGACCAGCCTCTGACTTGACAACATATACTCCAACCCATCTCTTGCACACTGCAATTCCTTTGATTATATAGCAGCTTCTTGGAGCTCTAGTGATCTTCCACCTGAAAGCTGTTTCCTATGGCAGGTATGCCATATCTATTAGTCCCACCCACCCACAGACTAAGATTTCACCTTTAAAACTGACCCCAGCTTTTGATCTTATCTCAGAATCAGAGCCCATTGGATGGCTGCGAGAAGACATTAGATACCCTGAGTACTTTGGCTTGAACTTTACTGGAGGACTTCATTAGTAGCCTTCAAAGTCCATATTAGACTTCCACTATCTTTTTTAGTGGAAAGAGTTCTCCAGTTGCACTCAGACCATCCTTCTAACTCCAACCCTCCACCTAGATGGGTAAGGGGGAGAGAAGTGATACAGTGGATACAGTGGCCCCTGCACTCTACCATGACTGTCACTAAGCACAGGTTGCCATTGCATAAAATATCTTGCAGTTAACTTGCTTGCCCCAAAACATTATGGATTTATTTGAATCCATTACAAGATGTTATTTATAAAATTAAAGATTGAAATACAGATACTTGTTCATAGTTTGACTAAAATGTAACAAAGTCATAACATTATCTAAATTAACTGAAAGATTTTGCATCACATGAAACTAATACTAAGTTACTTTGTGACCAGCCCTGAAGTCAGGAGGACCTGAGTTCAAATCTAGCCTCAAACACTTAACAGTTCCTAGCTTATGACTTTGGGCAAGTCACTTAACCCTAATTACCTCAGCAAAAACAAAACCAAAAACAAGTTACTTTGTGATGTAACAAAAACAATAAAAGTTACAAAATTTATCTAGGTCAAGACTCTACAGAAAAAATATACTATAAATCTGTCATTGCAAACATAATTATGTTTATATTTACATCATATTTATATACTGTTATATTGTGAATAATAACTGGTTTTTAAAATTGGTTAAAACATAAAAAAAATCAATGGAACAGAAAGTGTTTTAGCTACAGACATCAGGAAGAAACTTTTGTCCTTTTATTTTACCTGAACTGTATTAACTTTTAATGATATTGTGAAATTGTGTATTTTGTTGATTGTACTGAATTTTCTTTATTGTGTCAATTAATAAATGAGTTTCTGTGATTTCTGAATCTTTCATGTTTAGCCTTCATTATGATTCAATTATAAAATTCATAAGCCACAGGTTTTTCAGTCCTTTATGTTGGGTACAATTTCCTCCATCATTTTTGCTGCTATAAATAAATGTTGTGTACACAATTTTTTTTGTCATTGACATTTTGGGGGATAAAATTGGTACTAAGATTGGTAGACTAAATTTTTTTGTGTGGACAACATTATCTAAAAGAACAATTTATCAAATATAAAACTTTACAAACAAAGATGTAACAAGCTTAATTTCCATCCAGGTAGAGTGGATTTGAGCCCTGGCAACAGGTAGGCTAATATGACTTCTGATAACAAAAGCTAGAGTAACATCATCATCATCCCATGGTTGTTATTGTCATCAATATCATCACTGACAGTTAAAGTACTTTTTTGCAAAGTACTTTAACTGTCAGTGATGATATAGTGTCAGGATCCTATTTGTATCACATAGTGACCCAATAAGGTAGATTCAATATGAATCATCATTCCCATTTTATAATTGAGGAAACTGAGCTCAAGAGGGGTAATGTGTCTTATAGTGGCAACGTCTTTTTGTTGTTTTTCAACTGTTTGACACTGTGATCTCATTTGAGTTTTTTCTTGGTAATCATCTGGAATGGTTTACTATTTTTTCTCCATCTCATTTTACAGATAAGGAAACTGAGGCAATCAGAGTTAAGTGATTTTTTCAGTGACATAGCTATCATATGTCTGAGGCCAGATTTGAATTAAAAAAGATGTCTTCCTGAGGCCAGGTCCAGCACTCTATCCACTGTACTACCTAGCTGCCCCTATGGCTACATATCCAGTGTAACAGATGAAATTTAAAATCAGGTCTCTTTAAGTCCAATAGGCCAGTTACCACTAAAACAAGGATTTATATGCCTTATATTATTCAAAATATAGTTTAGACCTTGCACTACAAGGTTATGAGGACCAGAAATACAATTAATCAGAAGACACTCTCAAAAGTTCAAAAAAACCAAATTGATCACATATCCACCTTTTCCCTCTTAAATGTTCCCTTGCTATAATTTTGCCTGTGTAATCCTAGGACAGACAAATAACATCATAAAATATATTCTGGTAAAACTCCAGCAAGTTACAAAACTGTTAACATGAATTTAAGCTTAACTCATCTCATTCACTGAGAAGAATCAAGTCTTTCATAGTTGATCACTGCCTATTCTTGCTGTTATTAGGTATAATGTATTCCTGGTTCTGCTTGTTTCACTCACATCAGTTCAAGTAAATCTTTCCAGATTTTCTATAGTCAACTTGTTCATAATTTTTTTAGAACAATAATATTTCATTACCTTCCTATACCACAACTTGCTCAGTCATTCCCCAACTGATGGGCATATACTCATTTTCCAATATTTTGCCACCACAAAAAAAGAGCTGCTACAAATAATTTTGTATATGTGGGTCCTTTTCCCTTCTTTATGATTTCCTTAGGATACAGACCTAGTAATGACACTGCTGGATCAAAGGGTATGCATAGTTTTATGGTTCTTTGAGCATAGTTCCAGATTTCTCTCCAGAATGGTTAGATTAATTCACAACTCCACCAACAAAGTATCCCAGTTTTCCCACATCCTTCCCAACATTTATCATTATCTTTTTCTGGCATCTTAGCCAATCTGAGAAGTGTGAGGTGGTATCTCAGAGTTGTTTTAATTTATATTTTGCTAATTAATAATGATTTAGAAATTTTTTTCATATGACTATAAATGGCTTTAATTTTGTTATATGAAAATTGTCTGTTCATATCCTTTGACCATTTATCAATTGGGGGATGACTTGTAATATTATAAATTTGACACAGTTCTTTATATATTTCAGAAATGAGACCTTTATCAGAAATACTGGCTTTAAAGATTTTTTCTCAGCTTTGTACTTCTCTTTTAATCTTGCCTTTGTTGGTATTATTTGTGTCAAAACTTTTTAGTGTAATGTAATCAAAATTGTCTATTTTACCTTTCATAATGATCTCTAGTTCTTCTTTGGTGATAAATTCTTCTCTTCTCCAAAGATCTGATAGATAAATTATTCCTTGTTCTCCTTATTTGATTATGGTATCATCCTTTATGCCCAAATCCTGAATTCATTTTGATGTTATTTTGGAATGGGGCAAATGTTTTAAGCTATTTAAAATATGAACTCTTCATTTCCCTTATTAGCCAGTCATTTTTGAAGGCAAATAAATGCATTTAGTCTCAGATAACCTATCCTTTTTTTTTTTTTTTTTTTTGCTTTTTGCTGAGGCAATTGGGGTTAAGTGACTTGCCCAGGGTCACACAGCTAGGAAGTGTCTGAGACCAAATTTGAACTCAGGTCCTCCTGACTTCAAGGCTGGTGCTCTAACCACTGCGCCACCTAGCTGTCCCCAGATAACCTATCCTTAAAGAAACTCTAAACCTGTGACCTACCACACATCAAAAAATTGATCCTCACAAAAGCACTATGAAATTACTCTGGTTTTTATTTAAAGATGAGAAAACTTGGGTTTTGCAGAGATTAATAACTAGTCACAGAGGTCACATAGTAGGCAATACATATTCAAATAGCAAATTTAGTTATATGGAACACTTTCCTCACATTATCCTTAAGATTAATTGGTAGGGGTTTGAACCTTCTTTCTGTTCTAGCCTTTAACTGATTTTCCCCTAAATTATTTCTTCTTGATATTTGGTTTTCCACAAGTAGAGCCCTGCAAGGACAGTTATACCACAGTTTTCAGCAGTTGGAATGGCCTCACACTACTTAGCCTTTTCCAAGACTAAGTACACTGCTTGTAAGTTATTGATCTTTCTGTTTCTTGATTGTATGGGGGTTTGACTCTTTTTGATTAGAAATCCCAGGGGCTTGAGGGCTGAAGGATTGAGTAGCCTACCTTTGCACCAAGCTGAGGGGTAGATTTATCCAGCATCTATCTTGCTTGCAAGGATACCAAGAGAAAAAATCTACAAGCAAGAATAGAGGCCCAGTACAGAACCTTTGTGGACACATGCAATTAGTAGTGGTAACAGGGAAGAACCATCCAAAGAGAAATAAAGAGTGGTAAGATAGGAAAGTAGAGCAGAAAATACAAAAAGCAGAAGATATCCAGGAGAATGTGGTCCACATGTGAAATGCTTCAGAGCTGAGGAAGGCAAAAAAGCAATTAGATTCAGCAATTAAAAAATCACTGTTCACTTGTAAAATAGTTGTATTTGACTAATGAGGATATGCCGGAGGATTTGGAAGAATCGCATGAACCACTGAAGTTATATAGTTCAATCTACATATGAAAGATGTGCCACACTGGTCAAGTGGTCATCCATTCTCTCCTTGAGGACCTCCAAAGAGGGAGAACTCAGAACTTATTGAAGCAAATCACTCCACTTGGGGACAGTTATAATTTTTTTTTTCCCCAGGAATTGGTCAAGTTTACTTTCCTATAATTTTTAAATTATCCTCTTCTAAAGAAAATTAGAACAATATTTTTGTACCCCTCTCATATTCCTTGTTTTTTAATTATATATATATATGTGTGTGTATATATATGTATATGTATATGTGTATATATATATATATATTACGGATGTATATGCATGTGACATTTCAGGACTCCATAAATAATTCATTTTAGCCAGATGACTCTTATAATCTCTTATTTTAGGTGTCACCTCCCTCTTAATTTTATTCTCTCATTTCCACTGTAAAGATCATTTCACTTTGCAGAGAAAAGAGAAAGAAAAATAATTAAGCAGTCAGATGGATTGATCTATAAAATAAGAATAATGAGCCTTGAGATCTTCCACCAAGGCATTTTCAAGGAAGGGATTTTGGTAATCTTATTATAATGATGTGAACTCTTCTCATGGAGAAAGGCCATGGGATACAGTAAAAAAAAAAAGTACTGGGAGTCCAAGATCAGGCAAACATTAACTGATATATGACCCTGGGTCCATCACATTTCCTTTCTGAACTTCAACCTATCTCTGCAAAGATGGGATATTAATGTTCTTGTCTTGAGCCAACTCCCATTCCTTGCCATTAGGACTGGAAATTGAGTTAAGAAAGAAAAGAAAGAAAGAAAGAAAGAAAGAAAGAAAGAAAGAAAGAAAGAAAGAAAGAAAGAAAGAAAGAAAGAAAGAAAGAAAGAAAGAAA
>JAJPUD010002836.1:42272-54456 GCA_023553655.1 Myrmecobius fasciatus | reverse complement strand
AAAGAAAGAAAGAAAGAAAGAAAGAAAGAAAGAAAGAAAGAAAGAAAAGAAAAGAAAAAAAGTAAAAAGCCTAGGAAAAACCTTGAAATTCTGACCGCCTTTATGTACCATTGTGTCATAAACTCCAGATGCATTATCTCTATCCTTGGTAGGAAAATTCCCCCTCCATTTGAGTATTGCCCCTTATCTTGCTGTATCCAGCTCTTGACCTTCTTATCTTAACCCCCATCCTATCAGGATTAAGTTGTGATCCTTTCCTGGAATTATGGCTTGCCCATCCTCTCAGTGTCCTTGCTCCCCCCACCCCATCTGCCTTTGTATCTCCTATAAGATTGTATACTCAGGTTATGTATTCTGTTTGCTAAATCTAGTTAGCTAAAATCCTATATAAGTTCCCTGCCTTTATTGATCTGTGCCAAATACTTTGGACAAGAATCCCATATGGTTGGCTAGTCTAAAATCCATATTAATGATTCAAAACCAATATCTTGCTTGCCTCAATTTCTCTGGTATTACATTTGGAGGTCCCATTGAGATGTAAGAGATTTGAGAACAAGATTAGAGATTGTTGCACTGCAGGCCTCGGTGGGGAGCCTTGAGCTGGCTGGTCCTGGACTTTTTTTTTTTTTTTTTTTTTTGGTGGGGCAGCCCTTGGTTCATTCCAGAGCTCCCAGAAGAGATTAGTTCCAGGCCACAGTTCCACTCATTGCCAACAGACCTCTATTTGACCTAAATGGAGAATCTGGCTTGAAACTCTTTCAGGGTAAGTTTTCTGTCTGGTCTGATTGCTAGCAAATCTGGGTCCCCAGAAAAAGTTGAGTTGACGAGCCATACAACTCTGGTAAATGCCATTGGGATGCCATGTAGCCCTGCTTGGTTTGGGTGCCTATGGAACAAATTTGGGAGCTTTTTAAGCACAATTTGGTCTTGAGTGCCTTTGGGCACAAGTCTGGGTGCTTTTTGGACACAGCTTGGTTCAGGGTGCCTTTGGGCACAAATGTGAATGCCTGTTGGCACAAATCTAAATGTCTTTGGGCACAAATCTGGTTGCTTCTTTGGGCACTACTTGGTTTTTTTTTTTTTTTTCTCTGTGAAGACAGGGAATGCTCCTTGTCTGATCCCTCCAGTTTTACTCTGGAGTCAGGAAGCCTGGTTTATCTTTGAAAAGGCTCAGTTTGGGTATTTCTGTTTCTGGGAGGGAGAGATTGTCAAACTGAAAACTCCCCTCACAACACTGCTGTAATATCAGGAGTTTGCTCCTAGTTTGTATTTGTTGATATATGATGAGAATTTTGTTGCGTTTGTGGGATCTATGTTTGTGAGGTCTGTATCTGTGGCTTTTCTGTCTCTATTATGTGTTAATTTAAGGAGTTCTGTTAAGTTTGAATAACAAGGATTGAGGAATTTGACAATCAGTCATTTCAAGATTGCAAAGATGCTTAGCATAAAACATGCTTTATTAGGGTTAACTTCTTTATTGCACTTAATTGTAACCCATTTGCACTGACTTGGGAAAACAAAAAAACAAACAAAACAACCTTGACTACTTTTTAAATCTGGCAGAAAAGTAGCCTGTTTCAAAAGCCTGTTAGAAAAAAAGGGGGCATCTAGGTGGCACAGTGGATACCACACGAACCCTGAAGTCAGGAGTAGCTAAGTTCAAAACTGATCTCAGACACTTAACACTTCCTAGCTGTGTGACACTGGGCAAGTTACTTAACCCCAATGGCCTCAGCAAAAAAGATGAGGGGGCAGCTAGGTGGTGCAGTGGATAGAACATCAGCTCAGAGAAGGATTTGGTACCCTAAAAGTTAATGATGAGAAGAAGTGGAATGGGAAAAGGAGAAAGGAAAAGATCTTTCAGTTTGGAAGGTGAAAATTTAACTTATCCTCCTTCCCCTAGTGTGGCTGCTTTTTAGAAGTGAAGATAAACGGCAGCTCACTCTCAGCTGGTTGAAACATTAATTGCTTTTATTGTTTAAAGGAACAGCCTACATTTACATGGTGTTAATTACTGAATGTTTGTGTGTTCTTTGTTTTTTTTTTTCCCCCAAGTCTATGGCGGCTTTAAGACAAGGTCATTTTTGATTCTGTAGCATAGATTCCATTGCTTAGCAATGCAAGAAGTGATTATTTCTACCAAGGTCTCCATCTGTCTTCAACAAATTATTTAGGAGGTGGCGCCAAGATGGGGGAATGCAGACACGACTCTCTGTGATCTCTAACCATCTCTCAAACCAACAGCAGAGTAAGCCTCTATAGTGGTTTTGGAGTCAAAGCACCCCCCAAATATTTGGAGTACAACACACTCCCAGAAGTTACCTTGGAAGAACATTAGAACAGGTCTGTTTTAATCAGGCAGGGGGACAGTCTGCCAAGCCCAGATGGTAGCACAGGGAGACCAGGGCAGGACGCCAGGCCAGGACTCAGAGCATGGCAGTTTCTAAGCACCTGGGAAGTTTCTGTGAGCCTCTTAGGCCACTCTGCCCTTGTTGCAAGCAGGTGCTTTGGCAGATCTGCCTTCTGTAAAAGGTAGATTGTAAACAACTGAGAACCCCAGACCTGGCCCCATTGCCCAGCACCAGAAGTCAATCAGACAAACTGCCCCAGGGCAGATTAAAGCAGCTGTCACTCCTTTGCTTTGAACAGACCTCAAGCTTTATTTAAAAAATGAATAAAAAACAAAAAAGAACTCTCACCATAGACAGCTTTTATGGAGAGAGAGAAGAACAGATCTCAGATCCTAAAGTTTATAAAGGTAAAACAACTCCAGAGGAAGCCACAAAGGGAGATATGACCTGGTCCCCATTTCACAAGGCTTTCCTGGAAGATTGCATAAAGAATCTCAAAAGAGGGGTAGCTAGATGGCTCAGTGGATACAGCACCAACCCTGAAGTCAGGAAGACCTGAGTTCAAATCTGATCTCAGACACTTAACACTTCCTAGCTGTGTGACCCTGGGCATGTCACTTAACCCCAATTGCCTCAGGAAAAAAAAAACTCAAAAGAGAAGAAAAATGGGGAAATGAATTGAGATCATTGCAAGAAGGAATAGAAAAAGCATATAATGCTCTACAAAAGAAATATGAAAAAAATACCAATTCACTGAAAAACAAAATTGGTGAAATGGAAAAAAGTATGCAATGAACAAATTGGCCAATTACAAAAGGAGCTAAAAAAGGTAACTGAAGAAAAGAATACACTAAAAATTAGAATTGAACAAATGGAAGTGAATGAATCAATAAAACTTCAAGAATCAGTCAAACAAAAATTTTAAAAAAATGAAAAAAAAAGAAGAAAATATGAACTATCTCCTAGGAAAAACAACTGACCTGGAAAATATTTCTAGGAGAGACAATCTAAGGATTATTGGACTTTCTGAAAGCCATGATGAAAAAAAGAATCTAATCACTATCATACAGGAAATAATGAAAGAAAACTGCCCTGGTATTCTAGAATCAGAAGGTAAAGCAGCCATTGAAAGAATTAGAAAAAGGAAAGAGGAAAATCAAATTGTTAGTCTCAAAAATGAAAAGGGAGAACTTTCCAATTAGAGGAAATTAGAGCAATAATTAGGAGTTCTTTGCTCAAGTTTATGCCAATAAATTTGATAATCTAAATGAAATGGAGGAATATCTACAAAAATATAGATTTCCCAGGTTAACAGAAGAGGAAATAAATTATTTAAATTGCCCCATTTTAGAAAAAGAAATAGAACAAGGTATTACTCAGCTCCCTAAGAAAAAATCTCCAGGACCAGATGGATTTATGTGTGAATTCTACCAAACATTCAAAGAATATATAAACTATTTGAAAAAAATAGGGAAAGAAGGTATACAATTAAATTCCTTTTATGATACAGATACAGTGCTGATAGTTAAACCAGGTAGGGTAAAAACAGAGAAAGACAACTATAGACCAATTTCCCTAATGAATATTGATGCAAAAATCTTAAATAAAATATTAGCAACCAGATTACAGAAAGTCATCCCCGGGATAATACATTATGCTCAAGTAGGATTTATATCAGGAATGCAGCACTAATTCAACATTAGGAAAACTATCAGCATAATCAATTATATTAATAACCCAAACTAACAAAAATCATATGATTATCTCAATAGATGCAGAAAAAGCATTTGATAAAATCCAATACCCAATGCAATTAAAAACACTGGAGAGTATAGGAATAAATGGGCTTTTCCTTAAAATGATTAGTAGTATCTACTTAAAACCATCAGCAAGCATCATATGTAATGGGGATAAACTAGAACCAGTCCCAATAAGATCAGGAGTGAAACAAGGCTGCCCACTGTCACCATGACTATTCAATATTGTGTTAGAAATTTTAGCTTTGGCAATAAGAGAAGAAAAAGAGATTAAAGGAATTAGAGTAGGTAATGAGGAAACCAAATTATCACTCTTTGAGATGAGATGATAGTATACTTAGAGAACCCTAGAGACTCAACTAAAAAACTACTAGAAACAATTCACAACTTTAGCAAAGTTTCAGGATTCAAAATAAATCTACATAAATCAGCAGCATTTTTATATATTACCAACAAAGTTCAGCAGCAAGAGATACAAAAAGAAATTCCATTCAAAACTACTGTCGATAGTAGAAACTATCTGGGAATCTATCTGCCAAGGGAAAGTCAGGAACTATAAGAATTAAACTACAAAACACTTTCCACACAAATAAAGTCAGACTTAATCAATTGGAAAAATATCAAGTGCTCATGGATAGGCCAAGCAAATATCAGAAAAATGACAATACTACCTAAATTAATTTACTTATCAAACTCCCAAGAAATTATTTTACAGATCTAGAAAAAATAGTAGCAAAGTTCATCTAGAAAAACAAAAGGTCAAGAATTTCAAGGGAATTAATGAAAAAAAATTGCTGATGAAGGTGGTCTAGCTGTGCTTGATCTAAAACTGTTGTGCCACATTTCCCATGTCTCAGTTTCCCTCAGTTGCTCTGTTTAAGTTTCCCTTAATTGTTCTGGCCAAAAATAGCAACCTCTTTTCTTCTGACCATCAGAAATAATTGGACTCACATTCCAAAGGAGTCATAAAACCTTCAGATGATCCACCTCAATATACCCCTTATCTTTTGGCTTCAGACTTACTGTTCCAGTTCTGTCCCAAGCTTCCTGTACTCCCTACCTGTCAGAATTGAATTGATAGTTTCCTTGGACCCCAGATGTCCCTGCAGTTTCTCAGCTTTTCCCATGAGTTCTTTTGTTTCCCTGAGCTATGAAAACTATAAAATCCTTGACGCCTCTCAATGAGCTACTGAATACTTTGTGACATTAGTCCTATTCAGTCGGCTGGCATGTCTGTCAGTCTAAATTCACAAAGGACTGTGTGCTTTGAGACAAGAGTCCCAGCAGTTCGGATCCATCCTATGAATTCTGAACTCTCAATTAACATCAATAAAGTATTACCTAATCTCCAATGTGTGATACTGCCTCAGTTTCTCCCTAGCAAATGATATTATAAAGCAGCGGTTATCAAAACCATTTGGTACTGGCTAAGAAATATAGTCAATTAGTGGCATAGTATAGGATCACAGGACAAACTAGGCAATAACTATAGCAATCTAGTGTTTGACAAACCCAAAGTCCCCAGCTTTGGGAATAAGAACTCACTATTTGACAAAAACTGCTGGGAAATTTGGAAACTAGTATGGAAGAAATTAAGGCTTGACCCACACCTAACTCCACATACCAAGATAAGATCTAAATGGGTTCATGATTTAGATATAAAGAGTGATATTATAAGCAAATTAGAGGAACATAGGATAGTTTACCTCTCAGACCTGTGGAGAAGAAAGGAATTTGTGTCCAAAGAAGAACTGGAACTCTTAACTGAACACCAGATAATTTTGATGATATTAAGTTAAAAAGGTTTTGTACAAACAGAACTAATGGATACAAGATTAGGAGGGAAGCAATAAATTGGAAAATCATCTTTACATTTAGGGGTTCTGATAAAGGCCTCATTTCAAAAATATGTAGAGAATTGACTCATATTTATAAGAATTCAAGCCACTCTCCAATCGATAAATGGTCAAAGGATATGAATAGACAATTTTCAGATGATGAAATTAAAACTATTTCTAGTGATATGAAAAGAGTTTTCCAAATCACTATTGATCAGAGAAATGCAAATTAAGACAACTCTGAGATACCACTACACACCTGTTAGATTGGCTAAGATGACAGGAAAAGATAATGATGAATGATGGAGGGGATGTGGGAAAACTGGAACACTGATACATTGTTGGTGGAAATGTGAACAAATCCTGCCATTCTGGAGAGCAATTTGGAGCTATGCTCAAAAAGTTATCAAACTGTGCATACCCTTTGACCCAGCAGTGTTTCTATTGGGCTTATCTCCCAAAGAGATCTTAGAGGAGGGAAAGGGACCCACATGTGCAAGAATGTTTGTGGCAGCCCTTTTTGTAGTGGCTAGAAACTGGAAATTGAGTAGATGCCCATCAGAGCTACATTCATCTGAAGCTTTGATTAATGAGATTTGCTATTGTAGATTAAATCTCTTGGGACTGTAGCTGATATTATTTGGGAGTTTTAAATTCAGGTATGACTATCTGATAGGTCATCAAGCCAGTGCTTCAGCCACCTGAAAGGAACTGGGACAATTGCCTGAAGTAAAACTGAGTTAAGGCTGCTTTATCCTGTGTCATGTATATGCTCTCAGATTGAAGACCTGAAGAATCAGTTTTGACTGATTATATATATATATATATATGTATATATATATGTATATATATATATATACATTATATATATAGTCATATTATACTCATGACCTTGCTTTTTTCCTTCTATAGTGGATTTCTATGACCAGAGCAAATGTGAGATCTAACTGGTATTTTGTTTATTGGGATTACAGCTGACACATTTGTCTGTGAGACAAACATGTTTCTTTACATGGGAAGCTGGCTGGTCAATCTATATTGGCCTCTCCATATTTTATAGCAGTCCTTATGGACCAGTCTTTCCATCTCACACTACTTTAACTTTTATTTGTTAGATTTCTTTTTTTGTTCTAGATTGTGGTTACAGCTGTATTGACCAGCTTCAGGGATCTGGATCAACCCATTAAATACTTCAATCAGTTCCAGCACACCATCCCCCCAAAATAGGATCCTGTAGGATGATTCAGCTCCACATTCATTCTCATCAGGAAGCAGTCCATTGCCCCTACCCCTAATGGACTTTGAGGCCCATTGATTTGGGAGGAACTAAAACTGGTTGATGAATGCCTGCCAAAATTCTGACTGGGTCCCCTGTTGCAATGTATTTAGCATTTAGGATGGAAAATATTGGGTTAAAATTTGGGTAAATGTTGCTGAAAAAAGATGCACCATTAACAATTCAGTTTAGTGTTTAGCAAGTTATAGTATGTATCTACACTATCTAATTGAACACAATGTTCCCTTCAGAAAGTGAAATTATTTGAGGGATTTTTACATAAGTTCCAGATTGGAAAACCTTTAGTATACTAGTGTGTTTTGTACAGGAACTTTAATTCACTTTCAGGACTTATATGTGAGATAGCTACTGACAATTGGAGCCTTGTCTACTCCCCCTTGGATGATTCCTTTGACAAAACAAAAGGGGGGATAGGAGATAAGGAACTAGGAAAGCTGGTGGATTTTCCCTGAAGCACTTGAAAGAATGGGAAAACATGTTCATCAGACTACTCACCTAGGAATTAGATTGAAGGGACAGCAGCTGGAGAAGAGGTGGGAAGTAGACTTGACAACAGTTAAACCGCAGGCAGCAGGTTATAGGTATCTCTCTGGCCACCATAGTAATCCTTCCCACAGCCTCAGTCCTGCCTAATCCCATTCAGCCCATACCACCCCTAGTGCCATCATTTCCTGTTCACTTTGCACTACTGCCCCTCCTAGCCCGCCAGTTCAGATTAGAAACCCTTCCAGTGAAATGGACACTGGGTAAAATGGATGCTGTGTCTGAAACTGAAACTGCTTGAGCACTCATGAGACTGAGAATATCATTTCTGTGTGAACTCTGTCTGAAGTTAGAACTGTGTTGCCAGCTTCTTACTCCCCAATGCAGGTGATGTCTCCTGTTTCCAGCTGCTGGCCCATAGGGCCTCCAGATGTACTGCCTTATCCTTATCTATGACCAAAGACCTTGACTACTTGAATTCAGAAGTTAAAGAAATGCTGCTTCCCTGTTAACCTTCACCACCTGCCTGGGAAAGGAATTTTTAGTGTGATAAATGTTTCTAAACATTCTTGTGATTTTCTCCCATAAATACATGTCCCTAAAACTCCTCGGGACTGATCCCTAGTCTTGCACTGGCAGGGTTCAGTCACTGGCCAGCTAATAAACACTCTTAAAATCAAATTATTTTGGCTGTCCTGTATTTTCTCTCGCCTGGGCATTTCACCAGCAGTCCTTTTCATCCTTACTCCTTGTTTGGTTTATTACCAATTGTACATTCATTTTTAAAACTCACAAAAACCCCAGCTGGGCTGCAAATGCTGGCTCTACTTTAACTTTGAACTCCCTTATTTTGTTACCTTAACAGACCCAGTTTCTGGGACTACTTTCCAATATACCTATTCTTAGGAACCACCAAAAATCTCTCCTGGAAATCTCCAAGATACAAGTACCTGTCTTGTCACTGCCTCCACAAGTCTTTCTGCTCTACTCTTCCAATCTACTCCCATTTAGGGTCAGCCAAATCATGGTGCTGAGACCATCCAAGATGATTCAAGGATTTGAATACTCACTAGAGTGGGAATATGTTGAACCAATCCCCACTTCCTTACCATTAGGACTGGAAATTGAGTTTTTAAAAAAGAGCACAGGAAAAACCACTCCATCCTTGCTAAGATAATTCCCCCTCCATTTGAGTATTGCCCCTTACCTCACTGTCTCTTGCCCTCAACTTTCTTATCTTGACCCCAATGCCTTCAGGATTAAATTATTCCTTTCCTGGAGTTATGGCTTGTCTGTTTTCCCAGTGTCCTCCTTATCTGCCTTTGTTCCCCCTATGAAATTGTATACTCAGGTTTTGCATTGTTTGCAAACCCAAATTAGTTAAAACCCTATATAAGTTCCCTGCCTTGGTTTATCTGTGCCAAATGCTTTGGACAAAAATCCCATCTGGTCGGCTAGCTTAAACTCTCACATTAAAGATTAAAAACCAATCTCTTGATTCCTCAGTTTCTCTGGTATTACACTTGTAAGCATCTATTCCTTAAGTAATGCTTCTATAATTTGTAAGTGGTAAATACCTTCAAAATCTGGGGTGATCTCTTTGCACTAAGTAAAATTAGTCAAAAATTTTAGGTAGCTTACTTGTACTTTGTAAAGAGTGAGGTGAGAATAATCCATTTGAATCTAAGGAAGCCCAAAGAGCAAGCAGCTTTACAGATTTTGATCTAGAAATAGTGCCTCCTAGAAAGGTAGCCTTTTTCATATTCTTTCAGATCATTCTGAACCCACCCTCACTTCTACTATTTCACTTGAATAAATTTTTTTTAATGTTAGGCCAAATTTATGACTCCAAATAATAAGCAATAAGTCTATATTAGACAATTTTCAAATGAAGAAATTAAATACATCTATAGTCATATAAAAATGTTCTAAATCACCATTGATTGAGAAATATAAATAACTTAAGGTATCACCTCACACATCTCAGATTAGTTATGACAGGAAAAGATAAATGATAAATGTTGGAGAAGATATGGGAAAACTTTTCACTAATGCCTTTTTGGTGGAGTTGTGAACTGATCCAACCATTCTGGAGGGCAATTTAGGTCCATTGCCTAAAGGGCTATAAAACTATGCATACCCCTTGACCCAATAGTGCCACTGTTAGTCAGGAAATCATAAAGGAGGGAAAAGGATCCACATGAGCAAAAATGTTTGTAGCAGCTTTTTGTGGGGGCAAAGAATTGGAAAAAGAGTAAATGCCCATCAATTGTGGAATGGATGAACAAATTGTGATATACAAAGGTAATGAAATATTATTCTTCTATAAAAAATGAACAAGATGATTTTAGAAAGGCCTGGAAAGATTTACATGAATTGATGCTGAGCAAAACAAGCAGAACAAAGGCTACATCATATACAGTAACAGCTAGATTGTTCAGTGATCAATTGTGAAAGACTTGGTTCTTGTCAGTGGTTCAGTGATCCAAGGCAATCCCAATAAACATTGGATAGAAAATGCCATCTGCATCAAGAAAAATAACTATGGCAATTGAATGTAAATCAACAATGCTATATTTACTTCTTTTTTGTTTGTTGTTCCTCTCCCATGGCTTTTCCCTTTTGTTCTGATTTTTCCCTCCCAACATGATTCATAAAGAAATATGTATTAAAAAGTTAATATGCATATATAACCAGAAAAGGCAGTAAAGAAATAAAAAAGATCTGTATTCCTCCTTCTAACAAAATAAAAAAGGGGGATACATCATGAGTCTAGAAACAAAATTTTACATTGCTTAAAGGAAATTCATTTAATACAAAAAAAGTCATAGGTAGATTAAAATCACATTTACATAGGGTAATTGTGATTATCTTAAATTACAAAGGTTTTGCACAAACAAAACCAATGTCACTAGAATTAGCAGAAAATTTTTACAGCATATTTCTCAAATATATAACCAAATCAAATATCATATGAATCATTCCCCAATTGATCCATTCCACTGTCAAGACATATGAGTAGTAAGTTTTCAGAAGAAATCAAAGCTATCTATAGTTACATGAAAAATGTTTAAAATCATTTTATTAGAGTATGCAAATGAAAATTCTTGAAGTATCATTTCACACCTACCAGATTAGCTTATGTGACAGAAAAGGAAGATGCCAATTGTTGGAGGGAATATAGGAAAATTCAACAATTTTCAAGACCAATTGACATATTATTGAACCCTTTATCTATTTTGAAAAAATGGCTTACATATCTGCCTACACACATAGTACATAAGACATGCATATTTGTATTTGTTTCTATATCTTGGATACTAAACCCTTAACAGAGAAATTTGATACAAATATTTCACCCCCCCCACCTTCAATGGACAACTTTCTTATGTTAGATACATAATTTTGTGTTAAGTTTTTCTTTTTCAAAAAATCAAATTTATTTTACTTCTGGCAATTACCTCTAATTCTTGTTTATTACATCTCTACGACAATTTGGAACTACCCAAAAAGCTATAATATGGCATACCTTTTGATCTAGCAATGTCATTACTGGATCCATATCCCAAAGATCATGAGAGAACAAGGACCCACATATGCAAAAAATATAGCACTTTTGTAGTGGCAAAGAATTGGAAATTAAGTGGATACCCATACATTTGGGAATGGCTGAATAAGTGATGGCATATGAATGTAATGGATTATTGTTCTATTAGAAATGATTAGCAGACTGATTTCAGAAAAGCCTGGTCTAATATGAATTGAGGCCAGGTGAAGTAAGCAGAACCAGGAGACCAATATAGTAACAACATGATCTTGGCATTACTACATGCTGTGTGACAGATTTGGCTCTTTTCAGCAATGCTGTGATCCAAGAAACTCCAATCTATATAGCAGAAAATTCCATCCATATCCAGACAACTGGAGTCTGAATGTGGATTGAAGCATAGTATTTTCAGCTTTTTGTTTGATCAAAAGGGAAAAAGCCAAGAAAGAAAAAGCAGATTTTTCCTGTACAACATGACAAATATGGATGTTTAGAAGGACTTTTACATGTTTAATCTAACAGATTGCTTGCTGTCTTGGGGGAGGGGAAGGAAAGGAGAAAATATTTTGTATTTGGAAAAAATAAAATACTATTGATAAAAAAAATTATTAATTAAAAATATGTCTCCTTGGGAGATGTCATCTGCATCCAGAGGGATAAGTATGAGAACTGTTGATTGAATGCAGACTGAAGTATACTATTTTCACCTTTTTCCTCCCAACCCCTTTGCTTGCTTTCTCCTTTTTGATCTGATTTTTCTGCACATAAGTGTTTATGATTGTACACATAAAACCTTTATCAAACAAATGAACATTGAAAACTATCATACAATTGGAAAAATACTATTTATTGAAGGGGGAAAATACATTTCCTACCCATAACTGAGTATGTATTGTTTCTCTAATTTTAAT
>JAJPUD010002836.1:0-41872 GCA_023553655.1 Myrmecobius fasciatus | reverse complement strand
TTTATTGAATGTTACCTGTTTTATGAATCATTTGCATAGTGTGTTCCATCAAATCTTCTCTACTGTTTAAACATCAGTTAGTTTTGCCATTTGTGATCTGGAGTACTATTACCTTTTCTTCCTTACTTTTTTAAAAAAAATTGCTGAGGCAATTGGGGTTAAGTGACTTTCCCAAGGTCACACAGCTGGGAGGAATCTGAGGCCACATTTGAACTCTGGTCCTCCTGACTTCAGGGATGATGCTCTATTCTCCTTACTTCTTTAATCATTTCCCTTAATATTCTATAATTTTTTATTTTTTCAAATAAATTTTATTATTTTATTAGTTTCTCTAAAGTATCCCTTTGATAATTTGACATAGCAAAAAAGTATAAAATTAATTTTGGTGATATTGTCATTTTCATTACATTGACCCAGCCTAGCTGTGATAATTAAATACTCCACCTATTTCTTTAATGAGTACTTTAATCAATTCTGCACAAATGCTTTGATAGTTCTCTAGACATTAATTATTTGTAATGGGATTTTCCTTTATAACAGTGTTTTGTTTTGATTATATAGAAATGCTATAGATGATTCAAGGATTTATTTTGCAGCCTGGAACAGTGCTGAAGCTATTGTCTGTTATCTTTGTTATTTTTTAATTGAATTTTCCAAAGAAAACATTAGATCTTTAGTAAATAGGGTATTTTTTCTTCTCTCTCCCTATATTCCTTCAATTTCTTTCTGCCTTAGCTATTGCTGGTAAGAAATCACACCATCATATTAATAACTAATTTGCAATTCCTGGGACCCAATTCCTGGGAAGGTCAGTCCCAGAAGGGACTAGTTGAGTGACAAGATAAGTCCCAGCTCAATAAAGCACAAGCTTCTAAACTAGACTGGACAGAACCACACCCAACTGGAAAATCTAATTTGTTATAAATAGAACATGATCCAGTCAGGGCAATTCTTTTACCCAAGGAGGAAACCCATGATCTAGATTCCCTCCATTGGAATTTAAGGCAATTCAGCTCTTGCAGAAAGTACATAATCCATTAGAGTGACAAATAAAAATCTAATTTGTTGTAAGAACAAATCTAGCAATGGAAAATAAGTTATATGCATCGCAGTAGGCAGCCTTAAACTTGCCAGCAAATGGCTCCTAGACTCCTAAGGGATGATTTCTCTGTAGAGGCTGAACATTATGTATATGTCTCTGCCCATGACCATATTATTATTATTATTATTATTAATGATAATGATATTTTAAACACTTTATGGTGACAATGAACCTTGATCAAAAGTTCCCTACCAAAAAACAAACAAAAAACCTTGATAGCCTTTAAGAATGGCTACCTTCCACTGGACAGATTTTCATGTAACCAACTGCTATTCCTGGCATAGGGGGACAAGGAGAGAAGAGAGGCTTGGCAGGCACTGTGAGTGGCATAATGTGCATTCCATAGATGAGGGAAGTATTGATGGCATCATAAAACAGAAGGGTTCCTTCAGTACAATCCAGGCATATGCCAATTATAGACACAGGGTCTTTCATTTGCTGGCAAACTAAGCCTGGTCGGGTGATGAGGCAGAAATGATTTCCCCTCTTCTCACAGCGAAGCATGTATAGATAGTCAACCGAGTACTCTGTGGTCTTCCTCTTTCTGAAGGACTTGATAGATAACCCCAGTGCCCACTGAGGTTGCTCCCTCACATCCACCTCCCAGTAGTGGATGCCAGAACTAAATGATTGCTGAGCAAAGACAAAATAATAAGGAAATTTTTCAGGGCAATTGGACTGATGTGGACAGTTATCTCCATGTTTTACCCTCTTCAGATCCTCAGATATAACAACAAAGTCACTGGCTGTCACAGGATCCAGAGTGATATTCACTGCAGAGAAGAGAAGAAAAATGTATTGTCCTGAAGGCATACAAATTCCCACCACCACCCCCAACATGTTCTGTTGCCAGAACTAGTTAGATGCAAGAGCAAAATCAGGCTAGTCTGCACTTGCTTATTGGCAAATGGGAGGGGAGGAAGGGAAGAATCACTCAAAATGATGTCAACTCTGATTCTCTCTCGCTTTTCCAAACTAAATTGCTCTCCCCCTCCAGCAAGGATAGTACAAATGCAATTGTTGGTGATTTGTAGGAGCAGACTCTGGAACAAGGTAATTGAATAAATATCTTTTTGATTCTTCCATTTTTTTCCCCCTCTCTTAAAGTAGCCTGGATAGTCACCAATTTTTGACTTTTAGGCAATGTAGTTGACAAAATGACAGAAAAATGACAGATTCTCAGAACTCCAGAGTCTGCAGGCCAATGTAGCTAGTCAACTCATTAAAATGTTCATAAACAAGTGCCATTATCTCAAAGAATAGAGAACCTATAGTCAGCACAGAAGTTGAGAATGAATGTACATGGGCATGCAAATAAAAGCTAGGAAAAACAAATTAAAATTATTCAAATAAATATCATGAGAAATTCTGAAACTCAAGGAGAGATTAATAAAATTGAAACTAAGAAAACTATTAATAAAATAAAGAGTTGGCTATAAGACATAACCAACAAAATAGATAAACCTTTTGTTAATTTAATTAGAAAAGGGAAAGACAAAATTACCAGCATCAAAAATGAAAAGGCTGAACTTGCTATGAATGAAAAAGAAAATAAAGCAATAATTAGAAGCTATTTTGCCCAACTGTATGCTAGCAAGTGTGATGATCTAACTGAAATGGATGAATATTTACAAAAATATAAATTGCCAAGATTAGCAGAAGAAATAAATTGTGTAAGTAGTCCCATTTTAGAAAAAAAAAATTGAACAAGCCATCAATGAACACCAACAAAAAGTCTCCAGGGCCAGATGGATTTATAAGATTCCAAACATTTAAAGAACAATCAATTCCAATACTATGTAAACTATTTGGAAAAATAGGTTAAAAAAATTCCTTCTATAACACAAATATGATACTGATACCTAACCAGGAATAGCCAAAACAATGAAAATTACAACTTATCAATAGGATAATTTATACTAGGAATACAGGGCTGGTTCAATATCAGGAAAGCAATTGCTATGATTAACCATGTTAACAAAACCAACAGAAATCATGTAAATTAAGAGATGCAGAAAAACTTGACAAAATGCAGCATCCATCCTTAAAAATGGACTGGAGAACATAGTGATAAAAGTAGTTCTCCTTAAAATAAAATAACTAAAATATTGATTGTGCAGGGGCAGGCCAAGCCAATATAATAAAAATGAAAATTTTAATCAAATGGGTCTACTTATTTAGTACCATAACAATAAAATTGCTAAAACATTTTATAGAGCTAGAAAAAAAAAATTCAACTGGAAAAACAAAAGGGCAAAAATATCAAGGTATGGTGGCTTAGTAGTACCAGACTTAAAACTACTATAAAGCAGTAATCATCAAAACCATTTGGTGCTGGCTAAAAAAGTGATGGATCAGTGGGAAAAAAAAAATGGATATATACAACACAATCAATGACTACACTAATCTAGTATTTGATAAAACCTAAAATTCTAGCTTCTAGGATAAGAACTCGCTATTTCACAAAAATTGCTGGAAAAGATGAAAAATAATGTCAAACTTATCATGGACCTACATCTCACACCCAATACCAAAATAAGGTCAAAATGGGTACATGAATTAGGTGTAAAGGGAGATATCATAAACAAATTAGGAAAGCAAAGGATAGTTTACCTATCAGATCTTTTGAGAGGGGAGGAATTTATGGTCAAAGAACTAGATTAACATTATAAAATGCAAAATGGACAACTTCGAATACATTAAATTAAGTTTTTGCACAACAAAAAGTACAAAGCTGGGGAAAAAATTTACATCCAGTGTTTTTGATAAAGGCCTGATTTTGAAAATATTTAAAGAACTGTATCAAATTTATAAGAATACCAGTCATTCCCCAACTGATAAATGGTCAAAGGATATGAACAATTTTCAGATGATGAAATTAAAACCATCTATAATCATATGAAGAAATACTCTGTCAGTATTGATTAGAGAAATGCAAATTTAAACAACTGATGTGCCACCTCTGAGATTGGCTAAGATGAAAGAAAAAGGTAATGCTAAATGTTGGAGGGAATGTGAGAAAAATGGGACACTAAGGTATCATTGGCAAAGTTGTGAAATGATCCAACCATTCTGGAGAGCAATTTGGAACTATGCCCAAAGGACAACTAAACTGTGTATACCCTTTGATCCAGCAGTGCCACTACTAAGTCTATATCCTAAAGAAATCATAAAGGGGGGGGAAGCACCCATATATGCAAAAATGTAGCAGCTCTTTTTGTGGTAGCAAAGTTATGGCATATGAAAGTAATGGAATGTTGTTCTATAAAAAATGAAGAACTAGAAAGATTTACATGAACTGATGCCGAATGAAACAAGCAGAACTAGGAATGCATTGTGTACAGTAACAGCAAAATTATGGGAAGATCAACTCTGAAAAATTTGGTTCTTCTCAATAGTTCAATGATTCAATGCAAATTCGATAAATAATTCCATAGAAAATGCCATCTACATCCAGAGTATGGAGACTGAATGTAAATCAACATTTGCTAAGCTCACTTTTTTTTTCTCCCCTCCCCAATGATTTCCTTTTTTTTTTCCTGATTTCTCTTGCAACATGATTCATAAAGAAATGAATATTTAAATATACAAACATATATAGATTATATATAAACCAGAAAAAATAAAACAATTTTTAAAAAAGAATGAATGTACAATGTGAAATTTAGTTCTATTTTTTAGCTTTGGAACATATATAATTTAGAACCTGGTAGTAGGATGGCAATGATTATTTGGATTGGTAGCTGAACTAAAATAACAAGTGGATGAGTAGGAGAACTGATTCCCTCTCAGAGAACTGATTCCCTCTCACCTCTCTCCCCCAAGTCAGGGCAAGTAGATCTCCCTAACCAAAATGCTGGCTGTTAGCAATTGGTCCATGACCAAAGGCTAAGTACTTGCTTCAGCTTCTATGAAGAGAGGTTGAGGTTGAGGCTGGTAGGCATTTGTCCACCGGAAAGTCACGTGTGTAGATTTACTAGTAAAAGGCAGTTTCTTACCTCTGAATTTCTCTAGCCAGTTCTTCATCCCAGTTATAGGATATTTTCTTAACTCTACAGTGAAGGACTTTGGTTTTTCAGAAAGCAGTGACTCACTTCTACACAAAAGAAAGATTCAATTAATCTCCCTGCTCTCTCCAAGCCACATATCACCCCATTCCCAACCTCGAGACACCAGACCACATGACAATTCCCAAAGTAGATGGCAATAAATGGCAAATGGACACGTACGTTTTTAACACCTCTTTGCTTTCCTGTGGGGAAAGGAAAGGTTAGTTTAGTTCATCAATAAATAACAATGATAAAATCTATTTACTTCACACTATTGTACCAAGAACTGTGATAAGTGCTTTATTTGATTCTTATGATAGCCATGAGAGGTAGGTGTTATTAACTTTACTATAGATCTATCCTATAGATAGGGAAACTGAACCAAACAGTGATTAATCAACTTTCCCAGGATCACATTGCTGCTATGAGTCTAGACCTAAATTTGAACTTGGGTCTTCTAAATTCCAGTTGTAGTTCTTTATCCACTATGCCACCCAGCTGCCCTAAGAATTTTCTACTTTTAACTGCTCAGAAACAATCACCACTTTAAGTATAGATCCCAATATATTTTGACTAAAGTTTTCAAATAATCTTGGACTTTAGTTAAAAGAAAATCTTCAGAATGACTAGACTTTCCTAATACAGTGAGTGAGAAGAGTGAGTGGGAAGAGTGAGAAATTCTGGAGTTGATATTAAACTATCCTTTAGGCAATAGATTAAAAGTCTCAAATTCAAATGGCTCAAATTAAAATGGACTTCATGTCCCTTGCTCATTGCATACATCTTAGTACTGGCTCTGGAGAGTTTTCCTCCCAATTCTTACCTCAAGCAGGTCCAAATCAGGTCTTCGTCTTGTTTCACTTATCTCTCGGAGATTATCTTCTATGTTTTTCACATGTTGATTTATTGTCTTACTGTAGCAGTCCCTTAGCTGGGAAGCCTTGTATTCATCACGTTTCAATTGGTCCATATACTTCTTCTCTTCTTCATAGAGAAATCGATGAATTCTTGCATATTCTGCTCTAATTAACTTTCTCCACTTGCCTTGTTTCTAGAAGGAAAGGAGCTTATTAAGTGACATTCAAAAACTGATCCCTGTCCTGCTTAATTTTCCAATTCCCTGCTTAATTTTCCTCGCTATTAACAGATACCTTCTTGATATTCTTCATATAAAAACTACCTTTGCAGAAACAACTAAAACTTCTTGCATCTCTTCTAACCTTACTTTCTAAATTAAAGGGTTTGACCCATTGTACCATTTCTCTGCTACATCATCATGCCCACATCTGTATTTCTCAGCTTCCTCCCTATCCCACACCTCCTCAGGAAACTAGCTTAATTGAATCTACCCTACTATGACTTTTCATTTTCTCCCTCTTTCCTCAGACATATATATGTGTGTGTATTAAAAAAATTGACAGCATAACAAATGAATTATTTAAATTTTATTCTCACTTTATGTGTTTTGCCTATGCAGTTTGTCTATCCATGAAGAGAAAAATATAGTCTATTGAGTCTGATGATTAGCTCTGAAAATAAGTACCTAAGGTGGTGAAGGTGAAAGTCAGACACTTACATTCTTATTTGAAGAGTTCAGTTCCTTCCATTCCTTGATCTTCTTTTTCAAATGAGGTACAGTATTGTGGAGTTTTTTCTGTAGAAAAGAATAGGTGATCCCAAGGTATATCATAATGTTTGCTCTTAGATGGATGGCATAAGAGACCTTACCAAAAAAAAGTGACCTGTGGGTCTATAATTATTTGGTGTGGAGTTACTATTAAAGGGACATTTCCAATGGTTCCAAAGAGATTAAAACTCAAAACTGTGAAGTTTATGTATTTAGCGCCAAAGGGGGTGGGGGGAGAAAGAAATAAATGACCTTGGGGGTTAATGGCTATGGGGATACTTAAAACACAAACCTTAGATTTCCTTTAAACTTGTATATCTAAGTCTCTTCAAGTAATTTTTTAGCCATAACTTTATCTTTATAAAACCTTGGTAGTCTCTGGCCAAAAAGCTACATAGGAAGTCTTGAAGGGGTGGGAGTGATGAAAAAGGAAATGGTCCAGGGGAGCAGTAACAAAGTATAAACTCTGATTCACTTTAGACCTCTCATTTTGTACATAAGCCCGATTTCCACCCAGACATCAAAAGTGATTGACTCAACAGTACAGAGTTAATCCTTAGAGGACTCCAGAGCTCCAGATTTCTAATCCAGAGATCTTTTCTGGGTTAACCATAGATAATACCTTTCCCTCTGATTAGGTAACCCTAGGAGGTTCAAGGCCATGATTCAAAGAGGGATCAAAGTAGTTTAGTCCAAAAGTTACTTAGGTTAAGTCTTTCCTCTGCCCCATTTACTTACCCTGTAACTCTGAGCAGCCTCTTCAATGGGGGAAAAGGTGTGAGCTGCATGCTCCTGACCTTCAGTACAGGATATACAGAGGGAGGTCTGGTCCTCCTTACAGAAGAGCTTAGGGACTTGCTGGTGCCTCTGACAGTAGCTTAGTCCTACAGGGTTCTTCAAGTTCTGGGGATTGAGATTCTTACAGATACCTGAGAGCTTTGACAGGCGCACATTGAGGCCAGAGAAGTCATGGGAGACATTCCTGCATTCAGGGCAAGTGAAATGTTTGACCCTATTTTCCATGCTTCTGGTCAGACACAGTTGGCAAAAGCTGTGCCCACAGGTGAGGGTGACAGGCTTTGAGAAGAATGTCAGGCAGATGCTACAGGTAGTCTCCTGCTGGAAATTCTGTACCAGTGTGACAGCATCCATGATCTTGTGAGGAGAGAATCAATACCTTGAATGATTAGAAAAATGCCCAGAGTTATTCATGTTTTTTTTCCCTCTTTCTTCAGAAGTCCTAAGTATGCCAGAGAACCGCACCCCTTCCCTATTTGAACCACTGTCCCAAATTATGTGACACCATGCATGGGATGAGTCACTTGCAATCTTTCTCTACTTATTTCCACATTTCCTCTAAACTACAAACTGGGGCTCCATAAAGATAGATTAGGACCAATAGAAAGGAAAGGCACATTTTGGACAAAAGAAAAAGGATGTTTAAAATGTTAAAGGCTTTCAGCACAGTCATTTACAGAGTCAATCGCCTTATTCAGTTTGGTAATTAGCACTTTATACAAAGTAAGGAAAAGTGAGTGATTTACTGGAATTATTCAGTTTGTTTATTTCTTTTGTAACCAAGGGGACATTATGGATATTGATTGAGTAAAAGCAAATATAACATCAAAATGGCATCAATTATATTTTCCCAAAAAATTTCATAGAGCTTTTCCCCAGGAACAGAAATTTAGCTCTTTCTAAAAGGTTTCTCTTATCATTTGCACTGTCCTTCCAGACTTTTGGTTCACACCTTTTGCCTGTCCCTTCTCAATTCTACTTTGGGATCCATTCAAAAAGACAAATTTGTGACAACCTACCTTTCTGCATCTTTTATTTCTTCCTCAGTAGCTCCCAAAAGCCTGAATCTATCGCCCTTTTAAGGGGTATAGTAGTCCCTGCTTACACTCCCCTTTTCTGCAAGAGGTGTGAATTTTTTCCCCTAAAACTAGACTAGACTAGACCTACACCTAGTCTAAGGTGAGTTCAGTTCTTTGAAGTAGTAGCAAAACTTAGGACCTGGTCTGGGGCCCATTGGAATCACTTCAGAAATGGACACACAGAGCCTGCCAAAGGCCTTGACAAGTGCAAATTACTCATATCTATATGTATCCTTCTGACTTTTCCAGCAGAATTCCCCAAACATCAAAACTTTGATTTTTATCTTCAATATTTTCTACTGGTTACTTCCCTGATACCTAAAAATACAAACATATTTCCCTTATTTAAAACACACACACACACATATATGTGTGTGTGTGTAATATATATATATATATATATATATAAAATTCTATTTCCCTCATTTAAAAAAAAACAAACAAAAGCCTCCCCTGATTTTACCATTCCTGCTATATAACCTCTCTCAACTAAGAAAGCCTCCCCTGATTTTACCATTCCTGCTGTATAACCTCTCTCTCAGCTAAGAGTCATTGAGAGAGCCTGAATTTTTTCCCTCTTTTTCCCCCCTCTCTATACTACCTAAATTGTTGATTATATCAACTCCAATTCAATGATAACTTTTAGAAATGAATGAAAAAAGCATTTACTAAATACATACTAAGTACCAAGTCTTAACCTAAGATCTAGGACATAAATAGGAAACCCAAGAGTCAGGAACAGGCACTCACATTCTTTCTTATTGAGGAATACCACACATGCCAGCTCTAAGATAGCAGAAAAAATAAATACTCAGAAGTCTTAATGGGACAAAGGTGGAGTAGAGGTAAGATCCAGGCTTTTTTTTGGTTAATTAAGGAGATTACCAAGTAGACTATAAAAGCACATAAGCAGGTTGTGAATAAGGAAAGGGGAAGGGTTGTCAACATAATTTTAAATGAAATCAGTCAAAACAACAAAACTGTGTCTTGGTTCCCAAGGAGGGGAGTGGGAACTGGATTTCCCAAGGGTGCAAAAGCAGAGAATAAGGCTAAAAGTGGGAGGAGTTAATTAAGCATCTCTGTTTTACATAAAAGGCAAAAATCCAAAAAGAAAACTAGATAACTGAGGGAGAGTAGGATGTTCTACAAAATAAGAGACTAGAAGTAAAGAAGTCTGATTAGCCCCAGGCTAATTCATTAGCTGGGAAATGGAGACCAGATCAGCTTCAATTAGTTCTGAGTCAACTGTATTTGTCAAAGAGTAAATTATCAAACCTCACCTGAAGGAGTGCAGTTATTCTTGATGATCACAGATCACCTAAAATGAAAATGTGGTAAATGTCAGGGACCTGCTTCTGTCCACTGTCGGGTAGTTATGGACATTCTGCTTTGACCTGCACCCAGAATGGTTTGGTTTTTAAAACTACTCAATTGGAACAGTCTGGGATTTTAGGATGGAAGGTCATAAAATACTTAAATGTTCCCCCGAGGCAATAAACTCCATTATAATCAGAGACCAGCTTTTTTGTCCAGCACTAGCACTCAGCAATTTTCCAGCACTACCCCTGCCCTCAAGGGACTTAAATCCTAATAGGAAAGGCACACACCACAGAGCAGACAGAAAGCTGAAAAGGTGGGGGAGGGAAAGCGGGTCTCTCCACAACCTCATTTTGGTCTTTTAGGCGCTTATTTAATGGGGCTCCAAATCTGCCCCAAATCTTAGTGAGGAAAAAATCTCCCAAGACTAGTTTCTTTGCCTCACCTACTCTATTTAACCCCTGGCGTCTTTGTTCATGAGGCAAAAGTCAGTGTATTGGAAGATTTGAGTAATGAAACAGCAAATTCTGTTACGACCTCTGCAAATGGGCTTCTGGAAAGGGGTGGGAGAGGTAGAGGAAGGGGAAAAAGGAAGCTGAGGAGGAAAAGAGCTGACCTTTTTTGAGGATTTTCTTCAGCCCAGGTCCCTGACTTGGAGCCAAGACCTCTTTTCGGACAGTTGCTCCAAAGACCTTCCAAGGACTCCCAATTTGCTGCAAAGTCAGAAGCTCAGGCAGTCTTCTAACCTGATTCTGAGGTAGCTTCTAGCTTTTATACCAAGTGCAAAGGGTGTTACCCAATCTTTCACACAATGGATCTGATTAATTCAAAGAGGTGGACTAGTCAGGCTCACAATCTCTACTGATTGATATAATCAACAAAAGTACTTTCACCTAGTCTGGACTGCTGAGCCCAAAATGGTGGGTTGCTCCCATCAGAAGCCCAGATAAGTTTCTGCCCTCAGGAAACTTACGTTAGACCTGGAGAAGTTATTGCAAGTTAGGTTAGAAAAATGAGTGGGAAAAGCTAAGGAAAGGCTTTTTATTTCTGGCTGAGTCCTTCAGTTACTACCTCCTGGAAGTGAGGTGACTGACAATAAATATTCTTGAGAATGAGGATGGAGGATAACATGGGGTAGGGATGTCACATCTATAGAGTTCAGACACTTTTGCTTTGTGACCCTGAGTTATTAAAGTTTTGTCAACCTCAGTTTCCTTTTCTGTAAAATGAGAATAATACTAAGGGTTGCTGTGAAAATCAAAGGAAATAATTTTTGTAAAAGTTTAGCACAATGTCTGTTACAGGAATTTTTAAATTTCCTTTTGTTATAATTAATTTGGGGTCTTTCTTCCTGCAAATTTTGGTTAATTCAAGTCTGTACTCTTAAATATTAATCTCAGATAACCAAAATCTGTCTCATGGGATGTGAAAATGGACTTGGAGTCTCAAACAGTTCTCAGATAAGAAGCCCAGAGGAAGAATCTCAATTGTCTTTCAGTCTTTGGTGACAAGTATATCCTCCTCTTTAATTAAAAGCCTATTTTTGAACTTTCTAAATTTTATTTAATCTGTAAACTGATTTAATTTACCTATAGTTTATTTGAGGAGGTTTATTTCATTGGGGGATTTATGAGATTATGATTTTGTTTAAGTTTTTCTGGACTTTTTATAACATTGAAAGAAGTATGGAATTATGGATCTATTTTCTCTTTAACTTTTATGGTCTAAGAAGAGCACACAAGATTGCAGTATGTAAAAGTATTATTTCTCTGTCACTCTGAGGTAATTTTGTCTATAAGATGCCTTGTCAGAATTCTAATTATTGTTCAGGTATTCTTCGAATATGAACCTATGCTTAATGTTAAATAATATTGAATTATAATATTAATATAAGATTAAAACCTAGGCTTTTATCCTAATAATTTCTGCATTGTGGTTAACATATAATTGGCAGAAGTTATCTACCACATGATCTCAGAACATATGTTTCTCCCATAATACTTGTACTTAATAAGTACTTAATAAATGCTTCTATTCCTTTCCCCCTTTCTCTTATGGAAGTAAGCTGTTCATGTAACTTGCAAAAAGTTTACCTAAATCCTTAGATTTCAAATCGTTGAGATCAGTTAGGTAGACTTGTCATCTCTTCAATCCTGAAAGTCAAATAACTAATTTTTATTTAAATTTTTTTAATTAGTTCCTACCAGTAAGCTCATTTAAAAATTTTTAATAGTATTTTATTTTTTTCTAATTACATATAAAGATAATTTTCAGCATTTTTTCCAGTTATATGTAAAGATAATTGGGGTTAAGTGACTTTCCCAGGGTTACACAACTAGGAAGTATTAAGTGTCTGAGGCAGGATTTGAACTTAGGTCCTCCTGATTTCAGACCAGTGCTGTATCTACTGTGCCATCTAGCTGCCCCAAAACACATGTTAATTATAATAGGTGAGGGAAAGCAATGCTTTTCTAATTGTTCATATTATAAAGGCTAGTCAAAAACAAAAAGAAGATGGGGGGGGCGAAAGGGGAAAGAACAAGTAGAGGAGGAATGCTGAAAGAAGAGGAAAGGAGAAAAGGGAAAAGATGAAGGAGTAGGAGGGGAAAGAGTAAGAAAGTGGGAAGGAAAGAGAGAAATTGTAAATTGAGGAGGATGAAGATGAGGAGAAAAGTTTAGGTATTTAGGCAATTCTAATATAACTTCAATTATCATTAGAAGAAGGAAATAACTGGGTCCAAATGGTGGATACTTTGGAAGTAAGTTACTACTCCTATGTTTCCCATACAGAAGAGGAGACAAAATGGATATTGTGAAAGTAGATTTCAGTTGCTTAGAAGGGGAAAAAAAAAATAATATCCCTTGGAGCAAATGCTTCAGGTGATATTAGCCTAGAAGCACTGATTGATACTCAAAATGAAATTCAAAGAAACAAAGAGAAACTATTCTATTAAAGAAAAAACAAATAGAGATTTGTCTAAAGGAATGAACAATGAACTCACCATCAATTTTATTTTATGGATAAAAGAATAAAAGCAGCCCAGTAACAGAAGATGAATATAATAAAAATATAAAAATTCCTATATTAAAATCCTACAAAAATTCATGTTAGGAATACTAAAAATCAGAATCAGCTCAAACTGTGAAGAGAAACTAAGGACAACAAATATACATACACACACACACATATATATATATATGTGTGTGTATATATATATATATATATATTTTGCCAAGGCAATTGGGGTTAAGTGCAGCTTAATTGCCTAAGCAAAAAAAAGAAAAGGAACATGGTGTTAAGTGAATTGCCCAGGGTCACACATCTAGGAAGTGTTAAGTGTCTGAGGTCAAATTTGAACTCAGATCCTCCTGACTTCAGCTCCGCTGCTTTAGCCACTCTTCCACCTAGTTGCCCCATTTGTATGTTGTTTGTTTGTTTGTTTGTCTTTTTCTGCTGAGGCAATTGGAGTTAAGTGACTTGCCTAGGGTCACACAGCTAGGATGTGTTAAGTGTCTGAGATCAAATTTTAACTCAGCACTTCCTGACTTCAGGGCTGGTGCTCTATCTACTGCGCCATGTAGCTGCCCCCTATGTGTATATTTCTTAAGCCTAACTTAAAATCTATATCATACTGGGGTAGCTAGGTAGCACCGTGGATAGAGTACCAGTGTTGAAGTCAGTAGGACCTGAGTTCAAATCTGGTCTCATACACTTAACATTCCCTAGCTGTGTGACCCTGGGCAAGTCACTTAACCTCAATTGCCGAAGCAAAAATAAATAAAATAGAAATTCATGCATAAGTATACATAAAACTTTTTAAACCATATATACCAAAAGTTCATAATTTTTTTAAAATATGTTATTTGTGGTTAAAATAAAATTCAGTGATGAGATTGGACAACATGAGGGTTTTTAAGGTTGCTTTCATAGCTAGAGCAATGACTATATGATCCTTCTTTAAGGTCAAAGTCTTTTTTTAAAAATGGCAGTTTCCTCTATTGCTTCCCCTCTCAAAGAATGAGATGGATTCTAGGATCTACCATGTGTAATTCGTGTTTTGTTAATCAATTTACTAAACTTTTCTGAACCTCATTTTTCTCACTTGCCAGATGGTTTGAACAAGTCATCTCCTGTCTAACAAAGTTGCTGAGATAATATATGTGAAACTTCTCTTTTTACTACCCACATACCCATTATAATTATTATTTCCACTAAAGAGTGAGAGAGTAGAAACCAAAATCCTAGTCATTGTCAGTGAAGAATTTTTTCTTAGATTTTGACAAAGATTCTGACCCTAAATTCTCCTTGGTTCCTGGCCCAAGAGGTATGTACTAAGGAATTTAGTAGAATGAGCTATGGAGGAAATTTACCTTTGACCCTACA
The DNA here is from genome assembly GCA_023553655.1 of Myrmecobius fasciatus. Lineage (NCBI taxonomy): Eukaryota > Metazoa > Chordata > Mammalia > Dasyuromorphia > Myrmecobiidae > Myrmecobius > Myrmecobius fasciatus. Next base: position 27,516 of record JAJPUD010002836.1, on the reverse strand, counting down.
CAAGCCCATAGAGACTAGCCATATTAGTTCTGGCTTTTTTTTTTCCTCCTTAAGAAAAAATAGCAGAAGGGACATTGCTGTCCTTTGGGGTAGTGAGAAAACTAGTATAAACAATTTATATCCCCAGAGTATGTGTCCCCACAGATTTCATCTCTATGTAGTCTCTCTTTTTCTCTTTCAGTCTGAACATCTCATAGCTCTGACTCAAGGGTATGTCCTAGATATGAGTCAATACCCCCTATTTTATCCTTTGATACTCTCAGGGTAAGTTGATTTCTCATTTTAAGGATATATCATTGATTTTTGGTATGTATGGGTCCATTTGGCCAAGAGGTCATTACATGATGGGGGTTGGGGAAAGGTTTGACACTTCGTTGCATTTTCTCTGCTATCATGAAAGGTATAATTGATCATTTTATGTAAAGACTATCATCAGTTTGGCAATAACTAGTCTTTGCTTTCAACTAATATAAGATGAAAGAATGAAGATTTTTAGATAGATCTTAGAAGGATAACACACTATCGAGTTATCTTTCCTTTACCTTGTCTCTGTACAAGTGATTTAATTCTGTTGAGAAATAATAGGTGAGCAAGGTCCCCTGGCCTTTGTCAACTCTGAATTTAGGAAGATTTTTTTTTCATTTCAAAGAGTTTATATTTAATGCACATGAAATCAGGTTATTTGGAAATCAGTATTTTTTACTCTTGCTTCTTTCTTACCATCTACATCCAATCAATCCTCCAATCTTCTCAACTCTGCCTTACTTCAATAGCTTTTGAATTCATTAAAGTGATTAACACAGTGAGTAGATCATAGCTCCTTCATGCCCCAGAATATAGTTTCAGGAGTAGCCATGAAAATTTTTTTCTTCTCAGAATTACCTTATTTCCAAGCTCCATGTGCTAAGCTTCTCAGAACTGAACTAAGCTGATCTTTGAACAACCTCACAGACCATCAAGGACTGGTATTTGAAGCCCCTTTACCTTATTAAGAAATAATGTGAATTCTTCTGGTATAACTTTTAAGAATGCAAGGTCATCTTCATTCTGTTGTAAGCAATCAAAGAATTCCTTAATGGAACCCAGACAGTTCTCTAAAATAACTTTGGAATATTTTCTATCCTTTCATTGAAACTCAAAATTCTCATTCAGATTCTTATTGTCATGTTCTGATACCATTAAAATGGGCTCTGAATTGTTTGTATCCATCTCCTGTCAATTGCAATTCACCATCAGAATCGTTGCCAGATTAATCTATTCTATACATAGTTCTGATCACATCAGTCTCCTCTAGATCAGCCATAACAATGGTGTACAATTGCCTGACCCCCTACCACCACAACCATAAAACAAACAAACTCACAAATATCTCAGCTTAACATTCAGGGCTCTTCATAATATGCTCCAAATTTAATTTCCAGTCTTATCTAATAATTTTGGCCTTATCTGCTCTACTCTGTTCCCAAAATAACAGCTCTTGATGGCCCATATTCCTAATTTTTCTAACTTTGCTCCTTCTGTTTTCTAGGACTAGAATATTCTTCCTCTATGTCATTTCTACCTATTGTCATTCCATTCATTCTTTTTGACCCTGACCAAGTGTTGACTTCCCCTTAAAGTCTCTGCTTTACCTCATAGTCAAATATAATCAGGCCTCCCTTGGCCTATAATAGCACTTTATTTATTATTCTCATCTGCACTTCTCCCTTAATCATACCCATCTATCCCAGTCATTCTAAACCCATGGGGGTGATCATTCAAACTTCTTCCCAGTCCTTTTCTCTCCCTTTCCTATTCCCAGTGTCATACTCTATCCTCCTAGTGTCATACTCTTAATTTACCCACTAGTTCCTCTGTATTCCCTGGAATTCCTGCTCCATAGATAACAAACTTTCATCCATCCAAACTTCTCCTTCCATCTTTTGGCTATCACTGAGACATGACTCCCTTTTGATGACAATAAATTATTTAATTTTGAGGGCTGTTTAAAAAATCAAGAGAAAATAAAAGAATCTGTAGAGACACCTGCTGATGGGAGGTTAACTAAAATATCAGAGGGAGCATTAAGTGAAGTTTGGTGATTAACTGTTTAAGTCACACAGTACAGTGAATTGTCATCTAGTCCTCTTGCTTGTAGATGATGAATTAAGGCATTAAATTAAACAAAATCATAAATGATGTATTGAATATGTACTATCTACTTCTCATCCCAATCAGATAGCAAGTTCTTCTAGTAGAAAATATATAATCATCTAATATTATAATTGGAAAGAATCTGGAAAGCCATATAATTCAGTATTTTAATTTTACAGATGAGGAAGCTGAGTTACAAAAATGATAAGTGTGATATAAAAGATTACAAAGCATGTTAGAGGTCAAACTAGGACAAAAATTCAAATCAACTGAAAAATAGTGGACATTTAATAAATATTGATTGACATATCCAAAGAGAGAGCTATGGAAATTGAATGTGGATGTAAGCATAGTATTTTTACCTTTGTTTGTTTCTTTGTTTTCTCATGGTTTTTCCCTTTTTATCTATTTTTTTTTTTGAGGCAATTGGGGTTAAGTGACTTGCCCAGGGTCACACAGCTAGGAAGTGTTAAGTGTCTGAGACCAGATTTGAACTCAGGTCTTCCTGACTTCAGGGCTGGTGCTTTTATCTAAGTTTCTTGTATAACATGACAAATATGGAAATATGTTTAAAAGTATTGCACATATTTAACCTATATCATATATAACCTATATCAGATTGCTTAATGTCTTGGGAGGGAGGCAGAAAAAACAATTTGGAACACAAAGACTTATAAAAATGAATGTTGAAAACTATCTTTAATGTATTTGAAAAAATAAAATAATAATGAGAAAAAAAATATTGACTCAGTGATGGAAGCTGGGAATTCAAAAGTGAAACAACCCTTGACCTCGGGAACTTATGCTTTTGTAGGGAAATATATGTTCACAGATAAATAAATGTAGGATCTTTATAAAACACATGTATTGTTATGAGGGTACTGCTAACAATGAGGGGAATTGCAAAAAGTCTTCTTGAAAGATATAGTGATTAAATTGAGATCTGAAGACAGGCAATGATTCTAAGAGGTAGAGGAGAAGGAGAAAATTTCAGGCAGATAGGATAGTGGATTATATTTTTCTACATGCATAAATAAATGGCTATATACAAAACCCAAAATAAATGATTTTTGTGAACAAATGATTTTTGTATGGTAGTCAGGAAGTCTTTAGTTTCCTTTTTTCTTTCTGTTTATAGAAGCCATTTTGTTTTGAGCCATATCATGACCTTCCAAGGACAAGCATGTCAGTTTCAAATATCAGCAGCTTGACCCCAGTCTCATTCATCCTCAATGGCATCCCAGGCCTGGAAGCAGTGCAGGTGTGGATCTCCCTCCCATTCTGCACCATGTATGTCATCGCCATCATGGGGAACTTTGGCCTCATATATCTCATCTACTCTGAGGATGCTCTGCATCGACCCATGTACATCTTCCTGGCCCTGTTGTCCTTCACAGATGTGCTTATGTGCACGAGCACACTGCCCAACACACTCTTCATCTTTTGGTTCAACCTCAAGGAGATTGACTTCAAAGCCTGCCTGGTTCAAATGTTCTTTGTGCACACCTTCACAGGGATGGAATCCGGGATGCTCATGCTCATGGCCCTGGACCGCTATGTGGCCATCTGCTTCCCCCTGCGCTATGGTACCATTCTCACCAACCCCATCATCATTAAGGCTGGGCTCCTTACCTTCCTTCGGGGTGTGATGCTAGTCATTCCTTTCACTTTCCTTACCAAGAGGCTGCCCTACTGCCGAGGGAACCTTATCCCCCACACCTACTGTGACCACATGTCCGTGGCCAAAGTGTCCTGTGGCAATGTAAAGGTCAATGCTGTGTATGGTTTGATGGTTGCCCTGCTCATTGGGGGCTTTGACATCCTCTGTATCACTGTCTCCTACACCATGATACTCAAGGCAGTGGTCAGTCTGAAATCTGCAGAGGCTCGGCAGAAGGCTTTTGGAACTTGCACAGCTCACCTCTGTGCCATTGTCATCACTTATGTTCCAGCTTTCTTCACTTTCTTCACCCATCGCTTTGGAGGCCACACCATACCTCCTCACATTCATATCATCATGGCCAATCTCTATCTGCTCCTGCCCCCTACTATGAACCCCATTGTCTATGGGGTAAAGACTAAGCAGATTCGCAAGTGTGTCATTAGATTCTTCCTTCAGAAAAAAGATGCTTCTTCTCAAAACATATGAATAGCTCCATTTAAAATGCCAAATAAAGGGAAAATAACCTCTGATATGTACATAGATAACACTTTAGAATAAAATAAAAAGTTTTATATCAGTCATGTCTTGTGATTTTCACAACAAGCCTGTAGGGAAATCAGAACAGATCTTTATTTAAGGATTGAGAACACTGATGGACTGACCAAGGATATCTTCTAGTTATTGATACAGCTAAGTCTCACACCTATGTCTTCTGTTTGTGATTTCAATGTCCTTTTCACTATCCCATATTGTCCCTTTCAGAAAGATTTGAAATCATCGACCAAGTAAGACATGGTCCCAAAGTATGACAAGATCCTTCCTATGATTCAGTCCAAACAGGAAATCTATATACGGGCCCAGACCTTTGCTGCTTTTGCACCTTTTAAGAAAAAAAAGTCAGAATATCCTGAGTGTCCAACCACTGGGAACACATCTTCTCATTTCTGTGGCAAAGGCCCAGACTGGTCTCAACTTCTCTCTTCTGGGGTGGTCTTTACTTGGAAAAGACTCAGTCTTCATTGACTCATTTTTTTTTTTTTTACCAGTAATAAATAAGTAAATGGGATGATTATTTTACCTGAGAACTCAATTTATTGACACCTAAATTATTTTGGTGCTCAGGGATTAAGTGAGTTGAGGCTTCTCTAGGTCTTCAATTGACCATTGTTCTTTGGGGCAGTGTCAGAAGTGTTTATCTCATAGAGTATAAATCCAGTTTCTTCGGAAATAACCTACTCTTGATGATGCTTGAGAATAATTTCATTTCTAGAATATTTGTCCTGAAAATGAGAAACCCCTTCTTTCTCTGTGCCTTTTATAACTAGGTACATTGTTTTCTTTTCCTATCACAGATCTTCTTGATATCAGAAGGTCTGTAGAATCTACCAAGAAATTCCTTGGAGAAAAGATAAATGAAAAAGTATGTAGCAATGAAGTTGGAACTGTTGAAATCACAAAATCTATCCTAAATTCTTAATCGTCAGTCATTACCATGTAGCAACTTTTTTTTTTAAAGCAAATGAGCCTCAAAGTGGTCACTGTGAAAAAAAATAACAAATGGATAATGAATTAGACTCAAGGTTCTGGGAGAAAATCCCTGAATTTGGAGTCCAATGTCCTATGTTAGAATTCTGGCCCTATTACTGAAAAGCTATCTGAACTTGGCAAGTCATTTAGATTCCCTAGAAATAGTCCTGAGTAAAACCTATAGAATGTAATGGACAATTCAGTAAGTTCAGATAGTATTTCAGTTAGTTCAGATAGCATTTCTGGGTAGCTTTCTGTCTTTCTGACATTCATAAGATTATATGGCCCTAATGATAAAAGTTCGGGTCTGTGCAAGTGATTCATTGAGAAAAGCTGTGTGCATTCTGTAGCTTCAGTTATACAGATAAGACTGTTCTCTTCACCCATCTTCTTTGCAGAAATAAGGAATTTTAGATGTGGAACACTTCAGACTATGTCAGGTTTCATTAATGTATGGGTTATATTTACTGAATTTTTTCTCTTTGTAAAAAATTATTTGTTATTAGAGATTAATTGCCAGTGAGGGACGAGGGAGGGACATCTTGGGAAATGAAGATAATGAAAAACCACAAGCAGGAACAATAAAAAAAAAAAAAAAAGTGTTTCAACTGCCTCTGACTCACAGTGCCCCAGAATTCTTCTTCTTTTTTTTTTTTTTAATTAAAGCTTTTTATATGCAAAACATATGCATGGGTAATTCTTCAACATTTACCCTTACAAAGCTTTTTGTTAAAAAAATTTCCCCCCTAAACCCTACCCCTCCACTAGATGGCAAGAAATCCACTACATGTTAATTATGTTAAAATACTTGACAAATCGAATATATGTATACATATTTCCACACTTATTGTTGTGCAAGAAAAATCATATCTACAAGAAAAAAAATCAGAGAAAGGAAACACAATGCAAGCAAACTTCAATAGAGAGCATGAAAATGTTATGTTGTGGTCCGCATTTCATATCCCTCTCTCTGGGTGTATATGGCTTTCTTCACTGAACAATTGGAAGTGGTTTGAAACGTCTCATTGTTGCAGAGAGCCATGCCCATCAGAATTGATCCTCATATAGTATTGTTGTTGCCGTGTATAATGATCTCCTGGTTCTGCTCATGTCACTCAGCATCAGTTCATGCAAGTCTCTCCAGGCCTCTCTGAAATCATCCTGCTGGTCGTTTCTTATAGAATAATAATATTCCATGACATTCATATACCATAATTTATTCAGCCACTCTCCAATTGATGGGCATCTCTTCAGTTTCCAGTTTCTAGCCATTACAAAAAGGGCTGCCACGAACATTTTTGCACATGTGGGGCCCTTTCCTTCCTTTAAGATATCTTTGGGATATAAGCCCAATAGAAACACTGCTGGGTCAAAGGGTATGCACAGTTTGATAACTTTTTGAGTATAGTTCCAAATTGCTCTCCAGAATGGTTGGATCTGTTCACAGTTCCACCAACAATGTATCAGTGTCCCAGTTTTCCCACATCCCCGCCAATATACGTCATTATTATTTCCTGTCATTTTAGCCAATCTGACAGGTGTGTAGTGGTACCTCAGAGTTGTCTTAATTTGCATTTGGAAGTGCCCCAGAATTCTTAGCTCACAAAAACTTCTCTCATAATCCTTGGGTCTGCTTAAGACATCTACCATTCTAGCCAGAGATTGAGAATAATTATTACATTTCCCTTTTTGCTCTCTATCCTTCTTTATTTTTCCCATGGAGGTTAAAGGATGTTCTTGGCTTTCTCCAGGTAATATTTTGTGGTGGAAGATTGAAACAGAATATTCCTCCACCCTCCTTTCCCCTCAAAACTCACTACCTTAATTGAGGAAACCTCACTTTATAGTAGGTACAATCTCTTTGCTAGACCTCAATGATGAAGAACTTCAGAGTAGGTTAGAGGTCAATGGAAAAGGGTTTAAGGACTAGGATTTTAAACCACTGTCAGGTTTGCATACTCCTACTGAAGTTTCCTGATGCATCAGTTCAGGATGCCATACTTTCAGAAGATCCTTCACTAGGTACCACTTTTTAGAACACAGCTATCAGGATGGTGAAGGGAAATCAAAGTCATAAGATATAAGGGAGCCTAAAAAAATTAGCTTGTGTAACTAGGAATAGGGAAGACTTGGTGGAGAGGGAGGATGTGATGACTGTCTTCAATATTTTAATGGTTATCTTATGGAGTCAGGAAGACCTAAATTAAAATCAGACTGTATGGCTAGCTGTATTGCCCTGGGCAAGTCATTTAACCCTAGTTGTCTCAGTTTCCTCATCTGCAAAATGAGCTGGAAAAGGAAATAGTCAAGCAGAGATAATGGTATCTCTGCCAAAAAAAAAAAAAAAAAAAAAAAAAAAAAAGCAAAACACTAAATGGGGTAATAAAGAGTCAGAACTAACTGAAATGGCTGAACAACAGTAAAATGTAGAGAAAATGATTTGATTTGTTTAATTTGGATCCAGAGGACAATAATAGAAAAATATATATCTGTTTTATTGGGAGGCATAATGGAATCTAAATTATTCATCTCAATTAGTTCTTCCATCTGTACAACTAAACAAATGAACAAGCATTCAATGTCTACCATGTTTTGGGTTTAGTACTAGTTCTAGAGAAACAGTTACAAAAAGAGAAACAAGATCTGCTCTCAAGGTACTTAAAATCTTTTGAGGACAGTAGCATGTACAGAATACATACAAAATAAATAAGATATTTAAATAAAAGTTATCTAAAAAAGGAAGGCACTAGAAGTTGAGAGACTGAGTAAAGAAGAGAGTCCCTATGTAGTATCTTCAGGGAAATAGGGAAATGATAGGTTCTGTGACATAGAGCTGGAAAAGTTCTATTCCAGGCATTTACTAGGATAAAGACAAGGAGGGATGTTATTATTGTTTTTGGAGGTGATGTCATGACATGAAAGTGAATTAGATTTTGAGTGAGGAAGTGCTGTGCAAAGTTACCAGCCTCACTTTCTCCTCCAAAGCCATCTGGGTCCAACGGTAAGATATAATCAGGACGCCTAGAAATGGGCAGTGAAAAGGAGAACATACTTGAGTGTCTGAAGACCAGAATATAAATCCTAGTTTGACTATTCTATTAATCGTGTGACTTCGGACAAAATGTTTAATCCTTTGGGCCTCAGGTTCCTCATCTGCAAAATGAGGAGTTTGAACTAGATAACCTCTTAGATCTCTTCCAGATCTATTATCCTAGGAAAGAAAATGTGGCTCTAATATTTGCCATTCTATTTAAAGAATCCATTTCAACCTTTGCAATTTGTTTATATGTATTTAATATGCAAATATAAAGTCAGGAAGAATTGAGTTCAAATCCAACTTCAGAAACATACTAGCTCTGTGATTCTGAGCCATTCATTTAACCTCTGTTTGCCTTAAACCACTGGAGAAGGAAAAGGCAAATCATTCCAGTATCTTTGCTAGGAAAACCCTATAGTTTGATTGCTATGTACTATGGTCCACAGGGTCAGGAAGACTCAGACATGACTGAACAGCATCATAAGAAGCTCATATCATCTATGGTAAAAGTCAAGAAGCCCTATTATTCTTGTTCATCATCACTTTTAGTTATAAAGAACAGCCAATGCATACCCAATCTATATTTGCTCATCATCCTTGTTCAACCTACTTTTAGAACATTTTTAAAAATTTAATTTATTTTTTTTTAAATATACATTGCTTTATGAATTATACTGGGAAAGAAAAATAAAAATAAAAGGGAAACGCATGGGAGAGGAAAAAACAAGCAAATAAAAAAAAATAAGTCAGCATAGCATATATTGATTTACATTCAATCTCCATGGTTCTTTTTCTGGATACAAATGGTGTTTTCTACCCAAAGTTTATTGGGATTACCTTGGATCACTGAACCACTGAGAAGAACCAAGTCTTTCATAGTGATTATTGTACTTTCTTGCTGTTACTGTGTACAATGTATTCCTGGTTCTGTTTGTTTTGCTCAGTATCAGTATTATGTAAATTTTTCCAGGCCTTTCTAAAATCAGCTTGTTCATCATTTTTTTAAAAACAATAATATTCCATTACTTTTATATACCACAACTTATTCAGCTATTCCCCAATGGATGGGCATCTGCTCATTTTCCAATTCTTTGTTACCACAAAAAGAGGTGCTAGATTTAGAACATTTTTAATGATATATCCAGTGGTACAGTTTTCTTCTTTGAAGATATTCAAAATATATTAGCATGACTATATCCTGATCATTCTTCAAAGACAGGCTTGATATATCTGGAAATGAAACATTTTCAGTCTATAGAGGAGCAAGCTGGTTCACTAATGCAAGTAGTGCTGGGGTAACATTTTTCCAGGTAAGGAGAGACAATTAATCAAATTAAAATGTATTCACATAGTTCCACTATGCAATAAGCCCTGTGCTATGTACAATATAATATTGAAAACCTAACTAAAGCATTACTAAAACCTACTCTATCTTCTCTATATTTACTGCTAAGAAACAACATTGAATATAATAACAGAGAAATAGCTTGATCTGCAGTGACCAAAGTCAAACAACAGCAAAATCTGAAAATTAATAATCTTTAAGAGACACAGGTAGAAATGTTACTCTAAAGATAGGAAAAAAAAACAAAAAAAAATCCAGAAGTAGAAATTCAAAGAACTCCACAGTCATTGACATAAAGCTAGAGCACAATTTTAACTTGGTACCACAAAATGCCCCAAATTTCAGGCTTACCCACTTACAAATCATACACTGGCATCTCCCAGGCTTATTACTTTATTTGTTATCATCACATCTGCATAATCCTATTTACATAATTAAAAATAAATAAAACACACCCTTAGGGTCCAGTTTACTTTTAAAGACCTAAGAGACCATTGTTAAACTAGTCAAGCTTTTTCTCTTACTGACCAGGGAGCTTCTTAACTTCAGGTTCATCCTAAAAATAACCTTAGATCAATGATCATCATAAGACAAAGCATAGGCAATGGAGATATGTTTGTTGATTTGTAAAATGAGAACTCTGAAGACCACCCATGAAATGGCCATGCTTTCCTTGAAGCAAAGCCCCTCTGTGTGGCACCCCCTACCATTCCCTGCCCTAACAAGGGGTGGTTCCTTTACCCCCAGTTAGACCTGCTTTCCAGGTGGCAAAAAAAGGTGGAAGGTTCCACCTTCCCTTGAGTTGCTTTCCATTCCACATTTCTGCCTATTTCTCTTCCTCTTCTTCCCTCAGGATCTTGTGAGGGAGAGGGAACTGACAGGAGAGGGCAAGGCTAGGGGGGGCAAGGAAGGGATTAGTGCTACATGTGAGGAATAGAGATCTGCCATTTCATCCAATTTGACATCACCAGAAAGTGGGGAAAATGGATAATGAGGATGGAAAGATTGTTTGGGGCCAGATTGTGAAAGACAAATTGAGGAATGTATCTTTTATCTTAGATGTCTGTAGGGCAATTGAATAAGCTATTTTAGATGGCCTTTTGAGTCATCAGCATTCTTGGCAAGGAGATAAGCTAATGAGTCTAAGTGGAGGGCCATCCTTCATTTAAAGAGAGATCAGGACTGCAGCTTTTGTTCTGATCCCAGCTTCATACACTTAGACTAGAGATACTTGAGGGGTACCTAAAATAGGTAGAACTCTAACTTGACTTGATAGTCTCCTTGGTGATGGGAGAGAGCTCCTAACTTTGACAATCTTGGATACTATTTGTTAATGCCCCCTTCTCAACACCCACCAAACTTGGCTCATGATGGCACTAACATGGAATTTGTCTTTTGTTTTGCAAACGTGGCCCAGATTACAGATATTGATTCATATTGTTCATGAATCATTATGTATGTATGTATGTATATAGTATAACAAATATGTAGGCATATATCACAGGTGTATTAGATACATACATATATGCATAACTATATATGTGAATGTGTATATCAATTTCTCTTAAAGTGTCAGAAATATATATATATATATATATATATATATATGTTCATATGCATATATATATATATTATACATGTATTACATTTCTTGATTTCCTTCTCTCCCAGGAACATGAATTTATCATGGAGACAAAGAGTCCTCTGAAGGCTCAAGATACTTTCATTTTGAATGGCATTCCTGGTTTGAAAGTTGCCCACATGGATTTCCCTCCTTCTCTGTGTGACGTGTGTTAAATCCATTGTGGGTAATTTTGACCTTGTGTGTCGCATCCACTATGAAGAGTCTCTGCACAAGCCAGTATACTTTTTGGTTACCATTTGGGTTCCCTGCATCCCCTTCCTTCCTGGTATACTCATGTCTTTAGGTTTTTCATAAAAGTTATATAGTTGGGGCAGCTAGGTGGCACAGTGGATAGAGCACCAGCCCTGAAGTCAGGAGGACCTGAGTTCAAATCTGCTCTCAGACACTTAACATTCCCTAGCTGTGTGACCCTGGGCAAGTCACTTAACCCCAATTGCCTCAGCAAAAAGCAAAAAAAAAAATAAATAAATTAAAAATAAATTAAAAATAAATAAAAAAAAGTTATATAGTTTCTGATGTGTATCTGGGCCAAATATTCTTTGTCCGATATTTCAGCAGCATGAGTTCGGGGTGATAATATTCACCACCCTTGATTGCTGTGTAAACAATTGCTCCATTTTTCACTATGGTACTACCTCTGCCAATCCCAACAGATTTAAAGCTAGGCTTGCCCTCTTCCTTCTTTTCCCCTTCTTAGTCAAGCGCATACCTTTCTGCCAAAGCAATGCCATTTCTCTCTCCTTTTTAGATCATACTTCTGTGCTGGTCATCCTGTGTTAATGTTACAACCATTTTTATGCATAGCATAATGATTGCCTTCCTGTTTAGACTGATATTACATGTATTCACGTAGGCATAGTGCTCTAGTCTGTGGTGAATTTGCCATCCCTATATGTGAGGTAGCTATGTGGCAAATGTACAGAGCACTTGCCCTCTGGAGTCAATAAGACCTGAGTTCAAATTCTGTACTTATTGGTACAAATATTTACTAGTCCTGTGACCTCTCTCAACTTCATTTTTCTCATCTGAAAAGTAGGATTGATCATCACAAAAGATTGTTATAAGGATTAAATTCATAACATTTGTAGTATTGTAAGCAACAACAATAAAAGAAGCAGTAGAAATAATATTTATAAGAGTATTTTAGAGTACCTTTCAAATCTTAAAGGCATGTATAAATTCTAGCTATTATTATTATGCATTACAAAAAATCTCTGCACTTATACAGTCTGTATCATTGCCATTATGGTCACATGTTCCTCAGATTTATTGAACTTTTTACTCACTATTTGGGGAACCATACTATTGCCCTATCTCTACAAATCATTGTGTTAAACTTTACTTACTCCTGACCCTAAATCTGAACCTCATTATCAACTGGGTAAAAATCAATATTATCTGAGACATAATTAACACTCTTTGAAGGGATATTACAAAATATTTGGCATGAATAGGGCATGGATTTCAGTTGACATATCTTCATTTTTTAAGATTATCTCATAGATTATATTTCCTCTAAATGCCTCAGAACTCTTATAATCAGTTTGACCCCAGGAATTTACTAATCCCTGCCTTTATTATAAGACATTACAGGTATTGGTCATCAACCTGGCTATTCTTTCCCCTCCCCTATGGCCTAGGACCTCCACTAGGACCACAGACCATCCTGCGATCTTCCTGAGACATACAATCTATTTTTAAAAAATGAGGGGATAGTTAGAACTAGAAATTGGAGAGTGAGTACCTCAAATATATTTATCCTCTCTATAACTAGCTTGGTCTTAGTTCTCCACTTATTCTTATCTTTACTACCAGGCAGGCTTCCATATCCTTCCATCCCCAACCTTCCACCCTACTCAGAGATTGATAATCAAATCAGCATTACCATTTTCTTCTATGTACTACATATGCTACCTTTTATGCAGTACAATCTGCTACCTTATTACTAAACTCAGAATTCCTATGATTCAAAGTTGTACATTACTTAGACCTACCCTGATCACCACTTTTTGTTCCCTCTTACCCATCTATGATAGCCTTATCTCTCCTATGTCCCCTGTTTCTTTCAAGGATGCTACTTGCAAGGGCATTCTTCCAACATGCAAGCCCTCTGGAAGCTCTATTCTTTTGCCATGAAGCTACTCTTCATATTAGACCTATGTCCTCCCTTTTGGTTCCTCTGTATGAATTTTGTATTTTTTTATGTGTACATATTGTTTCCTTCTAACAGAATTTAAGATCCTTGATGACAACTATTTCATTTTATATTTGTAACCCCTATTGCCTAGTACAATTCCTGGCATCATATATATATATGTATATATATGTAAAATAAGTAGCATATGCTTAATAAATGCTTTTAAAAATTAAATTGAATTGACTCCTAACCTCTTCCAGTAGACTTCTCAGATCAGGAAATCCAGAACTGGGGAAAAAGCAGGATCCACTGAAAGCCTGATGGAAATTGCTTAAGTGTATCATTGCTGGGGTTTATGGTTTTCCTGATTAGGGAATTAAACACTCCGAGTCACATATTTTGGTTCATTTGGGACTAATGGATCTGGATAATGGAAATTCTTTATTTTCCTGAGACTTCTCTCAGTCTTCATAAGGAATTTTGGCTAAACCTGCTGAGTGGTGACTAAAAAGAGATTAGAGGGAAATATTTCCAGAAGAAAAATGCCCTTCTGTGATTAATAATATCAGTAGTATGACACAGAATTATTGTTAAGTAATGAATGAGATTTTATTATAATTATGCATTATACATATATATGTATATATATACAATGTGCAAATAAACATATATTCATATTATAAACATATATGATTTTGCAAATTTATGAATATTTCATAAATATTATTTAACATCAACATTGTCATTTCTTTGAGGGTCTTCAGGACACCATGCCCTGTCATATCTCCCCATCCACTGGAAACTCTGTAGGTCTACATGTAGGAATACATGAGGGAATAACTATTTTTTCCTTGGAATGAAAAATAAACAGATTGGCTTGGAGACTCTGGGCCAGGTCCTATAAAGATAGGACATGCTTCTGCCACCTCAAACTAATGCTAGATTTCTCCTGGAATGGACAGTGTTTATATCTTCTCTTTTCTTCACAGGGGTAAGATATTTCTGCTTGGAGGAGTTTGGGAGTGCGATGTTCTGCCTTGCTGAAACTTTATCCTGTATCATTTAATGTAGATAACTTACATACTGCAGGTTGTGATGTAAATCCTTCTGAAGGGACACAAAATGCACAACCCAAGTTATCATTAGATTTTACCATGTCTCACTGAGGCAAATGATAATGACAACTGACATTTCTGTAGGCTTAAAACTTGCAGAGTGTTTTGCATATGTTACCTTACCTAAGTCTAAGTAGAAGTCAGTATTGATTTCTGAAAAAACAAAATGAAACAAGCAGAAGACAACAGGATTTACAGTGATATGCCCAAGATTCAGAGAAGATTAGGTAATCTTAAGTGAGGCAGACTTGGAAATGTCCAGAAAAGGATGTAAAAGTTTCTCTTCTTATAGCACAGAATGGGTAAGAAGAAATTATTTTTTGATCCACATCAATAGAGGGAAAAGTTACATGGATGAGATTACAGATACATTGGAGGACTGAAATATCACTGTTTTTTTTTTTTTTCCCCCAAAAAAAAAAAAAGGGGGGGGGCTAGATAAACTATTTGAGATTCTCTTTTAGCTTTGGTGGTAGCACAATAGATGGGGCACTGGCCTTCGACTAAGGAAGACCTGAGTTCAAATCCAGCCTCATATATTTACTAGGTGTGTGATTATGGATATGTCATTTAACCGTGTTTGTCTAAATTTCCTCGTTTGTAAAATAAACTGGAGAAGAAACTAGCACAGCACTGCAATATCTTTGCCAAGAAAACTCCAAATGGGATCATGAAGACTCAAAAATGACTGAAACAAGTGAACAACAGCATGAGATAAGCAACTGGACAAAGTGCAGAGTGTCTTTCATATATTATTTACCTAAATAGATGTTGGTCTTGATTTCTGAAAGAAGACAATGAGAAAAAGAGTTTGAAGACAGTGAGATTGAAAATCAATAGACTAGGTTACAGTATATATTCACTTTCTTCAGTTATTGAATTCAGTTACTTGGGAAGGAGTGAGTATGACATTTTTTTCCCAGGTGGGATTGAGGAGCTGTCGGGAAGGTGGGGGCAAGGTAAGTGTCTGTTTCATCTTTGAAAACATTTTACTATTTCTTCCCAGGCTGTCAACCAGGGTCGTTGTTGTTGCTTTTGTTTGTCCTTTTTTCTTGAAGAGGACCATGACATCAGGGACATACAAGTGAATTGGATTTAAGTGAGAGAGAACTGGACAAGGTCACCTGCCTCACTTTCCCTTCCAGTCACCTGGGTCCAGTGGGAAGATCTAGATCAGGATGACAGGAGATGGCTCTAGATGCAAGGGGAGACTTTGGCCTTTAATTCTGTGCCCTGGAGCCAGAATACTGTCCATAAACTTTATTTTTTCATTTCTTCATAAAACTAATAAGGCACAGGGAGGTTATAGTGTCTTATGGCCTATGCCATGTTACTTTTCTCAACTTATAGTTTATTGATTCATTTTTTATGAACAGAATGCTTAGAATCATTCAGCACTTTAAACACTAAGGAATTGCAAAGGATTATACAAGGAAAGAATTTTTTCTAAGAGCTAAATAAAGAGATTAAAGAGATAGTAAATTTTTTTCTTAGAACATCTGTTCTCATTCCTTTCCCCATCTCCCTATTGTTTGAACAGGTCTGTTCTATTCTCCCAGTTAACTCTAGATTCATCAAAAATAATTGGATCTTTAAGATTAGGTATAACAAGAGGAAGTAAACACTCTATGCTTGAAAGGAAATAGATTTATCTCTTTGGAAGTTCTCTCTGTAACAAGGAAATTTGATTTGATCAATGAAATCTATTACTAATTTAGAAAGGAGGGAAGAAAGAAGGAAGGAAAAAGGAAAAAAGAAAGAAGGAAGGAAGAGAAGAATGAAAAAAGGGACAGAGGGAGGGAGGAAAAAAATAAGCATTTATATAATACCTGTTATGTTTAACACATAACAGGTATTATACTGTACTAAATGCTGCTTATGAATATTGTCTCATTTAATCTTCATAATAACCCTGTGAGATAAATGCATTTATTATCACCATTATACATTTAAGGAAATGTAAAGGAGGCAAACAAATGATTAAGTGAGTTGCTTAAGGTCATAAGGTTAGGAAATCCAAGATCTGATTTGAACTTCCTGACTCTAGTCCCAGAACTCTAATCCACGGGCCACTAGCTACCTCTCTATAGTTATAGTGACAATAATAATAATAATAACTAGCTTTGCTACAGAGTTTTAAGGCTTGAAAGGGACATTACAAATATGATTTCATTCAATTCTCACAACAGTTTATTCCTGGGAAATAGGTGATATCATTATATTCATTTTACAGATGGGGAAACTGAGGTAGATAGAAATTGTGATTTGCCCAGAGTCTCACAGATATTACTTGTTACTGGATTAGAATTCAGATATTCCTGACTTTAGGTACAACTCTTTATTGTGATTTACATAATTTGTATGTTTCTATATGTATGTATATGTATGTATATATATACATATATATATATATATATATAATTAAAGCATAGAAATAGATGTATTTTAAATTCTCTTCCAGTCCTCACTGTAACATCTTAGAATCTTGTGCTTTATGATATTAAAGGAAAAGGATCTGTACAGGTCCTAAGATCTCTCCATACTGCACTTTGGAATTGAGAGTCCAGAGAAAAGAGATGCAAAATAAGAGGCTCATCATTCAGGCTTTTTCTCCATCATTGATTAGCAATGACAGAGTTAAACTGAGCAGCAATCTTTGACCCCATTCTTTCCCACAATAGGGCCTTGGAAAAAAAATCAATTTTTCTTGTTCTTAGCATTCATTACCAACTTTAGTACATTCTGCACTTTAGCTATCCCTGGTTGATTATGTGGGGATTAAAATTATCTCACCTATAATAAAAGAGACAGAGGAAGAGCTCTGAGTCAATGACACTTTATTAAAAGGTCCATGGTCCCCTTTAATGAAGTAGCCTCAGATCTTCCTCACAATCTGAGACTCCTTTTCCTTCCAGCACCCTATTTTTATGTAGCTAGATGTCAAGTCATTCTGGAATAGCTATACTAGATACAGAATAATTCAATTGATTGACATGTGATACACTCAAATTTCCAAATGTCAGAAGGGTCACAAGTTGGGTGAAGTAAGGAATATCTCCACATAAAAGATAGGCTTCTCCTTAGGAAGTGGAACAAGTTATCACAGTCAGTGACCTAAGTGGTCATAAGATGGTCATCTGTTTCTTGTTGCCAAGGGATTGGTCCAGAAGTGCAAAAATATTTTAGGGGATTTTCCATATAGTTGTGATCTCTACCATGCTGGGCTTGGTCACAATGACAAGGCAAAACAAGGGTAGAAGGCCTTTAGTTAACTTCCTGTAGCTAAGCAAATGGACTTAAAATCCGTAGTTCACAGTTCTAGGGTCTTATATATAGAACTTTGATATGATTTTGCCAAATTAATTAATACTGATTTTTTTTCTCAATAGCTTTTATTTTTCCAAATTCATGCAAAGATAGTTTTCAACATTCACCTTTGCATAACCTGATTCCAATTTTTTCTCTCTTCTTCACCCCTCCATAGACACCAAGCAATCTAATATAGATTAAACATGTGTAATTCTTGTAAACATATTTCCATATTCATCATGCTGCACTAGAAAATTGATCACTGCTGATTGAAATAGAGTAGGAGTTCAAGTGAATTAATTTTCACATTTGTTGTCTGTGCTTGAAGAGGACTAAAATGATATCACTATATCAAGTTCTTGGGGTCAAAATATAGTTTGTCCAACTGTGGCTGATAAGACCAATATGAGCTTGAAAAGCTTTAATATAGTTTAGAAACAATAATAGTTCATATGAATATTTGGAATGAAGATGTCTTAGTCCTAATAATATTTCAACAGTGTTATAATTTTGTGGTTAACTTCTAATAATTTAAATCAAAAATGTCTACTTTTTTTCAGGGAGTATTTTGGTGATTATATAGATAATTAAAATAACCCTATTAGAGAAGCTAAATAGTACAGTGGATGGAG
Organism: Myrmecobius fasciatus; assembly: GCA_023553655.1. Lineage (NCBI taxonomy): Eukaryota > Metazoa > Chordata > Mammalia > Dasyuromorphia > Myrmecobiidae > Myrmecobius > Myrmecobius fasciatus. Next base: position 8,973 of record JAJPUD010002836.1, on the reverse strand, counting down.
CATTAGCCCTGGAGTCAAAAGAGCCTAAGTTCGAATCCAGTCTCAGATACTGGCTAGCTGTATGAACTTGGGGAAGTCACTTAATCCCCAATGCCCCCAAACAAAAAAGCAACAGTATACCTCCACCATGCCTCCATGACAGGCTTTTGGTCTATTTTCTTTTTTGTTTTGTGCCCAGATGAAATTTGTTAACCTTCAATAATGAAATCTCTTCCCCAGTTGATCTTTACCCAAATGTTCTCCACAATGAAAAATGATAGATTGAACTAAGGTTTTAAACATGGATAGAGGGATGATTGTTGGTGCTACTGATAGAAAACTAGAAGTTAGAAATGAGAACACAGTGTTCTTATTTTGAGAACTTTTGAATTTAAGGAACTGGTTGGATACCAGTTGGATAGTATGTGGGAATGTTGAGTAAAATGTTAGATAATGTGGGTCTGGAACACAGATAATTCAAAATATAGTGACAAAAATTTGCTGATAGCACAAAGTTGCTGAGCTATTATGGAGTTTAGTTTAGTTTTTGTTTTTTTTTTTTCCTCAAAAAAAGGATAGTTTTTTATTCCTATGACTTAGTTCATCCTGAACTGAGTCTGTTCAATTGATTCTGTCACTTTCTATTGTATATCCTCTAATCTAATAGACTGTTCCCTTTCACTTCACAGGCTATTTTTCTTTATACCTTTCCAAGGACCTCACATAAGGATGTTTTGCCAGGGCAGCCCTTGGGCTCCTGTCCTCAATGTGCCTGTATTCCTGACTACTCACAGGGCCTGCTCCCTTGAGTACAAGATATTGTTTTTTTGGACATCATAGTTAACATTACCATTAAGGTATGAAGACATTGAATTGCATTTGTGATATGAAATGAAGGATGCAATATTATGAGGGAAAAGTGAATTTCAATTGCAATATAGGAAAACTGGATTCTAGTTCTGACTTTTCTACCAAGTCATTTCTATAACTATAGATGTTATATAACCTATCTGGATCTTAGTTTCCACCATCATAAATAGTGTTGGAGGTGGAGTGAGCTTGGACTAACACTTGGTTGGAAATAGCTTTTCTTTTATAAAAAACATTTTTTATGTTATTAATATTTTTTGTCTTATTTGCCTTCAGTTTTGAATGTCTCACTTCCCTTCCTATGTTTAACAATCTCTCTATTTTAGCAAAGAACAAATAATAACAAATAAAAAATCACTTTAGTAAAACTAATACAATAAACATTTCAAATTAAATATTACATATTCATGATTTCCCAACTATGCAATAAATGGAGTAAGATACATTTTCCATTCTCTTCTTTAGGACCAAGCTTGATTATTATAATTAGTGTTCTGTTGTTTTCATTTATATTTTGCAATCATTGTGCATATAACGATCCTGCTTCTTTTTACATCACATTGTTTCAATTTACTTGTCTTTCATTTTTATCTAAATTGTTATATTCATTTTTTGAAATGGCATACTGATATTCTAACATATTCATGCACCACGATTTGTTTAGCTATTCTCCACTGAATGAGCATCTATTTTGTTTCCAGTTGTTTGGTACCACAAATAATGTTTCTATGAATTTGTTGATAAGTATATTACCTTTCTTTCCATCTTTGTCTTCCTTGAGGTATTTGTCTAACTGTGTGATTGCTGAGTCAAAAGATGTGGACATTTAAGTTACTGTGTTAGCATAATTCAAAATTGCCTTCAAGAATGATTGGTTCCATTCATAATTTAACTAAGAGTATATTAGTAACTTGTGTTCCTAAATTTCATCCAACATTAACTATTCTCATTTTTTTGGTCATTTTCCCCAATATTTTGAGTAGTAGGAAACACTTCAGAGTTATTTGATCATCTTATCTATGATTTGGAGAAATCTTTCATTTGTTAATTTTTAACAAATTTAATTTGTTTAATTTTTAAAATACGTCCTTTAAGAACCTTTTGTTAAAACCATCCAAACATTTATCTATTGGGAAATAATCTTTAGTCTTAGAGGAATCATTGTTCATAGCATTTTGCTTTCATATCTGTTTCATTTATTTTGATATTTCAAAAGATTATCTATTCCACCAGTAAAGATAGTCCTGTAATTTTGGTACAGTTTAGGGTGTAGTTTAACCAACTCCCTATGAAATCTCATAACAGAATGTGGGAATCATGAAATTATGATTTGTTACCAGTAAATGTTTGATTTGTATACCTGTATAATATACCTACATATCTTGGGTCAGGCAAAAAGGGGCTATGAGTCGAAAAAGTTTAAGAATCCGTTGGCTAAGCTGTATTGCTTGTAGTCCTAACTTTACCTAATCATTGTCAGTGTCTTTTCCTACTATTTTACTTATCAATTTTGTTGAGACTTTGGCCTAATTAAAAACTGATCTTTCCTGGAAAAGTCTTTTTATTCCAAACAAAGGGAACTAATAATTAACCACACAATTTGTTTAATGTTTCCTATTTGTGTTTTAGTTTGTGCTGCTATATGTCATAAGTGTGGCAGTGATACAAGGTAGGATTCTTTTTTAAGCTAAGAACTTAAAAAAGATTGACTGATTGGCATATTAGAGCAATGCCTTTAAGTCTTTTATATAGATTCTCTCTAGCTAGTGTTACAGTTAGAAAACTAAGAGAATATGATTTGCAAAAAATGGAGCCCTGTAGATTCATCCTAAAGGTATAAAGTCAGTCATGTAAAGGTCAAGAGAAATTAGAGAAGAAAAAGTTTTTCCTATTACAAAAAAGAAAAAAAAAAGAATCAATCTGTTTGTCTCTTTTGAAATGAGTATGTGCTCTTGAGTCACAGGAAGGGTTAACACAGCCTTCTCATGACTTATTTTCAATCATCACCATCATTTCCAAAAGCCATATTGCTACCACACGATCATTTTTGGTTATTTTCATATTCATTTCTGTCATTGTCAAAATCAGTAAAAATGTTTCCAAACCACTGAGGAACAATGTATTATTCTCCCTTTTTAATTTCACACAGTAGAGAAGTGTAGATCTACTTAGCATATATCTATAGACCAAGATTTCATCAGTAATGTGTATACTGTAAGTTTTGGTGGCAATACATAAACTAAGATGGAAAAAAGAATAAGAAGATTGTTTTGAATTCCAATCTTACCACTTTCTAGCTCAGTTACCTTGAATGAATCACTTAATCTCTCTGAGAATTAACTTCCACACAACAAAGCCTATGATGTTATTTGTTGGTTGTTGTTGTTCAATCATGTCTAAAACTTCTTACTCCCATTGGAATTTTCTTGACAAATACTGGAGTGGTTTGCCATTTCCAGCTTGTTTTATAGATGAAGAAACTGAGGCACTTAGGGATAAGTGACTTGCTCAATGTCCCACAGTTAGTAAGTGTCTGACTGGATTTTAACTTAGGAAGATGAATTCTCCTGACTCCAGGGCCAGCTCTCTATTCACTACATTCCGGTTCTAGTTCTACCCATATGGAAGCTCTATCTGGGTCCACAGTATGATATAGTAGCCAAGAAAAGCTAGTACAAACTTAGATTGCATTGAGAGATCTATCTTCTAGTATTAGGGAATAGTTTTTTGTTATATTCTAATATGGTAAAATTGTATCTGGAATTTTATACTCAGTTCTGGGAAACATATTTTAGAAGGCCATTGATGAGCTAGAGAATATCCAGAGGAAGGCAAAGATAGCCAAAATCCCAGACTGTATGGCATGTGAAAATTGATTGAAGAAAGTAAAGATATTTAGTTAGGAGCAAAGAAGAGCTTTTTTTTTGGTAGAGGTGGGTGGAAGAAAGATGGAAAAAAGACAAAGAAGTATATGACAGCTGTCATGCATTTAAGGGATTAAACTTTTTGTACTTTTTCTACTTTTCATGAGTCCCAAACAAGGAGCAACAGACATAATTACAAAGGGACAAATTAAAGTATGAAACAATGGAGAAAGGATGCTTCCAAATAATAAAACCTACCTAAAAGTGAAATGGACTGTCTTGGGAAGTCAGTAAGTCAGTCAGTTAACAAGCAGTGCCTATTAAGTGCCAGATATTGTACTAAGCACAGGAGATATGAAAAAAAAATAGTAGATTATTTTGAATAAAGATTGGATGGCTAGGTTTCAAGTAGAATGCAGAGAGTTCTCTTTCACATATATACTATACTCCATGATCACTCATAAATCCATGAGCTCTAGCTTTGAAATTATGTGACTGAATTTAAAATAAGTATTTTCTTAAAATCACAGAGAGATAAATCTTATAGGCTTGTCTTCAGTAACTATTTAGCTTTAATAGAGTCTACCTAGGTAAACTAACTTTATCTATGTTCTCACAACTATGCCAGATTCAAATAGTAAAAAATAAAAGTCAGTCATTTTCTCCATTCTCTCTTCCTTCTAGTCCAGTTTATCTGCCAGTAGCATCAAAGCATTTTGTAAGGCCAAAATATAGTTTTGAGTTTCCAAAAGGATGTGTAGCTTAGTGATACACAGTGGGAAAACAGGGAGTCAAGTGGTGTTGCTGCCATTTGCATTTCTACCATTTCCAAGATGTTTTAATACTGATAATACTTATCACCATAAAAAAAAAAAACCTTATCCTGAGATTTAAGGGTAGCTAGGTGGTACAGTGGATAGCATACTGGGTCTGGTATCAGGAAGAACAAAGTTCAAATGCAACCTCAGAAACTTAGTAGCTGTGGTCCCTGGGCAAGTTATATTTAACCACTGTCTACCTCAGTGTTCTCATCTGCAAAATGGGGATAATTATAGCACCTACCTTCCAGGGCTGTTGTGAGAATCAAATGAGATAATAATTGTAAAGCACTTAGCAGCGTGCCAAGCACATAGTAAATACTATATAAATATTCACTATCATTATTGTGAGAAAATTTTAATAATTGGGAAAAAACAAAACAAAACAATGTCTTCAGTAACTTTCAGGTATGCCTATGTGAACCAGAGAATGCATTTTAATCTGAAATTACCACTGTTTTTTTTCAAAATCAGGTGGGATATTGCTAGAGTTAAAAGATTGAAGACAAAGACAGGTACAGGCAGAATGACTTAAAGGTGGCTGGGAAATGCCAAGAGGGACAAAAGAAGCAGGATTCATTTTAATTTAAAAAGTAGACTCTGAAAATAAAACAATTGTCTTTATAGCTTTTGATTTTGTGCAGATGTGCTATATGGCTGATCTTACTATATGGGGATAATGATAGCACCTACCTCTCAGGGTTATAATGATCAAATGAGATGATAATTGTAAACTACTTAGAACAAAATAAGCACCATAGGAACATTAGGTATTATTAGGATTTTTCATTTCAATGAACTATCCTGCTGTTCCTTAAAACAGCAAGCACTATGTAAATGTTAGCTTTTAATTCAAAGAACAGGATTTTGTCTAGTAGAATTCATTCCTTCAGCTTATCTGTCCTATGCTGAGGAATGTCTTTATTTTCTATTGAAGTTGGAAAGAATATATCTCTCTCTATATTTTTTTGCTGAGGCAATTGGGGTTAAGTGACTTGCCCAGGGTCACACAGCTAGGAAATGTTAGGTGTCTGGGATCAAATTTGAACTCAGGTCCTCCTGACTTCAGGACTGGTGCTCTATCCACTTTGCTATCTAGCTGCCCCATATATCTGTACTCTTTAAGAAGTTTTAAACCACCTGTTGTTTCTTCTTCCTCATTTCCTTTCTTCCCTCGTCCCCAGGAAAATGAATCTGTTTTGAAGCCACAAGGCCCTCTGAAGACAAGCATGTCAATTCCCAACAACTCCTATGTGGCCCCGGGCTCTTTCATCCTGAACGGCATTCCCGGCCTAGAAGCTTTGCATATGTGGATCTCGCTCCCTCTCTGTGCTATGTACGCCACCTCCCTTGTGGGTAACCTTGGCCTCGTGTATCTCATCCAGCATGAAGAGTCACTCCACCGGCCAATGTACTTCTTCCTGGCAATGCTCTCACTCACTGACCTTCTCACCTGTACCACGACCCTCCCCAACGCACTGTGCATCTTCTGGTTCAACTTAAAGGAGATCAAGTTTGACGCTTGCCTGGCCCAAATGTTCTTTGTCCATGGGTTTACGGGGGTGGAGTCTGGAGTGCTCATGCTCATGGCATTAGATCGCTACGTGGCTATCTGCTACCCCTTGCGCTACGCCACCATCCTCACCAATCCGCTTATCGCCAGAGCGGGGCTTGCCACCTTCCTGAGGGGAATGATACTGATGATACCTTTTCCCTTCTTGGTCAAACGTCTACCTTTCTGCCAAAGCAATGTTATTTCCCACACCTACTGTGACCATATGTCTGTGGTGAAGTTATCTTGTGCCAGCTTTAAAGTGAATGTTATCTATGGCCTAATGGTTGCCCTCCTAATCGGTGTGTTTGACATATGCTGCATCTCTGTGTCCTACACCATGATACTCCGAGCTGTGGTGAGCCTGGCATCTACGGATGCAAGGCAGAAGGCCTTTAGTACCTGTACTGCCCACATTTGTGCCATCATCATTACATATGTTCCAGCCTTTTTTACCTTCTTTACCCACCGCTTTGGGGGGCATACCATTCCACCATCTCTCCACATAATTGTGGCTAATCTCTATCTGCTCTTACCCCCAACCCTGAACCCCATTGTTTATGGGGTGAAGACCAAGCAGATCCGAGACAGCGTCATCAGGTTCTTCCATTGTGACAAAGAGGGAGGATGAATTGAGACATTTTGAAAGCTACAGAAAATACGATTATGATAGGATATGAAAATGGAGACAAATCGTTTGCTCAAACTTATTTCTTATCAGTTTTCTATAGGGTCCCCAAATGGACCCACCCTTTGAGATTCTCAGCCATGCCTCTAGTAGCCATGTATACCTATGTTTTTCTATGTTGCTCATATTTATATTACCTGTGGTCCTCTGCACCCAGTCTTTCAGACAGAAAGCAAAACATAAAAACAAACCAAACAGCAACCACAACAACACATAGTCAGTCATCATCCTTAGTCTATTGACAAAGAAGGGGGAATATGTTTCTCTATTCCTCCCTTAAATCAAGATGAAATATATTCTTAGGTATATAAAATATTCCTCATTTTTTTCTGAGTTGGATAAGTGAGGTACTATCTGGAAGTATGTATTTGAGTGGACAGAGGAAGAGGAGAGAGGAGAAAGAGAGAAAGACACACACACTGAGACAGAGAAAAAGAGAAAGAGAGAGAGACACAAAGAGACATAGACACACACACACAAAAAAACAAACAAAAAAACCCAAAAAAAACCAGAGAGAGAGAATATGATCAGTGTTTCATTTCAGCACAAGAAATTTCTGATTTTATAATTTTGTTGTTAAATAAAATTAAAGAGATTTCTGAGTGTCAGCCAAAAAAAAAAAAAAAACTTTTATCAAGACCTCACACAGAGCAAGTGCTCACAAGATGGTCAGAAAAGGTGAGACAAGGCCATTCTCAAGATCTCTCTTAAGAATTTTGAAATTCATTGTGTGCCATGGGAGACACTGACACAGGACTGCCCAGCATGACATGCCCTCATCAGAGAAGATGCTGTGCTCTATGAACAAAACAGAATTGAATTAGCCCAGAAGAAATGCAAAATGGGAGAAGTTAAGAGTCCATCCCAGATGTTCATAGGGGCTATTTGTGCCCAGCCCATGGCAGAACATTCCAAGCTCTTATTGTTCTGATCAGCCACAGTCAGATACCTTGTAACTTGATTCTAACATAGTGATGCCATTTTATTCCTCTTTTCAAATGAAGCATAACAACCAGCTAACCAGCAACAAAGGGTTAATATGGAGAAAGAAACTGTGCTTATAATCTCCCACTTCTAACAGATGACAAAATAAAAGCATAGCTTTGATTTTCAATTATTAGTGATGGGAATAGAGACACTGATCACTGAGAAGAGGCTGAACCTCTCCTGACTATAATAATAATAATAAACTAATGCCTAAATCCAGAACCAAACAGTAAATAGCAATGCAATAAACTAAAAATCAAACTCAATGAGTCACTAGATACTTCTTTCAGTTCCCTGTAGTTTCTGAGGAATGTGGTTGGTATTCTTCTCAGGGCTCTCCTGGAGATTTCTGAGTACCTGATGGATTAAAAGAACCAAAGACTGGGGTAGGGTGGGAAGGAAGAGAAAGGGGAAAAAAGAGAGGTAGAAGTTTATTTCATGTTGGATAATTTCTAGTTATTTTGGAAGGGGGAAAGGGGAGATTGTGGTTACTTTCATTTTATTTTGATGTATGTATATTAAAATTATTGGTTATTTACTTGAAATTTATTGGCTATAGGAATATGGAAAGAGACTGAGAAAAATAATTCCAATAGTTAAAAGCTAAAATAAGATAACTAAAAGAAAAAAACTTTTTAATAATTTGTTCATTTTTTACATTGTGAATTTGCAAAAACACAGTTTGGGAAATTAAGAGGAAAGCTTTAGTAATCAAGAGTGAAAGACAAAGAATGGGTTAAGTAAATCACCTTAGAGGGACTTTAATTCCCTCTAGTGAACAGAAGATAAATTGCAGTCTATTCAAAATCAACTTCTTACATAGACAGAACAGTTCAAAGTGTGGTCTGGTGCTGACAAACCCAAACCCATGAGACAAGATTTTAAATATTTATGACCCTATTCTCTTTATGTTAAGGGAAGTAACACCAAGCCAAAAACTGTTATATGACTAACCACTGACACCTGCCTGATGTGCTATGAAAATGCACTCAATGTTTAGAGATTCTGTAGGCTCAAGATGATTACAATATACATATTTACATTAAATACTCCAATCAATAAATAGTCTTTATAAAAGAAATAGTGAATACAGATTCCTTTCTTGGCATAAATCTGAACTTTGATCAAAACTCCTTTGGTATTGTCATAACCTTAATGTTAAACTCTGCCAGGTCCCTCCTTATTCCTAAATGGACTCCTTGGGATAATTTGGCC
>JAJPUD010002835.1:269494-289732 GCA_023553655.1 Myrmecobius fasciatus | reverse complement strand
CATAATAACTTAAACAATATATGTTCCAAAACAATTTATCTCAGATTTAAGGTGTTTTTGGTAACTAGAACCACTTCAAAACACAACTCAAAAGCCCCTACCAATATCTTTGTATTTTCTCTTCTGTCAAAAGATTAAATGTGGTCCCCATTACAAATATGTAGAGATGAGTAAAAGAAATTGGCCATGTCTAAAGAAAAAATTCACTCTATAATCTGAGCCTTTTACCTCTCTATTAGGAGGGGATTTGCCAATTTTATTATGAGTTCTCTGGAGTCATTGCTAGTCTTTATACTGATCAAAGTTCTTAAGTTTTTAAATGTTGTTTGTCTTTACAGTATTGTTGTCATTGTACACATTGTTTTTGAGGTTCTGTTCACTTCATTATGTACAAGTTTTTACAAGTCTTCCTACCTTTCTCTTTAATAATTTTCTTATAGCACATTATATTCCATTACCTTGTACACCATTATTTGTTCAGCCATTTCTTACTTCATGGGCATTCCTTATGTTTACAACTTTTTGCCACAATAATATAAAAATATTATGCTATATATTTAAGTTCTATTACTGTTGAAATAGTATATAATAATACTACATTTAAGTTCTATACTATAAATAAACTATACCATAAATATTTTTGTTACATTTTTAGCTACTTTTGGACTAATCCCTGTCTTAATCTCCCTCATATCTTCCTCTGCCTTCTTCCCTTTCTGGCTTATGCCCCTTTTTAGTGAAATATTCTGTGCAGTCTTCCTTCTTTCTGCCAGTTCATATCAGAGTTAGACTCCAGTGTCTTTCCCCCCCACGTCTACCTCCTGTGTTTGCACTGGTTTCTATATTTGCATCCCAATTATGAGAGATAATTTTCCCTTTCTTTCCATTCTTTTAATATCATCATGACAAAATAGAGCCACTCCCATGACCTCTGTCAAATTAGACCCCCCAAAAAAAATCCCCAATGCATTTATTATTTCCATATGTTGGAATATAACCTCTTTATTACACAAATATGAAGGGCAAGGTCATATATAGTGGTGTGGTCATAGATACCATCAGGTGATACAATTTCTACTCCCACTGGGCCTTTTTCCCAGTCTCACATGACATGCAGTATCTCCTATTTGTAAAGTCTCTGACAGATATTTGGTATGTGGTGTGGAGTCTCTCCTGGACACTGATCCCTGTTGGTCTCACATAGTCATTTCTCTGTTATTCCGCTGCCCCCTGTGGTCACTGGCAGTTGTGGCTCAATCTGGGCAAGAAACTCAGGAGGTGCTTCATGCTTTGTGATCCTGGGAAAGTTACTTAACCTCTCTCTGCCTCAGTTTACTCAACTGTAAAAGGAAAAATTTTGTGAGGTTCAAGTAAAATAATATTTGTGAAAGGAGAGATTGCAGGCAAATATCAAATTAAAAAGTTATTGGAAGCTTAACACTATCTATGTGATCTGGGCAAATCACTTAACTCCAATTGCTTCCCTCTCCTCCTCAAAAAAAAAAAAAAAAAAAAAACACCAATGACAACAAAAGAACAGCAACAAATTATTGGAAGCAGTGAGTAGTAATGGATAAAATGCTGGATTTTGAATCAGGGAGACCTAGGTTTAAAATGTGTCTAAGAAATTAACCCACTGTATGACAGACATCTGCTTATACCTTCCTCCCTGACATGTACTCTTTTAGCCAGTAATATTGACCTTCTGGCCATTCCATGAATGAGACCTTCTATTTCTCCACTCTCTGTATTGTCTCGGCTCTCCTCCATTCCTGGCGTGTACTCCTTCCTCCACTCCACCTACTAATGCCCCCCCTAGTTTTTTTTTTAAATCCCAACTAAAATTCCCTTGCTGGAAGTCTTTCCCAATCTCTCTTTATTCTAGTGTTTTTCATTTGTTATTTTCCATTTCTCCCACCCAGAATTTGCTTTGTCTGTATTTGTTTACATGCCTTCTCTCCAATTAGATTATAAACTCCTGTAGGGCAGGAACTGTTTTTCATCTGTTTTTATATGCCCAGTGCTTAGTTCAGTGCCTGGCCCATGGTAGGTGTTTAATAAGTGTTTCTTGATTGATTAAATCACTTAAGCTTCTTTGGGTTTCAGGTTCCTCATCTGTGAAAAGGTCAGAATAAAAGTGTTACCTTGCAGGGTTTGTGAGGATCAAATGAGAAAATGTAGGAAAAGAAATCTCAAATGTTAAAGCACTATTTAAATGTCAACTATTCTTATTTCTTTATTCACGTTTGAGGTGATGACAATCTGAACCAGAAAAGTATAGGCTATAGCTTGAGACATATGTGGAATGACTTTGATGATTAAAATGAATGATTTTTAGTAAAGAGTAGAAAGGGGAGAAGGTGATCAGAAGAGGAAATGTTCTACAAATGCAGAAAAAAATTACTGCATTATGAAGACTTTTTAGAAGATGAAAACAGAGTAAGAGAAGATAAGTTGAGGTAACTAGGGACATATGGACATATGGAAAGTTATTTTGGGATTATCCCATATAGAAAATAATAACATAAACTAAGCTTGGGTTCATTTGGAAACAAATATTAAAGATTAAAACCACATTTGTCATTTCCCAGAAAGATTCAGTTTTTGCAGGATTACACAAAAGATAGTATCAGGTGGATTTTTGTTTTAACCCGTAGGAAATGCTTCCAAACTTGGCACTATTCTCTATACTCAGGATTTCTCAGAAACATTACTAAAGTCAAGATTCTCTTAAAAGATATCCAAATATGACTGGCTCATAAAGTGTTACAAGTGCCAGTGCTGCTGAGGACAGAATAAGTTTTGTAAATATTGAGAAAAAAACAGAGATCTTCCATTTGTAGAATACAGGGGGAAAAAAAAGTTTGGCCTTGGAATATTTGGCAAAATCAAAACTGGGTAGGACACAGAGATTTAGTCAGAGTATACAGTCCAGGGACTTCACATGGGAACACAGACAAAACAGAGTTCTCATATTTCACAAACTTTCCAGTGGTCCAAGATAAAACAAGGATGGTCAGAGTCATTAGGAAGAAGGTCAGAATGTATAGATGAGAGCCAAAGTTTGGTATTTAGTCAGCCATGAAGAAATGAGCAGAGTGCAATTCAGATGTAATTTGCTCTATCAGAAATATGCAAACAGACAGAGTCACCCAATCAATACCACAACCAAGATATGAGTTAAGATTTCAGGACAGGAAGTATTTTGGCTTGGTTTTAAGTTGCTTCCTGACTACCTGGTTTGGCAACGCATGTGATCAAAGCAGGTCCTGCAGAACTGGTCAGTGCATCAGAGGACTAAGTCCTTTCCAGAGTCCTCCTCACAGTTCCAAACACTTAGGCAGACTACAAAACTGTCTACATGTTGTGTTTTCAGAACTTCTTCTGCTCTAACAAAAAATAACTTCTCTACCCTTACATTGATGACTGAAATCATTTAACAAGGGATAAGTTTTTCATTCTGTAGGTAGTATTAAAGTTTAAATTACAGATATTTTTAGGAGAGATCACAAATGACTTAAATTCATGGCAAAGAATAAAAAACAGATCTTTTTTTTCTGATAGTAGGCTTTGTTTAGGGTTAAAAAAAAAAGGCTGAAGTTAGATAACTACAGGCAGGTTGGGCAGTTGCACCATCTAGTAAAGACCAAAAAAACTGAGTCTGGATTATTATCAAAGACAAACCTGGCAGTTTTGCTTCCATGCTAGTCTATTTATACCCCATTGGATCATACTGACTTTTTTTAAGCACAAAATTTCTTTTAATGATCCCTTTGATGGGGTTACTTTGAGTTCTAGATTCTCTTCTGGAAAAAAAAAAAAAGCGTATTAGAATAATGAAGCCATAATGACAACTGGTCAAGTTTCTCAGCAGACCAACTCAGTACTTGGGCTTTCCAGCCAATACAGATGAGGGGGTAAATTTGATTTTTCCCATCCTGAGCTATCAAACAGCAGCTTGCCTATTACACACCAGTCCATGTCAATTGGTTTGGCCATTTATCATCCATGTGTTATAATCAAAATGAAGGATGCCTCACTTGTCTCTCATTAGTCATAAAGTTTGAAGCCTCTTGACACCGACCATTACATACTCCTTTCCTTAATCTGTTCTGCTCTGAGATGAATTATTAGACTTTAAATTCTCTATTAATAATGATTGGCTATGTTGCTTAAAGCTCTTTATAATGCATTTCTTATAACATAGAGTTCTATATCTATTTTCCAAAAGGTCTGTTTCATATCTTTCTATATTTCCAGAGCAATTCCTAATGCTTATGTGCAAACCCTTATCCCCAAAGTTATAATCCTGCCTTCTTCATTACAAAGGCATTTTATGTGAGGATTATAAACTTTTGTTGGGAAATGGGGCCTCTTTCTTACCCACAATTTTGTCAACATTCATTAATTGGTAAGCTCAATTTTAAATTCTTACCCTCTCCATTTCTTCTAGTCAAAAAGATATATCATCACTGGGAGTATCCTTCCCTCTGGTCTTTCTCCCTCTCTGCCCTTATCCAATTGTGGTTTACTAAAACCTATCTGGAAACCCTTGTTTGTTGATCCTACTTGGATGAGATAAGATTTAACAGCTCTATTCATTCAAGTGAGATAAAGGACTACTAAGTCTTACTATCTTTCTTGCCATTATATCCTAAGGTCCTCCAGTGCTTAACATCTGCTCTGCATTATACCTTAAAGAACCCATCAGCTCTACAGATCACCCAGGCTTTTCCATACACCTTGCACCTGAGCTTTCCTTTATGTGTTGTCTCCCCCAATTAAGAGTGTGAGCTCCTTGAGAATAGGGACCATTACTGTTTTTTTTTCTATTTATATCCCTAGCATTTGTAATGGTGCCTTGCAAAGAGTTAAGTGTTTAATAGATGTTTTGTTATTCATTCATTTCCCAAGCTCCCAACTCATCAAAAGTAGATTAATAAAAGTATTTTAGAAACTGAAAAAAAAAGAAATTTGCCAAGACTTATCTGGCATGTGGCTGACATGAAGAATTTGTCCTTCAGGCATAAGTTCCATCTGGAAAATTGCTGAAGGATAGATCTCCTATGACCTGAACAGACTGCTTATTGCCTGACCACATACTAGTCTTCTATTATCATGTGCTCTTGAAATGTTTGTCTTGTCTCTTCGGTGAGAGAGGAGCCACAGTTCCTTTTCTATCTTGCATGGTGTCTTGTGTGAAATTGAATGTACAATTAAATCTGTAACTTCATTAGTAAATTGATACACCATTCAAGTAGGCTGATTGCAGCCCTTATTCCTTGTCTCAGTAGATGGCTGAAAAATTTGACCACCTTGTGGCTACCCTGTTGATAAACCTCTGTATGTATCTTGCATGACAGGTATAATGACCAAGGACTCCTCTGTACTCAAAGCCTTTTATGTTTGAAAGGACTAGGCAAAATTTATGCTCTGTTGATGTAGCATTAGAGTATCCAGGATCATGGTGTTAGTGGGCTCAATTGAAAAAATTAATAAAATAAAGAAGTCACTTTTGTCACAGTTTTTTTACAAACCTTTCCCAGAGGGACATTTTCAAAGTTTTCTATCTTCCCTACTGTGGTTGTTACATAGTCACTCAGTAGCTGCATCCTCCTTGAGTCTCTTTGCTGATTCCTCATCTTTTCTGGATGTGTATTTAAAGGATAAGGTGTCATGGGCCTTCACATGGGACATCCCTAAGGCAAATGTAGGTCAAATCACAGAATTTATTTGAAAGAAACTCTCAAACCATTAAGTCTTACCCATCAAAGAACTCCCACCATAACATACTTGAAAATAGAAAGGGAAGGGAAAAATGCTTGATCTTAGTATCTTCCTACCTCTCCTTTTAGTATCTTCTTCTTGCTTATGATCTTCTCTTCTCTACTATAGTGCCCTATCAATATCCTTTCCAGTGTCTTTCCAGTGCCCCAACTTTTTTACTCTTTTTCCTTATATTTTATTGTCATAGGATCTTAGTATTTTAGAGATGTGAAGAAACTTAGAAATCCAAATCTTAATCCAAAGACTTGATTTTACAAATAAGGAAACTGAAGCTTAATTTTAGGAAATGACTTAGCTAAGATGAGCAGCTAGTTAATGGCAGAGGAACTAATTCTCAGGATACTAGAATTCTAATTCTTTATTTTAATCACCCCATTTTATCTTAAACATGAATTTATTGCAAATGAGATATTTGTAAAATGTTTTACATGTTAAAATACTATACGAATACTTATTTCTTTGTCACTGTTATAGTTATTACTTTCACACTTAAAAGTACTTGAAGAAACAGAAGTAGAGAGATGAAATTACTTGCCTAGGTTCACAAAGCTATAGAGTGACCAAGGAGGACTATCAGTCAAGTCACCTGATTTCTGGTCCAATATTTTTCCAACTGTGACATACTGTTCAGTGAAAGCACATTTTTAGGAGAATAAATGGTGTTTCCTTATTCAGTTTTTCTTAACTATTAAAAACATGCTTGGCAAACTGAATAGCATATGGTGGTATCATTTTAGTGAGGACATTTCCTTAATAACTTCACCTTCTAGAGTTTCATTGTAAGAAGTTTGGCTCATTGTCCAAGAAGGAAAACCCTCTTCTATCCATGACATTGGGACTTCTGGGGAATACTCCTATTGGACATTATTCTTTGTGGAATATACAAATTTAGTTTTGCACTTCAAGAAAAATAAAGGTCTAATGCCACAATGTGGTCAGCGTGTGCTTTGGAATTAAAAAGAAACCACATGTTAATTGGCAAGAGAGGTAGTGAGCTATATGCTGCTTGGATTGACATGGAGATTTTAACTTAGAAAGCACAAGGTATTTATCAAATGATATGAAACAAGTAGAAACATGTAAAATTTCTATTAGAAGGGAAAGCTGAACATCATGGTGTGTAGGTGGAGGATGAATTGGTAAAAGACATTGAGTCATTGTCATACAGTACAGAACACCCTTAAAAAATTAAATGTGGGGCAGCTAGGTAGCTCAGTGGATAGAGCACCAGCCCTGAAGTTAGGAGGACCTGAGTTCAAATCTAGACTCAGACACTTAACACTTCCAAACTATGTGATTCTGGGCAAGTCACTTAACCCCATTTGTCTCAGCAAAAAAAAAAAAAATTAAACTTGGTCATTGCTTAAATTAAGGAAATTGTTCCATATACTCTTATAAAAGTGAGAACCAACTAATTATGGTAGAGTAGAAAGGTAGAGTGAGAAAATCAAAATTTTATTATCTGTCCATCACTGGAAGCACCATTTCATTTCTCTGCATCTCAGATTAACTCTTCTGTAAAATATATCATAGAGTTAAATAAGATGAGCTTTTTCCTGCTTTAAAATTTTTGAATGTATAACCATAAAAGCAAAGCATCAAAGTCAGTAGCTTTTTTCCACATGAGGCCAAATAAATAAACTTTAACTTATTGTTGAGTCAACACTGCTCTATGCTGAACATGGAAAGATGTTTGGAGACAGGTTGGACAGTTGGTGGAAATAAGAAATGTCTGTGGCTAATATGGAAAGTTTGAGGTCATCAGGTTTCATATAATATCACAATATCAGGAAGATCATGGGTTCATGGTATGCCTGAGGGAGGGATGCTGCTGAACATGACTAAGATGAAGCTAAATTTTGGGTTTGGGCCTCTATCATTTTTTTTTTTCTACAGAAGGGGTCAGAATGTTCCCTCAGGCTTCCATAGCCATTAATAAATATATACAGTTTCTTCAAGTTCAACGCTAGTTTGACTCCCTCTTAAGTTGTAATCTAGCTTTGTAATATCATAGAGAATAACACAAGATAAAATAAATTCAAGTTATAAATTGTGAAGAATAGATTGAATGTGTAGCCATCCAATAGTTAGGAAAAAATCAAAGGGGAATCTGTTTCTTAAGATACCTATTTCCCTCCAAGTGTCAAAAGAGATCATATTTGTAAAGCTCTTAGTAAAGTGCCTGACACATGGCAGATACTTAATAAATCCTTTTTTTTCCCTTAACCTCTTCCACTTTCCCTTTCTCTTTCCCTTTTCCTTTCCTGCCTGCCTTCTCTCTCTCTTCCTCATTCCCTTCCTCATTTTTCCACTCTCTTTTCCTTATACCATGGTGTGATTGGACTTTCATTAAATTATAATCTTAGTCACACTGATTTGCCAAATCCTTCAGTTTTAGATGCTATCCCTATTACTTCAGCTTCTGCTCTATTTGCTTCAAACTAACAAATAGAGCAATTACTGAGTTTTAGGCATTTTAGAAATCTAGAATAGCCTTTATCCCCATTTATGTTATATTTCACATTCCACAGTGTCAGGGATATGACAGATCTTACTCTGATATGCTCCATTTTGCTTCATTATCATCTTTATTGAACTGGATCTTTCTGCTTAGTTGTATCTTGAAATGGGGAAAAGGCAATGAACTATTCAGTCCAGTAATCCAGACTGCTTTTGAAATCTTCCCAACAACAAAATGCACGCTTTATATAGGTACAGAATAATTGATAAAACTTTGGGAAACTGCAGAACTGAAAGGGAAAGACACATAGTTTTTGCCACTTGGGTATTAAGATGACTTCATCTCTGTTCCTTATTATATGGGCACTTGGAAAGGGAAGTGATGAAAATTCTACAGGGAATATTTTGAAACAACAGAAAGACAGAGTACTATTATATTTGGTGGTATTATAATTTAGTGGTGGTGTAGTTGACCTAGGTGCTCTGATTGTAACAGCATAGAAATTGAAGTAAGTTTTGCAGTAAGAACATTTTGAGTTTGTTCAGTTTGAGAGAAAAGGAGGAGAGTAGTATAGTGCAAGTTCTGAGAGTCCTCTGGTAGGGAAGCTCCACTCATGGTCATTGTAGCATGTGGCAATGTATATGTGAGAGTAGCCTCTATGACTGAGTTTCTCTTACTCCATATACAACTTATTTCAATATGGAACAATTTCTATATTTGTAATTGTAATCATTTCTGTAAGATTGGTTGGGTAATATTTAATACAGTTTATTCAAATTATGGCACAGATGAAATCATCTATCTGTAAAAGAGTCCTCCTAGGGAATAAGGAAGCCCTGGACACAGTAATGTTTTCTCAATCAGGGGTTCTTAACCTATTTTTGTGTCATAGATGCCTTTTGTAGATGTATTATAGTCTTTGGACTCCTTTGTAGAGTGATATTTTAAAATGCAAATACATGTGTGTGTGTGTATGATTATGACAAAACTGATCATATTGAAATATATATGTATATAAATTCACATGTATACTTACATATACACTTACACACATACATATAAATATATATATACACACATGTATAAAGACAGACATGTATACCATCCATATTCACGAAACTGAGATAAGAAACTTTGTAAAGGTGATGTTTTTAAAGAAAATATGTAGTCCATGATATATCTGGAAAAGGCTTGCATATTTATCATATAAGTCAGTTTCTGCATGCATTAGAGTAAGTGGCTAGTATAAGAACTAGAAGAACCCAGGAAATCAAGATTCAAGGCAAGAAGACATACGTCAATCACAACATAATAGTACATTGATTATATACCAAGAAGAACAAAAAGTCTCAGGGCAGTGCTATCATGGATAACTCTGTGGGCTAGAAGTGCCTTTAAACACTGCTCAGTATTTGAATAGACACTTTTAATTTCTCACACCTAAATTTCTCAAGATTAAACAATTTTCTGGTTGCTAGAGAGACTTTAAACAATTGTGGCGAGCATATTTCCCCTAGAATCTAGTTCATCTCCCCATTTTCAGTTAGTCTCTTAATTAAGTAGCATTTATTAAGCACTGTGAGTCAGATATTGGTTAATTTTAAATTTTTAAATTTAAATCTTGAGGCTCTAAGCTATGAATCTAGAATATCCTCAATTAATTATAGATAGCTTTGATTTATTTATCTGAAAATTACTTATTCATATCCTTTGACCATTTGTCAATTGGGAAATGATTCATATTCTTATAAAATTGACTCCATTCTCTATACATTTGAAAAAATGAGGTCTTTATCAGAGAAATTCGATATAATTTCCCCCCAGGTAGGTGGATAGAGCACCAGCTTTGTAGTCAGGAGGACTTGAGTTCAAGTTAGATACTTGACATATATTAGCTGTGTGACCCTAAACAAATCACTTAACCCTGATAGCCCAGCCATGGTGGGGAGGGGGAAGAAGGGAACTATATTTTGCTAAAAGGTACCATAGACAATGAAGTAACAAAAATGCTAAATATATATATGCACCAAATGTATATCATCTTTTTTTGTGTGTGTGTGCTGAGGCAATTAAGGTTAAGTCACACAGCTAGGGAATGTTAAGTGTCTGAGATCAAATTTTAACTCAGGTCCTCCTGACTTCAGGGCTGGTGCTCTATCCACTGTGCCACCTAGTTGCCTACCATCCAAATTTTTAAAGGAAAAGTTAAAGGAGTTTTGGAAGTAAATAGACAATAAAACCATGTGGGGGGATTTCAGCTTTCCCTTTTCAGAAATAGAGAAATCTAATCATTTCATTTAAAAAAATTATGAGACAATTTGGTTATGATTTGCCCAGGGTCACAAAGCTAGGAGGTATTAAGTGTCTGAGGCCAGATTTGAACTCATATCCTCCTGACTTCAAGGCCAGTGCTCTATACACTGATACTTCTAACTGCTCCAGATAAATCTAATCAAACACAGAAGTTATTGATAAGAAAAATATAATTTTAGAAAAATTAGATATGATAGACTTCTGAAAAAAATTAAATAGGAATAGGAAGGAATATACTTTTTTCCTCAGTTGCACATGGTAATCATACAAAAAAAATAACATATCTTATAGAATAAAAATTTCATATCTAAATGTAGAAAATCAGCAATATTAAAAGCATTTTTCATATGATAATACAATAAAATTATGTTTAATAAAGGGCCATAGAAACATAGATTAAAATTAAGCAGAAAATAAATAATCTAAGTCCTGAGGAATCTTTTAATTACATCTATTTTTGCATTTGCTTTATCTTAGATCATGATGACTACTTCTTTTTTTTTTCTTTATTTCAACTGAAATTGAACAAATTCTGTTCTAGCCCTGTACCTTTACTCTGTTTTTGTCTCTTCTTAAAATGTGTTTCTTGCTAACAACATGTTGTTACTTTATGGTTTTTAATATACTCTGTTATATGTTTCTGTATTATGGTGAGTTCATCCCTTTCATCACCATTTCTCTTCACATTCTACCTTGGTTCCCATCTTTTGATGTACTCTAATACCAGTGCAAGGTGTGGAGGTAATGAGAAGAGAACCAAAGGGAGGGAAAGGTCAATAAGCTCTATGCCAGCTTGGCACTTCTCTCATATCTGGACTGCTATGCTGATTCAACAGTCCTTAACCCAATCCTTTACTCCAATCTTTCCCCAACATCACAAACACTATTCTGTTATCTATCTCAAGAATATAAGCAGTAACTACAATAAGTAATTCAAAGAAGAATTAAGGTGGAATTGAAGCAGCATAATATAATGAGAAGCTCTGGGGTTAGAGGAAATATTATCAATTCATGGCTCTGGTTCTTTTTTCAATTTTATTTTTATTTTTTTAAAGTATTTTTTTTGTTGTTGAGGCAATTGGAGTTAAGTGACTTGTCTAAGGTCATACAACTAGGTAGTTGAGTGTCTGAGGTCAGATTTGAACTCAGGTCCTCCTGATTTCAGGGCTGGTGCTCTATCCACTGCACCACCTAATTTCCCCTATTCCTCTGTTTCTTTTGATCCTGTTTATCATGAGGGAGTCACAACTTCACTGAGTTTTGGTTTTCTCATTTGTATAGTATCATGGCACAATCATTCTAAAGTTAAAGGTAGAACCCATTGAAAAAGAGTCAGTTGCACAGTAATGGATCTTAAGTTTTCCTTGGGAAATATAGAAGGATAGAAGGGAAAAATTCATATATTGGAATTATTTCACTGTTAAAAATGACTAAAAAGTAGAATTTCCGAAAGTCTTCATTAGGGGCCAATTCTCCATATAATTGTTGAGCAATTGCGGAATCCTGTCAGACCATGTAGGCAGATTTGACTGGTGACTGTGCTCTTGAAGACACAAAAGTATCAAGATATTTTTCCATAAGTAGATTTTGATCTAAGAGCATTTTAAATCATTATACTTCATATTTCTGTGTTCTTCCCCACTGAAAAGTGCAAAAGAGTGCTTGATTTAACTCTAGTTACTTACAGTTGAAAGTGGTTACAACTTATAGGGAAGTTACGGATTTTATTTCTTGTTCTCATTTTCAATACCTGTGATTTATAGACCTTTAGGCTAGCAGAATTCACTTGGAAAGGTGCAAGCAATAGTAAACTTCTTGCCAGAGCTCATCTCCATCATAGATGGTGCTTGCCAGCAGCTGCATGGCGTTTAAAAAGATTTACTTATTAGTGAGAGGCAGTCCAAACAAGTGGGTCTTGCTGCCCATTAACCCATCAGTAAAAATGTTCCTCCTCCATTCTGGAAGCAGTAATAATGGAATTGCACCATGTTCATATTTATAATCAAGGACAAAGTTACAAATTGATTAGGAATGCTTTGTCCTTTCATGTCTACTTCTGCATCCAATTTTTAGAATTCCTTAATTCTTTGCCTATTCAAATTTTCCAAGGGACAGTACAAATCTAATCCTCTCAAGTCTTTCATTGACTACAATCCTTCTTTTCTTCTCTGGCTTCTAAAAGCATTCTTAGACACAGTATCATAAAGAGGTGGAAAAGGACCTGCTAAGAGCTGAAAGGGATTAATCTTTACCACAAAATTTAGAATTGAGTAGTGTATACAGTATTGTATTATTCTTGAATTACTTCACATAAACTCTTGGAGGGTTGAGACTATTGAACATAATAATACTAGCTTAATAAATACATGATAATTAATATTACAAGAATTTAAAATTGCAAATATAATTTGATAGATCAGCATCTAGAAAGAAACTTTCTCTGATTTTATACGGGAAGGGAGAATTTGGGCTTCCTTCCTATTACTGAATTTGTTCAAGGGGGGGTGTCTTTTTCTGTAATTCATTGATTCTTTTTCTGAAATCCATTTATTTCATAACATTTTATCTATAAATAATTATAGATTCATTGTTTAGAGATTGAAGATTTAAATTTACACTACTCAGAAGATAAAGATATGGTATTTTGTTATCTCCCGCTTCCTTGCTCTTTCCTTTCCCCCCAGACTTTGTTCAGCAGACTTTTTTAGTTATTCAATTGCGTCCATATCTTCATGATCTTATGGGCCTGACTTTCTCTGGGGTTTTCTTGGCAGAGATACTGACATGAGTTACCATTTCTTTCTCCAGTGGATTAAAGTAAACATAGATTAAGTGATTTGCCCAGCATCATACAGCTAATATGTTTCTGAGGGCAGATTTCAACTCAGGTCTTCCTAATTCCAACCTCAATATTCTGTCCACTGTGCCATCCAGCTGCCTGTATACCAGACTATAGATCCTATTTTTCTCCTGGTATCTAAGGTGATGTTGCTGAGACTAAAGGGAGTTTGCTGTGGCTATGGCAGTAGGATCTACTTAATGGTACTGGGAAGAAAGAAGCAAATTTAAGGCTTGTTCTAATTAAAACTGTGAAGTAGTGAAATACCTTTATTTCTTGGAAGTCCCTCAACCCTAAGTGGCCAAGGGCAACCTAGTACTTGGAACCTACAGTAACCAACCTTGACTCCTAGTGCTTCATTTTAGCCATCCAGAATAAACTGCTGCCAACATCTTCACTAATGAAAAATTGACACCTGCATTTCCTTCCCTCTGGATCATGCTTCTTAATCCCAAAAAAACCATGGCAACATGTTAATGAGAAAAAAATAGGAAATGTTATTCCCAAGTTATGTTTATCTTAACTGTGTCCTCTTGGCAATAATGCTTTAGTATCTCTAATAATAGGAATTTCAGACTTTAGAGAAAGGTGGTCCATAATCAACTGATGGAAACTCAAATGATACCCCCTCTATGAAGACTTCCTTGAGTTCTTCAACCAGAAGGCATTTATCTTCTCACTGTACTTATCACTTGTACCACTCAGTAAACCTCTCTCACTTACTGATTTGGACTAATTACTGCTTTGGACTAATTACTGCTTATCTTTTAATGTACCAATGCCTTGTTTCCTTATCTAGGTTGAAAGTTCTGAGACCAGAGACTATAGTACATAGATAGATCTGCACACACTTGCAAATATTCTTCCTCTGCTTCTTTCTCCGTGTGTGTGTGTGTGTGTGTGTGTGAGAGAGTGTGTGTGAGTGTTTGTATTCATATGTATGCATACGGAGAGAGACTGTAGTACATAATAGGTATTGATTAAAATAGTCATTTTAAAATTTAAATAAAATAAAAATATCAAAATTGATATTTTTAAAAATAGCTTTTTATTTTCAAAATATATGCATAATTTTCAACATTCACCTTTGCAAAACCTTATGTTCCAAATTTTTCTCCTTCCCTTGTTCCCCTCCCCTCCCATAGACAGCAAGTAATCCAATCTATGTTAAATATGTTTTGCTATTTCTTAATTTCTGCAGCATCTAGCACAGTGCCTGGCATAGAATAAGTGCTTAATAAATGCTTAAAGCCTGACTGATGAGTGATGTATGTAAGCAGAATTGGCCCAAGTATAATCTCTCAAATCATCTAAAACACACACTGTACACAATGTGAACTGTCCCTTTACCTTCCTATACTCTCTGCTCCACTTGAATGGTGAAGAGAGTCTGAACTGTCTAATAGTTCAATTATTGACATACCCCAGACTTTGGGACTACCTATGCCCCTCTCCTTCCATTAACCACTCACACTGTGGTAACTCACCTGCAATCCTAGTAGTGAAAATGAGCCATAAAAATGCAGAAATAGCTCAGAGGGATGGCCCTGTCTTGGAATGTGAATGGCATGTCATTTGCTCTGCGGATGTCACTGCCAACCTCCTACACTCCTCTCAAAATGACAGTCCTGGCAGGGAGATGCACCTTTTATGGTTCCCATCATAAAACAAGCCTATTCAGCTGGTTCATCCCTAGCAAATATTATGGAGAAAAATGAGGACTCTGGTCATTATTTGGCACATAGGTTTTCATTATGATCTTGTCCCTCAGCATGTTTTTCTCTGCCCTCCCACAGGTAATCACTTTGCTGTCAAATTACTCAAGGCAGCCAGAGAGAGAATTTTCTTTGGAACACGTCCTTCCTTGAGATCATCAATAAATAATACTTTTGAGTTCTGTGCTTTCTAATAAAGTTGAATGACCTTAAATAAGTGAGTAGAACATTGCACCTAGACAAAGTGAGACTCAGATTTGAATCTTGACTCTGCTGTTTTCTAGCTGTGCGTCCCTGGGTATAGTGCAGCTCTCTAGCACTAGAAGGATGATACAGTTCAGAGATGGAAAACTCCTGTCCCACAAAATTCCACATTAAGATCTAATTGGGAAATGACCAACACAATTAATAAAAATGCAATTTAACATGGATAATGTTAACTTGTGATTTTCTAAGTCAATATGCTGCCATGAACTTAGTCCAACCTGTTCTTTATATGGAGGAGTGCAGAATGAGCTACAATGACTTATGCAAACTCAGAAGATACTTGATATCATAGTCATAATTTGGACCCAGGAATTCTGACTTCTGAGTAGACTGAATTTCCATTCTTCTCATACTACCTCCTAAACTCTTAAATTTTTAAACTTTAAAATGGAAGAAATAACAATAAAATAGACTTATTATGACACTCAGAGGAGACGATATTTGTAAAGTGCAATCTTTAAAATGCTATATCAGTGCCATATATTGTTAGTATAAATATATTTTAAGATATTATAAAGGTATAAAAGTATTTTAACTCAGAGTGCAAAGAGTTGCTATAAAAAGGAAAGTTTAGAACATTAAGACTAAAAAGAGTACTCAATTTGTTGTCATCACCACTGACAACTTCTTGATGTTTATAAAACATTTTTATTTGTCAGTGTGCAAAAGGACTCATTTCCCCCCAATTCCTCTGGATGAATGAGACAGAAAATATATGTTCATGTATGTATTTATATGTTTAGGATAAAGTGACCAAATTTCATCTATTTCTCATAGAATATGCAAGACATTTGTTCAGTAACTGCAGTACCTGTGATACCCTCAGTATAAAACTCTTAATAGAAAAACACTTCCTATCAATGCAGATCGTAACCCATCTGTGATTAAGTAAATCTTAGGCAGTTACATGAGGCATAGTAAGGTTAAGCATATTGCCCAGGATCACACAACTAGTGAGTGCCATAGGTGGGATCTAAACCATGATTTTCTTGACTTCAAGTCCAGTTGATCCAGGATAGAATGTTAAATTTGAGAACTTGAATAAATTGAACTTGAGAGAAGTAAGGTTAGTAAAATCAATGCAATTCAATCAAGAGCTTTAGGGTTCAGTGCCTTCCCCTACTCTCTCCAGGTATTTTTGTCCTATGATCCTTTAAAGACAAGGATCCTAATATTTCAGTACCAATCGTGTCCTAGTAATTCAATATCAAAAGACCTAAAATTTAGACATAGAAGAGATATTAGAGATATTTATTTGTGGTACCCTTGTTTCAACAGTAAGAAGAAATTGGATGCACAAAAGGGAAATAATGTGTTTAGGGTTATAGTCTCAACTTGAAATAAGGCCTTTATCTTTTCCCCCTGAATTCTTATAGCTCTTGTTGTCTGCATAACTCTTTTAGCCCTCAACCCAGGTAACTTTGTGTTGTTATTTAGCTTCTAAATTATATTATGGCAACCTTAATTCCTAAACCTAAGTCCAAGATTGCTAATTGGTATGGTGGTTGGAGTACAGGACAATTCAATTCAAATTACATTTCAGACACTTACTAGTTGTGGGACCCTGGGCCACTCATTTAACCTATTTGCCTTGATTTCCTTATGTATAAAAAAGAGGATGATAATGATTATATTGAAGTTAATATGAGATATTTGTACTCCAAACTTTACAAAAATGATAATTGTTGTTATTGTTATCCTACGTGGTTATAAGTTTCTTTTAAAGCTAAAGGACTATGTCTTGTTCTAATGAATATTGTCAGTACATAGCTTAGTGTACTGTGCTCAATAAAAGTAGATTGTTGTTGATAAAGAGAATAATGATTAGAATTTGAGAATAAAATTTAGGGAAGATTGGTGGATCCAGATAATAGTTGAGAATAAGCAAGTGAATGGATAAGTTAGAAAAAAAAAGTTCATGGGTTGAACTATACAGTCTCTTTAGAAAAGATAAATATAATTATTAAAAGGAGTTTGAAGGGAAGCAATAGAGGTAATGAGGGGATAGACTGACAGTATGTCACTGAAAATGCTGTCAGGTATGTCTCCAGCTCATGGTAATCTCTCCTTATAAATTCAGAGCATTGAGTTAGGTAAATATCTCTATTCCATTGCACCAAAAGTGCAATTCCAATGTCTCATAGCTGCATGGGGGTGAGAATACTTGAAAGTGGTGAGTTTCTTGACCAAAGCAACCCAAAAAGTCCACCTACTAAGGCATGGGAGATTTATGATCTACACTGGTAAAGGGATTCTTAAACTGATGAGGTAATGGATCCCTATCTATTATACTTATATCTGGCACTATTCATGTACATACATACATATACATACACACACATATGTATATATAATGTATGCATATTTTCTCTTGCATTATTGATATGCATATATATACACATATATGTATTTATAAAACCAAATAGGAGATTTAGCTTATATATATCAAAACCTGAAGCTAACTCTCCTAATTGATTAACTCCTAGTCTGGATTACTATTTCATAAAGGGCCACAGCCGTACTTGCTTCATTGTTGATTTGACTCTCTAACAGTCCTGCCCCCACTGAGATATTCCTTTTCCTGCTTTCTTTTATGTATTATCTTTACTATCAGAATGTTAGCCCCTAAAGGATATAGACTGCTTTATTTGCTGGTGTTTGTGTTTCTAACACTTGGAACATTCCCTGGCATATGATAAGTATTAATAAATGCTCTATCATCTATTCAACAAGAAATTACTAAATGCAGGACCATGTACTGGGACTGGTAGTCGAAAAATAAAATGAAAAACAATTCCTGCCCTCAAATAACTTGTACTTTCCTGGGAATAAACAAAGCATAAAGAGTTAAAGTTATACATAATAACATGAGGAGGGAGAGAACCTTAGCACTAACAGAATCAGGGAAAACTTTCTGTAGAATATAAGCTGAAATTTGAAGACTCTAAAGAATGGAGGTGAAAAGAGAGTGCAATCCAAATATGTGATTAACTTGTGAAAAGGCTCCCACAAAGATGGAAACTGGAATTCTGAATTTAGTGATTAGTGAGCTACTTAGTTTTGCTGTGGCCAAAACTGAATAACATATAATAAACTGAAAAAATATAATCTGGGACAAGATTGTGAAAGTTTTTAAATGCCAACCTGAGGTTTTTCTTTTCAAGGGGTTACAGTGCATCTTTCTTCACCTTGAGTCTTCCAGATAAGGTAGAGGAGTTTAAGAAGAATAAATAGTCAACAAGAATCTTCTCTGAAGTACCTCAGGAAATCCACAGGTTTAATGCAGTTATTATTACTTTTATAACCAGATTATAAGATCTTAGAGAGAAATGGCTCAATATCCCCAATAGTGCCTCATACACGCCTAGAAAGTCCCCAGAAAATATCTTTGATTGCTTGATTGAAGAACAGAAATAAAAAATCTGGACCTGATATTATCCGATGAATAATGTATGGTCATTGTGATTTAAGGCAGAACACCAGGGAAGAGCTGAATCATTATTATTACTGATGTGTAGCTAGAGTGGTAATATAATATACTACTGGGAGAGTTAAAAAAATTAGAGGTGACTTTTTAATCAGGGACTGCATTACGATAGTCACATGTCTTAGTAGCTTCATGTAATGAGTCTATCGTCTTCAATAGGAGGCCTTGATGACTGATAGACTTGAAAATTGTACCACAGGCTGTTATTGTGCTCAGAGACAAAGGACTGAGAATGTGACAGCAGCGATGATCTATTAGTGCTGTCCATTGGGGTTAATGGTTAGCTTTTCTGCTGCTGGTGGTCTATAAAAAAGAGAAAAGAATAGGGAAATTGTGTGAGAAAAAAATCAATAGTATTAACAGAGTCTTGGTAATAAATGCATTCATTTCTTCCATGGGATGGCTTTTATTGAACTAGTTATGAACTTGGTACTTTTTTTCTTATTTAGAAATCAGAGAGATGCAGAATTTACAGGAAAATTTAATTCAGGGGCCAATGGGATGATAAATCTAGGTTTGGGGCTGCCATTGTTTTTTTTATTATTAAAGCTTTTTATTTGCAAAACATATGTATGGGTAATTTTTTTATTAAAGCTTTTTATTTGGAAAACATATGCATGGGTAATTTTTCAACACTGACCCTTACAAAGCTTTTTGTTCCAAATTTTTCTCTCCTTTCCCTCATCCTCTTTCATGGATGTCAGGTAGTCCAATAAATGTTAACTATGTTAAAACATATGACAAATCAAATATGTGTATACACATTTATACAGTTTATCTTGCTGTACAAGAAAAAATAGGATTTACAAGAAAATAACCTGAGAAGGGAAGCAAAATGGAAGCAAACATCAACAGAAAGCGTGAAAATGCTATGTTGTGGTCCACATTCAGATCCCACAGGCCTCTCTCTGGGTGTAGATGGCTCTCTCCATCACAGAACAATTGGAATTGGTTTGAAACACATCATTGTTGAAGAGACCATGTCCATTAGAATTGATCATCATACAGTCTTGTTGTTGCCTTGTATATTGATCTCCTGGTTCTGCTCATTTCACTCGGCATCAATTCATGCAAGTCTCTCCAGGCCTCTCTGAAATCATCCTGCTGGTCATTTCTCACAGAACAATAATATTCCATGTCATTCATATACCACAATTTATTCAGCCGTTCTCCAACTGATGGGCATCAATTCAATTTCCAGTTCTTTACCACTACAAAAAGGGCTGCCACAAACATTTTTGCACGTGTAGGTCCCTTTCCCTCCTTTAAGATCTCTTTGGGATATAAGCCCAATAGAAACACTGCTGGGTCAAAGGGTATGTACAGTTTGATCACTTTTTTTTTTTTTTTTTTTTTTTTTTTTTTTTTT
>JAJPUD010002835.1:203102-269394 GCA_023553655.1 Myrmecobius fasciatus | reverse complement strand
TTTTTTTTTTTTTTTTTTTTTTTTTTTTTTTTTTTTTTTTTTTTTTGCTGAGGCAATTGGGATTAAGTGACTTGCCTAGGGTCACACAGCTAGGGAATGTTAAGTGTCTGAGACCAGATTTGAACTCAGGTCCTCCTGACTTCAGGGCTGGTGGTCTATCCACTGAGCCACCTAGCTGCCCCAGTTTGATCACTTTTTGAGCATAGTTCCAAATTGCTCTCCAGAATGGTTGAATCCATTCACAATTCCATCAATAATGTATCAGTGTCTCAGTTTTCCTACATCCTCTCCAACATTCGTCATTATCTTTTTCTGTCATCTTAGCCAATCTGACAGGTGTGTAGTGGTACCTCAGAGTTGTCTTAATTTGCATTTCTCTGATCAACAGTCATTTGGAACACCTTCTCATATGACTAGAGATAGTTTTAATTTCAACATCTGAAAATTGTCTGTTCATATGCTTTGATCATTAATCGATTGGAGAATGCCTTAAAGTCTAATAAATTTGAGTCAATTCTCTCTATATTTTAGAAATGAGGCATTTATCAGAACCCTTAAATGTAAAAATGATTTCCCAATTTATTGCTTCCCTCCTAATCTTGTCTGCATTAGTTTTGCTTTCACAAAAACTTATTAATTTAGTATAATTAAGATTATCTATTTGGTGTACATTTATGCATTCCAGATCTTTTTGGACACACATTTCTTCCTTTTCCACAGATCTGAGAGGTAAACTATCCTATGTTCCTCTACTTTGCTTATAATAACACTCTTTATGTCTAAATCATAAACCCATGTAGATCTTATCTTGGTATGTGGTGTTAGGTGTGGGTCAAGCCCTAATTTCTTCCATACTAATTTCCAATTTTCCCAGCAGCTTTTGTCAAATAGTGAGTTCTTATCCCAAAAGCTGGGATCTTTGGGTTTGTCAAACACTAGATTGTTATAGTTATTGCCTATTTTGTCCTGTGATCTCATCCTATTTCACTGATTGACTACTCTATTTCTTAGCCAGTACAAAATGGTTTTGATGACCACTGCTTTATAATATAGTTTTAGATCTGGTGCAGCTAGGCCACCTTCATCAGCATTTTTTTTCCATTAATTCCCTTGACATTCTTGACCTTTTATTCTTCCAGATGAACCTTACTACTATTTTTCTACGTCTGTAAAATAATTTTTTTTTGGGAATTTGATTGGTATGGCACTAAATAAGTAGATTAATTTAGGTAGTATTGTCATTTTTATTATATTCACTCGCCAACCCATGAGCATTTGATATTTTTCCAACTGACTAGTTCTGACTTTATTTGTGTTAGAAGTGTTTTGTAGTTGTTTTCATATAGTTCCTGACTTTCCCTTGGCAGATAGATTCCCAAATATTTTATACTATTGACACTTATTTTGAATGGAATTTTTTTTGTATCTCTTGCTGCTGAACTTTGTTGATAATATATAAAAATGCTGATGATTTTTGTGGATTTATTTTATATCTTGCAACTTTGCTAAAGTTGTGAATTGTTTCTGGTAGTTTTTTAGTTGATTTTCTAGGGTTCTCTAAGTATGCCATCATATCATTTGGAAAGAGAGACAATTTGGTTTCCTCCTGACTTATTCTAATTCCTTTAATTTCTTTTTCTTCTCTTATTGCTATAGCTAACATTTCTCATACAATATTGAATAGTAATGGTGATAATGGGCAGCCTTGCTTATTGGGAATCTTATTGGGAATGGTTGCAATTTATCCCTCTTACATATGATGCTAGCTGATGGTTTTATATGGATGTTACTGATCATTTTTAGAAAAAAGTTCATTTATTCTTAGACTCTCTAGTGTTTTTAACAGGAATCGGTGTTGTTGGATTTTATCAAATGCTTTTTCTGCATCTATTGAGGTAATCATATGATTTTTGTTAGTTTGGTTATTAATAGTTGTTTATCCTGATAAGTTTTCCTAATATTGAACCATTCCTGCATTCCTGGTATAAATCCTTCTTGGTCATAGTGTATTATCCTGGGGATGACTTTCTGTAATCTTGTTACTAATGTTTTATTTAAGATTTTTGCATCAATATTCATTGTAGAAATTGGTCTATAGTTTTCTTTCTCTGTTTTCACCCTACCTAGTTTAGCTATCAGCACCATAACTGTGCCATAAAAGGAATTTGGTAGAACACCTTCTTTCCCTATTTTTTTCAAATAATTTATATAATATTGGAATTAATTGTTCCTCAAATGTTTGGTAGAATTCACATGTAAATCCATCTATTGATTAATAGCTTGTTCTATTTCTTTTTCTAAAATGGGATTATTTAAATAATTCATTTCCTCTTCTGTTAACCTGGGTAATTTATATTTTTGTAGCTATTCTTCCATTTCATTTAGATTATCAAATTTCTTGGCATATAGTTGATAAAATAAATTCTAATTATTGCTCTAATTTCTTCTTCATTGGTGGAAAGTTCTCCCTTTTCATTTTTGAGACTATTTGATTTTCTTCTTTCTTTTTCTAATTAAATTAACTAAAGGTTTACCTATTTTGTTGGGTTTTTTCATAAAACCAACTCTTATTTTTATTTATTAATTCAATAGTTTTCTTATTTTCAATTTTATTAATCTCCCCTTTTATTTTCAGAATTTCAAATTTGGTATTTAATTGAGGGTTTTTAATTTGTTATTTTTCTAGCTTTTTTAGTTGTAAGCCCAATTTGTTGGTCTTATCTTTCTGTTTTATGCAAGTAAGCATCTAGAGATATAAAATTTCCCCTTATAACTGCTTTGGCAGAACCCCACAAATTTTGGTATGTTGTCTCATAATTGCCATTCTCTTGGATGAAATGATTGATTGTGTCTGTGATTTGCTCACCTATTCATTTTTTAGGATTAGATCATTTAATTTCCAATTAACTTTTGTTCTATTTTCTTTTGGCTTTATATTGCATGTGATTTTTATTGCAACATGATCTGAAAAAATGCATTTACTATTTCTGCCTTTCTTTATTTGACTTTGAGGTTTTTGTGTGCTAACACATGGTCAATTTTTGTATAAGTTCCATGAACTGATGAGAAAAAAGTAAAATCCTTTATGTCTCCATTTAATTTTCTCTAAAGATTATCATACCTAAATTTTCTCTCATTTTGTTTACTCCTTCACTTCTTACTTACTTATTTTGTGGTTTGATTTATCTAGTTTTGAGAGAGCAAGATTGAGATCCCCCACTAGTATAGTTTTGCTATCTATTTCTTCTTGCATCTCTCTTAATTTCTCCTCTAGGAATTTGGATGTTCTGCTACTTGGTGCATATATGTTTGGTATTGATGTTGCTTCATTATCTATGGTATCCTTTGGTAAAATATAGTTTCCTTCTTTATCTCTTTTAATTAGATCTATCTATGCTTTTACTTGATTTGAGATCAGGATTGCTATCCCTGCTTTTTTTTCTTTACCTTTACTCTGTATGTATCACTATGCTTTAGATGTGTTTCTTGTAAACAACATATTGTAGGATTCTGGCTTTTAATCCAGTCTGCTATTCACTTCCCTTTCATTCCATTCACATTCACAGTTAAAATGACTAATTTTATATTTCCTGCCATCTTAATTACCCAAAGTTATGTTTTTCTCTTTCTTTTCTAGGGCTACCATTGTAACAAAGAAAAGTGCCACAATGCAATTAGGGAAACTGTGTTCAAATCTCAGATATTTCCCTTGCTACCTATGTAGATTGGATTTGTCATTTCTTATTTCTGTATCTGTTTTGTTTTCTGTAATTAATTAAGAGTATCATCTAGATAACCTTCAAATTCCATTCTGTCTACAAATGATTCTATGACAATGTGCAAATAATGTGTTTATTTCTAAAACTGAGAAATCTGTATTCTGAACTTTTCAATTCTTGGATTGTATCATTATATTTTCCCCACTGAATACACCAGGCCACAAAGTGAGAAACATTCTCTGATTTCTATGGCCTTGAAGATCTGCTAATTAATGATTATTATATGAGGAGTAGTGGTGTTAATGATGCAATTTGCTATCAAAAGAAATAGAAAATGCAAGCAGGCAGTATTAGACATGCTCAAGCAAGAGGCAGGGATATTGTTGAGAATATTCCTGAATGCAGAGGGAGGTTGAAAAAGAGATATTTTAACATTTTTACATTGAGAGATTTGATTATCTATGATGGACCAGCTCTAACTTTTAAATATTTCATATTTTAAAGATAACATGAGAAGCCTTTTATCATATTTAATCATTTACATATGAGTTTCTCAAAGTATTTAAAGAAACATATCCATATTTTACTTAGGAAGTACTATCATCTCAGCACACTCCACAAAAGAAAATATTTGTAATGACAACAGTTCATGAAATTATGTAAGGATATCATTCATCAAATATTTATTAAGTACTTACTTTGAGCAGACACTATGGTAAATAGATTCATCATTGTCAGGAACTCCTAGTATAGAAATTTCTTCTATTTCTTAAAAGAGTTATCTCTCCATGGCAATAAATTGATACTAAGAGGTTGGCCAACACTTTGATGAGTTAAGTCATTTTATTTTAGATAACAACATTCAATATGACTAAAGGTCAAAAGCAGGAACTGAGTTCCATTGCCAACACTATAATTATTATAGAGCTAGCTGCCACAACAGCAATAAACTTTAAGTGATCAAAAATTATAAATCAATTTATTTTGGGGGGATTAACAAAAACTGTAAAGTGGTGTTCTGATATATCTTAACCAGCTTTTTTAACTTTTCATTTTCAAAATATATGCATCATTTTCAACATTCACCCTCTCAAAATCTTATATTCCAATTTTTTTCTTCCACTGTGTCCCAACCCCTCCCTTAAACAGCAAGTAATCCAATATATGTTAAAAAGTGCAGTTTTTTATACATATTTCCACAAGCATTATGCTATACAAGAAAAATCAGATCAGAAAGAAAAAAAAATGAGAAAAAACAAAAAGCAATCAAACAACAATAAAAAGGTGAAAATACTATGTTGTGATTCGCATTCAGTCCCCACAGTTTTCTCTCTGAATGCAGATATCTCTCTCCATCTCATATCTATTGGAATTGACCTGAATCACTTCATCATTGAAAAAAGTCAAGTCCATCAGAACTCATCATAACATAATCTTTTTGTTTCTGTGTACAATGTTCTCTTGGTTCTATTCACTTCACTTAGCACCAATTCATGTAAGTTTCTCCAGGCCTTTCTGAAATCATCCTACTGAGTGTTTTTTGTAGAGCAGTAATATTTCATAACATTAATATACTAAAACTTATTCAGCCATTCTCCAATTGATGGACATCCACTCAGTTCCAGTTCTTTGCTATTATAAAAACGGATGCTACAAACATTTATGCACATGTGGATTCTTTTCCCTTTTTTATGATCTCTTTGGGATACAAGGCCAGTTAAACACTGCTGGATCCAAGGGTATGCACAGTTTGATAGCCCTTTGTACAAATATTGCTCTCCAGAATGGTTGGATCAGTTCACAACTCCACCAACAATGTATTAGTGTCCCAATTTTCCCACATCTCCTCCAATATTTATCATTGTCTTTCCCTAACATCTTCGTCAATCTGATTGATGTATCGTGGTATCTCAGAGTTGTCTCAATTTGCATTTCTCTGATGAATAGAACATTTTTTTCATATGACTAGAAATGTTTTAAATTTCTTCATCCAAAAATTGTTCATATAATTTGATATGATCATTATGTTCTTTTAAATTTGAGTCAATTCTCTATATATTTTAGAAATAAGGCTTTTATCAGAACCTTTGGATGTAAAATTTTTTTCTCAGTTTTCTGCTTCCCTTCTAATCTTGTCTGTATTGGTTTGTTTATACAAAAATTTTTAACTTAATATAATTAATATTATCCATTTTGCATTTCATAATGTATTGTAGTTCTTCTTTGTCCATAAATTCCTCTCTTCTTTACAGAAGAGATAGACCACCCATTGTTATTCTAATTTGCTTATAGTATCATGCTCATTTTGTGGTTATATTTGTTTGATTCTGAGAGGGGAAGGTTGAGGTCCCCCACTGATATACTTTTGCTTTCTATTTCTTCCTATAACTGGCTTAAAATCTTCTCTAGGAATTAGGTTGCTCTACCACTTGTGAATGCACATTTAGTATTGTTATTACTTCAACAATATATGGTACCCTTTATCAAGATGTACTTTTCTTATCTCTTTTAATGGATCTGTTTTTACTTTTGCTTTGAGATCATAATTACTACCCTTCCTTTTTTTTAACTTCAGCTGAAGCACAATAAATTCTGTTCCAGTCTTTTATTTTTATTTTGTGTGTCTCTGTGTCAAATATATTTCTTGGAAACATCATATTGTAGGATTCTCCTTTTTAATCCACTCTGATATTTTCTTCCCTTTTATGCGATAATTCATCCCATCCACATTCAGTTATGATTATCAGCTCTGTATTTTCTTCCATCCTATTTTCTGCTTCATATATACTTGTGTTTTCTCTTTCCACCCTCTCCTTAGTTCTATGGTTTTTTTAAATCATCACACCCACTACCTTATCTCCTATCACCCTTCTCCTACTTCTCATAGTAGTATTTTATTCACTCACCCACTGCTTTATCTTCTATCACTCCTTCACCCCTTTTTGTACTTTTTCCTTTAGTGCTTCTGCCCTCTCTTCTACTCTGTCTCTCACTTTTCTTTGTTCTTTCTCCTCCTACTTCTTTACAGGGTTAAACAAGTTTCTATACCCAACTGAATGATTAAGTTATTCCTTCTTATAGACAAACTGGTTAGATGAAGCTTCAGATGATGTTCATCCCCCTCCTTTCTTTTCCTCCATTGTTATAGGTCTTTTTACCTCTTCATCTGACCTGTGTCCCTCCACTTTTCTCTTTTTCCAGTACAGATCTTTTCCCATGACAGACTTTTTTCTACCCCTAATGTCTTTTTCTTTGATGTCATCACATCAAAGTTTATTCACAACTTAATCCATGTCATGCCCCCTTCTGTCTGCCCCAATGACAGATATAGTTCTTCAGGAGTTACAGATATCATTTTCTTATCTAGGGATGTTAACAGTTCAACCTTTAAATATTATTTATTTTGCTTCTGTTTAACTTTCTATGCTTCCCTTGAGTCCTGTGTTTGTATATTAAATTTTCTTTTTAGTTCTGGTTTTTTTTAAATAGAAATGATTGAAAGTCTCTTACTTAATTGAAGCTCCATCTCCTCCCCTGAAAGATTATGCTGAGTCTTATTGGGTAGCTAATTCTTGTGTTTTTGACTTCTGAAATATTTCAGGCCCTCCAATCTTTTATTGTAGAAGCTGCTATATTCTGGGTAAACCTTACTCTTGATATTTGATTTTTTTTTGATATTTGAATTGTTTTTGTTTGGCAGCTTGCTATATTTTTTCCTTGAGATTGTATTTCTGGAGCTTTGCAACAATGTTCCTTGGGGTTTTCCTTGTGGGATCTCTTTCCAAAGATGATTGATGGATTCATTCAACAAGTATTTCCTCTTATATTTCTAGACTATTTGGGCAGTTTTCCTTAATGATCTCTTGAAGAATGCTAATCAGGCT
The DNA here is from genome assembly GCA_023553655.1 of Myrmecobius fasciatus. Lineage (NCBI taxonomy): Eukaryota > Metazoa > Chordata > Mammalia > Dasyuromorphia > Myrmecobiidae > Myrmecobius > Myrmecobius fasciatus. The sequence goes on along the minus strand of JAJPUD010002835.1, from coordinate 261,791 downwards.
CTATTTTTAGTCATGGCCCACAGGTAGACCAATAAATTTTAAATGGTCTCTTCTGGATGTATTTTCTAGGCCAGCTGTTTTTTCAATGAGGTATTTCACATGTTCTCCATTTTTTCATTCTTTTTACTTTGATTCATAATGTCTCACAGACTCATTAGCTTCCATTTGCACTTTTCTAGTTTTTAACGTGTGTTTTTTTCAGTTAGCTTTTGTATCACTTTTCCCATTTGGTTAATTCTACTTTTTTAAGGAATTGTTTTCTTCAAACAACTTTTTTCTCTTCCTTTTATAAGGTGTTGATTCTCCTGCATACCTCTTATAGTACTTTCCTCATTTTTTCATCTACCTTTATAATTTGCCTTTTAAAGTATTTTATTTGGGTTTGAGACTAATTCATATCACTCTTTGAGATTTCTTCTGGGGACATTTGTCCTCGCCGAATTTTTATTTTGGTCTGCCTTGTCACTATAGTATTTTTCTATAATCAAAGTTGTTTTCTGTTTCTTGCTCATTTTCTTCCCTTTTCTTTTGGTACTTCCTCCTTTTTACTTTTATGGTTGAACTCTTTTCCTGGAGTAAAGAGGACACTGTCCCAAGCTACTTGTGCTGTTGTGAGCCATGGCTTTGCACACAAAGGCCCTTTGTGTTTGCAGGGGGATAGTTTTGCCTGCTCTTTTAAGGAGTTTGCCTTTTCAACTGGGACTGGAAGCTACTGTATTGATTTGCTCCTCTATTGAGCCTGGACTGAGGGTCTTAGTTGATCATTTGCTGTGATTCAGACCCTCTCACAGAATTTCCTAGAGTCTGTCTGATCTAGGCTGAACACCCTTTTCATCTTAGTGAGACTGAACTTTTTTGAAGTTTTTCCAGACTAGCTTCAGCTGGAGAGTGGTTTCATTCTGTCAGACTCAGTTCAGAGGCTTGATTTCATGTGGTTTTCAAGCAAAACTGGGAAAGCTTGAGCAGCTTCCTGGCTTTATTCTGCCATCTTGCCTACACCGTCAAAATAAATTTTGTGTGTTTAATTGAATTATTTTACTTAAAATTCAATTGAAGAATCCATTTCAGTTGTGAAAGTCAAGGGTCCATAATTATTATTTAATGAAATCCCCTTTTCTTACAGCTGAGGAGACTGAGGCACAATGAGGTTATTTTATTTGCCCAGAGTCACATAATTAATAATTAACAGAGCCAGGCTTTGAACCCATGTTTTTGACTTCCTACTCTGCTATGCTAATTCTATGCTGCAAGATCTTTTTGTCACCAAACTTCTGGAAATTCAAAAACTTCCAAATAAATATCCAATTATTTCCCACATTTTATAATTGTGTTTGTGTGTGTGTGTGTGAGTGTGTGTGTGTGTGCGTGTACAGTGTTGTGTAAGTTTAGTTTTTGTTTTCCAGGTATTATATTACTTTTCCCGTGTATCCTTATTTATCATCTGTGTCTCTTCTAGCACAATCATCTCTACAACTCTGAATCAACTTCCCTACATAAATACTTCTTAGAGGATGAATACAATTCTCTAGAGGCTTTACTCTGTTTTTTTTAAATATCCTGAGAATACCACTCCAACTGCCCCTCAGTATTTGACTTGAACATTTCCTTAAATATTATTTCTGTCACATTCTACTTGGCATGTTATCATATGTTTGCTTTTCTGAAGCAAGCACATGGTGTTGGCAATATGTTCAATTTTCCAAAGTGTTCTTTAATGTCTGCCACCTTCCAATATAAAAATGTTAGGGTTCTCTTTTTTTTAGTTTTGGGGATACTGGTGGGCTTCCTTGGTGACTGAGGTGTAAACAACATCTGTGAGCACAAACATAGCCACAGGTACAAATGAGGTATAATCTCCATACAATCTGAGCTTGAATTTCTTCTTCAGTTTTCAGTAAATACTGATCTATGGCTTGCTAATTTTATATTAAACCTTCAAAGGAGACTAACATAGATACTGTAGGTGGAGAAAAGATCAATAAGTTATGTCTCCATTGCTATAGAAATTTTCTTATTAGTGGGAAAGAAGCAATATTTTGTTGAAATGAAAATTTGTGTTTTCTACAAAGCCATAACAGACTCCAGGAAAAGATACAGTCTCATCTCACAGTGAGCAAAGGCATCTAGTAGTCCCTTTGATTTTCTTGTGGCAAACCAAGGTAATACTAATGTTTTGTGTATTTTGTAGAGAGTCTCTTTCTCCCTCTCTTTCAATCTCTCTCTCCCTTTCCCTCCTTTTTTCCCTCCCTCTCTTCCTCCCTTTTTCATCTGCCTCTCCTTTTGCCTGTTTCTGTCTCTGTCTCTCTCTGTCTCTGTCTTTCTCTCTCTCTCCATCTCATTCACACACACAGACACACAGACACACACACAGACACACACACACACACACACACACACACACACACACAGACACACACACAGAGCACCAGATGTTTGTAACAATGCCAGTACAGAGATTTCTGCATGGAATCAGTGTTGGGAGCTTACAGGATGTAGTGTGAAGTGACCCACTTAGGTTAAGCATGTCTTCTTTTCCCAACAACATAGTCAAGTACAAAGAGACTTGATTCTACTGAGTCATGAGACCTGCAGTGTTTGGTAAACCCAGTCCTACAACTAACAATCTAGAGACTTTTTAATCTTTTTGAGTTGCATTTCTTATAATTTGTAAAATAAAAATGAGTCTTTGCCTCACTTAATACATAGAAATATTAAATAGATATGGGCATAATCACAAAAAAACAGAGTTAAATCCAAAGTATCATTGTTATTGTCCTTAATTCCATCATTATTTTATAAGGGAGACAACAGAGAAGTTCAGACACCTCTAAGTTTTCCACATGTTAATGATTGTTAGGGTTAATTGTCTTTAACAGGTGTCAAACTCTTTGCCAGCTTACTTACTTACTTACTTACTTACTTACTTACTTACTTACTTACTTACTTACTTACTTACTTACTTACTTACCTACCTTACTTACTTACCTACCTTAATTATTTATCTACTTACTTACTTACACTAGCAAAACTCCAGAAAAAAAATTCTCAAACGTGGCAGGACCAGATTAAAATATAATTGAGAAATGTTTAACAAAATACATAAAAAATAGAATACACCAAAGACAATGTTAACTTATGATTTTCTAAGTTGATATGTAGCCCACAAAGATCCATTTCTCTTTGAGTTTGATAGTACCTTGAAAAGTGGACAGGTCCATATCAAATTAAAGAAGAAGGTTCACAGTTGCCCAGAATAGTGAATTATCTACCAGACTGTAGGACATCATCAAAATATTCCATGACTACTGTTAAATAGTGAAGTAGGTTATATGGAAGGTGGCCACAGAGTGTTTGTGATAGGGTATATTATGAGCAAAGTTTAATTGTGCAGAAACAGAGAATGAATAGTTAACGAGTATTCAAAGGACCATGCATCAGTGGGGGTATATGTCAGTGCAGAGCATTTATTGGACGGGAGTAGTTATGTCATTTGGGTATGGATTTTGGGTGATTTGAAGATGTGTTTTCCATGAGTTATGTCTTTTAAAGAGGTTTGGGAACAAGGATAGAATAGGTACTTTGTATAGTTATTAAACCCAAACTTAGTTATTCTCAAGCTCTGAAATTTGAGATGAATGAACTTGAGATTTATGTTAATAACCAGTACACATTGCCATGAAGTGATACTGGGATTTTGCAAAGTGTGATCATGACCAACTGGCAGATATAGATGTATGATTAGCATAGAACTAACTTCCTTTTTTTTTTCCTGGGGAAAAAAAATAATCCCCAGAAAGGAAGAGAAAGGACACAAGCACATTTAGAAAGCTTAGCAATTGAGTTTGGGAGCTTGTGTGGTTGAGTTCATGTTATATATGTTTAATCCTAATCGAGTTTTCTTCCTTGGACCAAAATGCTGATAATTGTCAAGTGTGTTCAGGTAATACAAAAATTGTTACATTAGGCTAAGAAAAATAGAGAAGTTTTGACAAAATGAGCATATCATATGCTCTTAAAACAAATTTAAATGACTTTTAAATTATTGGCTTTCTGGAATTATCTCTATTATTTTTCTCTCCTGCCCGTCCTCAAATTTCCACTTGATATAGAAGTTGGTGTATTTGCATATAGATGTGGGAGACAGGACAAGAGGAGAGGAACAAAAAGCACATGCACATATTGCATTTGGGAATCTTATATGTGATGTTCATCATGAGTCATCCCCATAGATAATCAGTCACTGAATGGAAAGTTACAAGGTACATTGGTGATCATTTTTTCTAGCCTCCTCTTTTTACTGAGACCTGAGGACAGAAATTGATTTGACCAAAGTCAAACACAATGTGAATATTTCTAATATTGACCTGATACTCTTCCTAAGTATACTGTAAACTAAAACATAAGCTAACATATAATTGAGGCATAAATACCTCCAGAATGATAAATGTGAGGCTAGCATAAAGAAAGAATGCTACTTGTGGAGTCAGAAAATTTGTTTCCAGTTCTGGCTGTGTCATTGTCCATTCAAGTATCTGTTATAGGTTACTTTAGTTTTTTTGTGACTCACTTTCCTCCTCTGTAGAGTAGGAAGAAGCATAGTTGCTCTAGGTATCTCATGGGATTATTGCAAATAAGAACGGAATTTATGTAAGTATGTTTTAAAAATGTTATGCATTAAACACATGATACTTTACTTTCATAGATTCATAATTTTGTTTGTATGGGTGCATATTACACCAATATGCACTTTGCATCTTTTCACCCTGTGTGATGGTTGTTCATGTCTTTGGATAACTTGCACATGGAGAATCCAATCAACAAAAAATTCTATCTTTAGTGGCTTTATCATCTGAAAGGAATCAATATAAATTTGCAGCTGCCTATCAGTGATCGTTCATTTTTCTGAGGAACTAATATGCCTCTTTTCCTAGTTATACTCACTTAATGGTATATTTTATACCATTTTACTTATATCTACCATGAGTTTTTTCCATACACTGTGGATCACCTACAATTTTTTTTTCTGAAATGATTGTATACTTTGATACTGTGGTGTTGCCAGAAGGATATTGGTTTAAAAGAGATAGATGGCTTTATATAGTGGTATTTTTGAAAGTGCTGCTCAGTTTCTCAAATATAATCCACATAATTTTGGACTCAATTCCTTCACTGTCTGTAGCATCTGTCCAAGTTATATGCATAAATTAAAAGAATTATCATAGACTAGAGGACCTTTCAACCTGTTTGTAAATGGAAATTTTCCTCTGGTTGTGGGGGTGGTGGTGGTGATGCAGCAGAGTTTAGGATCAGACAAGTCTAATTTTTTTAATTACATAAGATAAATGCAGTAATAGAAGCTTAAATTTTGTTTCTAGCTTCTTGCAACTCCCAAATTATTTAATTTCGTCCTGTCTGTTACTCCATGAAATATCCTTATCAAGGACAGCATGGGTAGAGAGTTCCTTTCAGGAACAGGTGTAGTCCAAGGAAGTGCTAACTTGGAACATTCAAAAAAATCACCTGAATGAGCATCTAGATATCAGTGTCTGGGACAGTGACTCAATTTCTTTTGCTAAATAGCCTCAGAGGTATAAGATGCAAATAAAATGCCTTTCCTGCCTGTTAGATTAACTTTTAAAAAAATCTTTCCTCACTCCATTCTTTACCCCATCCCTCCTAAGATCTACACTTTTATAGGTTAAAAAAATAAAAATTAAAAACTTGTTCATTTTTTCCAGACACCTGCAACCCTAAAATCATGGTTTTCAGGAGTATAAACCCTGTCCCCCAAGAATATCTTTAATTCCCACTCAAAGTCTCATTCATTCTATAATGAAGATCCTGGGTTTTGAACCATATTAGCTTATGTTTTCTTAAGCAAACATATATATATATATATATATATATACAGCAAACATGAAGTCCCTATTGTATAAAAGGTAGCATGATGGATATAATATTGTGTTTGTAATCAGGAGGACATTATTTTACAGATGGTGTAACTACACAGAAAGGTCAATGATTTGGTCAAGATGATACAGATAAGAACTAGAGGTGAGATTCAATTCTCAATGTCAGGGTTCAATTCTTACCTATCACAACTATTAGCTCTGGTGATCTACATTGGCTTAGTAGAAAGAACCCCAGACTTTGCATCAGGAAGACCTAGTTTCGAATCCTATTTTACTAGAAGCATGATCATGGACAAGTCCCTTCATTGTTCTAAGCTTCAGTTTTCAAACCTGTAAAATGGGGGAATGATTATTAGCACACAGTTGTGAGGATCAAGTAAAATAATTTGTATACAGAGCTTTTGCAACATCTTGTTATATATAGGTAATATCTCTTTGTATCAGCTATTTATAATCTTGAGCAGCTCCCTAGAACTGACTCCTAGCCATTATCTATCCTGACTGATGTAAAGAAGGGTAAATTTAAGCAATGTGTGATCCCTTTCTTCACAGAGCTTATATTGCAACACTCTTCTTTTGGATCTTAACAAAGATCTGTTATAGTCAAGAAAATTATGGCTCTAGCTTCCAGTTTAAGTATGGCAAGGTGCAAAGAAACTTATTTTGAACAGTTTTAATCTGTAATTCTTCATAACATATGGCTGAGTGCTGAAAAGGGGAACAGACAGAGAGCAAGGCATGAACCCTTTGTGAGAAATCTAACAGAAAGAGATATCTTGTTGTAATGGAGAAAGCAATGACTGGCAGCGGAGAACCTGAGTTCACATCTCATATCATGCTCTTATCTGTATCATCTTGGCCAAATCATTTACCTTTGTCTAGTTACTCCATCTGTAAAAATAAAGGCTTGGAATAATGTTCTTTTCAGCTTTTAATATGTGATCCAGAGGTGAAGAGTATATCTCATCCAAGCCTTACTGATTCCATAATAGAAGGAGATAAAGGGAGAAAAAATTTGGAGCACAAGGTTTTGCAAGGCAGAATATTCAGAACTATCTTTGCATGCATTTTGAAAATTAAAATTTATTATAAAAAATTAATTTTGAATATGAAAAAATCTTCAGAGAAATTTCAGGAAGTCTGGTGGCTTTAAGGGGGAGGAAGTATTTTACAGAATATTGATCTAGAGCGAGATTCCTCTCCATCTTCTCCCTCCCCTACACAGCAAGTAATCCAATATAGGTTAAACATGAACCATTCTTCTGAACATATTTTTATAGAATTAACTTTCAAATGCTACAGTTTCTAATAATGAGTTTTGGCCAGTCTCTCTAAAAGATACCAGGAAACCTTTCCAGATATAGCAGATATATGAAGTGTGTCTAGCACTATCTCCATCCACTGACCACCCTCATAAGTTCCAATTATACCATGTTTTTTATTGGAATTCTTTCCAAATCCCTCTTAAGTTCAGTGCCTTCCTTTTATTAATTATTTTCTACTGATCTGATAAATATGTGCTTCATTTGTTTGCAACTTGTCTCCCCCATTAGATTATAAATTCCTTGAGGGCAGAGAAAATGTTCTGCTTGTTTTTTTTATCCCTAGCACATAAACATATCTGACAGATTTTTTTGTTGTTATTCAGTATTTTAGTTGTTTCTAACTCTTTCAGACCCCATTTGGATTTTTTTTGACAAATACACCAAGTTATTTGTCATTTTCTTCCCTAAGTACATAGTAGATAGCTAATAAAAGTGTATTGATTAATTTATAGTACCTTATATTTTTCACATGTTGCTATAGACTCACTGTCTCACACTAAGAGAGTTAGTTTCCTTGTAAAGTAACCATGGTTACATTCAGATTTTTCTCAGGGGTCTAGGGGTAACCTTGTTGTGAAGGAATACACTTCTCTTACTTACCACCCTAATTACTGAGTGTCTGAAATGTTTCTATTTATACATCCAGCCACTCAAATTAATGAGACTTTAACATTTTAAGCATAACTATATACATAACAATAAAACAAAATAGATGCTATTATGATACTCATATGTTACAGTAAATTTGTGAACTATAAAATACATCACAATCCATAGATAAAACTAGGTCACAATCTCCATCCAATGCACTCAATATCTTTAGGGGACAATATACACATAGAGAAAGCTTTCCAAGAAGTTCATTGGTAAGGAAAACCCAAATACTCTGGGTAACAACAATTCTAGAGCTATACATTTGGATACCTTCTTTCTGTCTCAGGAACTTTCCAATATCCTTGATGAATGTAACTTTTGTGTTGAATCTTATTGGTAAACTTCATCGATCCATGTTCTACTTGACTAACAACTTTGGGTTTGACATCTCAACAAAACTAGTTAATCCTTTGAATAATTTCTCTACTTCCACATTGTACCTCTACTCAGTTAGACTTACTATTTAATAGCAAAGTATCTATCACAGTTTCAAGAAAGCGGATGCATTTTTTTAAAAATCTGTCTTTCCCCCTTCTCTCCTCCTCCCTCCTCCTTCTCTCTTTGCCCTCTTTCCCCTCTCCCTTTCTTCCTTTATTTTTTTCTCTCCCTCCCTGCTCCTCTGTCTTTGTCTCCCCATCTCCCTCTCCCTGTCTTTTCTTTCTGAGTTAAGACTCTTGATTACTATAATAAATAATGCCAATTAAATCATGATTAGTAACCAAATTTTCATTTGTCTAAAGTCAGATAAAATGACATTTGTCTGAAAATCATATAGTAGTTCTGAAGTCCATGTCTCTCCAGAACAGCTTGTCGCATTCAAAACCCCATAGTTGCTGCTTTTCTCAACTGTGAGTCAGACTTAAATCCCAGAAACATCTCACAAAGTAACACTTTCTTTTGGAATTCTGAGTAGGCTTAACTCAGCATAAAATTTTAAAGAAATAGTACATTACACAAATGCAATGAGAACATTGCAAACACACAGAGTTAAGGCTCAATATTAAAAAAAATTAGATTTATGTTAAATTTCCTACCCAAAAGAAATGCCTCTATAATCTCTGACATATAATTATCCTGTTCTTGCTTAAACAATTTCATTTACGATCTCACAGAGCAGTTGATTTCTTTGAGGCACAGCTTTAATTGTTGGACAATACCTATTTATATTGAGCTGAAATCACCTTCCATCAAATGACCATCATTGGTTCTGCTTTCTGGTATTACAACAATTATGACTATATCTTTTTCCATTTAATATCACTTTTATATTTGGATTATATTATCAAATTCTCTGAAATCTTCTCTTTCCTAGGTTAAATATCTCCACATTTACTTTATCTTTTGCTCATATGCATTGATTATTCAGGCAATTTGCTATTCTTGTTACTGTCTTCTAAAAATATTTTGTCATTGTCCATCCTAAAATGCAGTTAACACAATTGAACACAATACTGCATATGCGTTCTAATAGATGGAAAAGACAGCGAAACTATTACCTTATTGACACTGCATTTAATATTAATGCAGTTCTAAGATGATGCAAGGTTTTTGTTTTTGTTTTTTTCCAGTTCTACCATTGAACCAACTTGTATTGAATTAGCAGTCAAGAAAATCCATTAGTGTTTTTTCATGAGCTAGTATAATGTGAAGTTGGCTTCATTCTGAGCTTTTGAAGCTAATTTTTTAAACCGAAGTCTTATAATTTCAGCCATTCTAGCCTTTTAATCTTAATTCTTTAATTCAGTATATTAACTAACCCTTCCAGTTGTATGATAACCGAAGATTTGATAAATGGTCTTTTTATGTGTAAAGGGTTTGAAAAGGACCGGGCCAAGGTTGGATCCCTTATAGCATTCAGAGACTTTCTTCTAGGTTGAAATTGATGCATTAATTCAATGCATTTCAGTTTAATTTTATACAATTTTTCTACAATCTCTGAAGAAAGCACTTTGCTAATCTTGGACACACACACATACACATATATGAATACACATGACCCACAGAAGCTTACAGTCAATTTAGTGTAAAATGGAAATGGAAAAACTTGATATTTATATTTGTAGAATCAATATCTTTGGAGATATTCTTGCCATTGATGTGGATCACAACAGCTTTATAACTTGACTAAAAGATTTGTCACCTTGCTAATCCTGAGCCTTGTTTAACTTAGCTTTTCTGGTCTTTGGACAATACACATGTGGTTAAATTTAAAACCTTTTTGGGTTATAAGAGATTTCCAGAGCTTGAACTCTACTGGTATAGTCTTTAAGAACACATGGTTACCTCCATAACACTATGAGGTGCTGGAGTAGAGCTTTAGTTAAAAAATAAACATGAATAACCATAAAATGAGGAATATGTAAAAGTATATGAGACATTAGAGTAGCATATGAAATCTGGGGATATTAGGAAAGGCCTAAAGGAAGATATATCACATGAATCTCAAAGGGAAGAGAATGATTTTAACAAGTAAAGATGCAGAGACAAATCTTTTCCAATTTTAGGAGTTGGTATGTGCAAATATACAGCTAACAAGACGAGATGGAGGAAATGATGCAGTTTGGGTGTAAAGTGTGTGAAAGAATAAAGTGTGAAATAAGATTAGAAAAGTAGATTGTAGTCAGATTGTAAAAGAACCTAAATATCAAAATAAGGAGTTTGTTATTAGGTCAGGAAGAGGAGCCACAGAGAGTTTTAAAATAATATGATCACACTGACTCTTTTAAAAGATCTCTTTGACAAAGATTTCTCTTTAGTGTGAAGGCAAGGGAAGATAATGAAAACAGGAAGTATTCTGTAACATAGTACAGATAAAACATGGAGAAAACCTGATCTAGATAAGTTGTAGGAGTTATGGAAAGGAGATAAATACCATGAACTTAATGGGGAAAACAACTATACTTTAAAACTCCTTACAAAGATATTAGAAAAATAAGAGTCAAAGAGAGCTCTAAGGTCTTAGGATTGTCCTACATTACCAACGACTGGCCACTGAATATTTTAAACTGAATGTCCTAGTGATATCACAAAATCAAGTCCGAATTCAAGCCTCTTAATTGTTGCTGTGTCCTGGTAGTTGTTCTCCTTGTCCCATCTCTTCCTAATGCAATTTATCTTATACACAACTATCAAAGTGATTTTTCTATACATGTAGATCTAATTATAACATTTTTCTATGCAACTATTTTTTTTAATTTCCTTAATGCTTCTAAAATTAAAAACTCTTCTCTTTGACTTTTAAGGTACTTCACAACTTGACCTCAACCTATCTTTCTAATCTAATTTTAACTAAATCTCTTCCTATTCTCTGTGGTAGAACCAAATTGGCCTTCTCTCTATGATTTGCAAAAATGCACCTATAGTACTTTATTACTTATCTCTCTGCCTCTCTTCTCACCCACACCACAGAATTCTTATCTTTCTTTATTATCCAAACTTTTCCCAAATCCTCTCAATTGCTGGTGTCTTACTTCATTATCTACCTTGCATTTAAATTTACATATTTACATACAAATATACTGCATACATAAATGGTATATGGGTATATATGTGTGTTTGTACACACAATACATACATATATTACACATGTAAATATATACATATATTTGTAATGGATATATAAACATTCATGTAGATATATGCAAATGTATGTGAGCATGGTTATAAAATGGAAATAATAGCATAGTAAGGTAGTAACTAGGGTAGAATAATGAACCTTGAGCTAATTAGACTCATGTTCAAATCCTGCCTCAGATACTTACTAAATATGTGATGTTGGGCAAGTCATTCAATCTCTACTTTCCTTGGTTATAAAATGGAAATAATATTAGGGTTGTTGTTAGATCACATTACATATTTATAAAGTGCTTTACACTGCTTAAAACACTATATAAATGCAAACTAGCTGGAGGAAGAGGAGTTGGAGTGGATGGTATCTCTCTTGATCTTAAGCCTCTTGAGATGTTGGACTGTTTCATTCTTATCTATGGATCTTAGTACCTATGAGGCATCTAGGTAGCTCAGTGGATAGAGTACTTCTCTACCTGGAGTTATGGAGATCAAAATTCAAATTCAGACTGAAACACTTACTAGCTGTGTGACCCTAGGAATTTATTTAATCTCTGTTTGCTTTAATCTATTGGAGAAGGAAAAGGCAAGCCACTCTATTATCTTGTCACAAAAATCCCATGGATTGTAGTGTCCACAGGATCAGGAAGAGTTGGAGATAAATGAATAAGAAATCTTAGCACCTAGCACAGTACCTGGTATATAATAAATGCTTACTTAATTGATTGCTGGATAACTTCAACTGAAGGCATGGCCAGTAGGAAATATGCTTGTCATTGTTTGGGTAAAGATTACTCAACAAGCAATAAATTCACTTAATTGTATTTAGTCCACATTTTTCTATCTTATTCACAGTAATACAATAGACTGACAAATATCTTGACCAAATACTAACTACTGCTTATCTGTTCAATGTCTTTGGCCCACTAGCCTAATAATACCTTTAACAAAAGAAAATGTGGCTAGTTTGTCTTAGTTCTCTTAGTCAACCTGTACTAGTTCCTTATTACAGTTTTTTTTTCCTCCATAAAACCATTTGTCCAATAGTTTGTTATAGAATTTTGCCAGAAAATAATATTGCTCACTGGTCTCTAATTTTCAGAATTTTTCCTTTTCCTTTTTTTTTTTTAAATGTGTGGTAATTTCTATTTTCACCTTCTGACAGTTCTCATTCTCCACAGTTCTTTACAGATTACCTGTAGTGATTTTTTTAATATATCTAAATTTTTTCAGGACCCCAAGATTTTATTATTAGGGACTTGGAGACATGAAATCATTTAATTTAGACAGTTTCTTTCTTAAATAAAATTAAATGCCGGTCCAACTTTAATTCTTTCTTAATCCTTCCCCCCCCCCTAATTTGCTATTTCTATTTTCCTCTATAGATGAGGCAGAAGCAATAACTGTCTTCCAGAAATGCAGGCAGTCAAAATAGATGCATACAACTGAAATAAGGAGCCATAGTTTAGGAACTAGGTATTGCATATGAATAGATAGTCTGATGATTGGGACGGTTTATAGTCTTGTCTAACTCATCTGGATTAGTTCTTCTTTCTAAATGGATATGCCCTAATACTACCTTGATCTCTGAGACAAGATTATGATTTAACCCTCTTTAACTGGCCTGGACAGAACAAGACTAAGAGGGAAAATATAACTTCATCCCTGTACTGTTCATGAAGAATCTATAGAGAGAGGGGTCAGGCAAATATAAGAAGATGTAAGGGGAGACACAGTAAGAGACTGAAATCCAAATTTTACCTTTTTTCATATGACTTGGTTTTTTGATAGGTGATGCTGAGAGATCAGTGAATTTATAATACCAATAAACTCATTAGTTATTTTTCAGTTATCTTTTTTTCTTACAATACTGGTACAGTTATGGCAGGATGACTTCATTAGTCTCAATGGACATGGGGGTGAGGATGAAAGGCTCAAATTTAATTAGTCTTTTATTATTCCACAATGTCTCTTACATTCCAGATACTTTCTGGTCATTATCCTTTCCCCACAAAAAAAAGCAGACACAAATACAATCCTTTTGTTAAAATAAGATTGAGAAGAGGTTTTATCACTGAAGATATGGCTCTATCATAAAAGTCTATGTCCCACAGGCAACATTTTCTATTAACAGTGGAAGATTTAACAGATGTCCATTATGAGAGAATGGGATTTGTTCTGATAATAGCTAGACAATGAGTTCCAGACACAGTTTATAATCCACAGTCTCCTTTATATTTCTCTGAACAAATAGATCAAGGTTGACTTCTATATGACACCTGGAAAAGCTTTAACTTTAGAAGAAGTCATCTTTTTCAAAAATCCTGTATTTTTAATCTAGAATCCAGCTGAGCTACCATTTTCCTAACCTCAACTTCTCTTTAGGGTGTCTGAAAATGTCAGGACTGGCTTGATCCTCAAGGTCACTTTAGTTGGGCTGGCTCTTTCCAGAAATCTAACTGCAAAGACAAAAGAAGAAATTCTCAGTGGAAGCTGCTAGTGCAGCCCCTGGCCATCTGGCTTGATGGTTTTGTTGCAGCTCTCAACAAAGAACTGGTCAGTCCTAGAATTATTAAATATATCAGGCATGTTGGAATAAATAAATTAAAATTAACAAATTTTAAGGGAGGGGCATTCATTTTGATGGTCATCAGTTTCAGGATTTAAATTTCCTCTATTCTCATTAGGTTCATTAAAGAGTGAATATTGATGAATCACAGGCATTTATTTGCTCAGTACTATATGAAGTGCTCTGAGTGATACAAAAAGAGGAACTGATATGATCCCTGTTCTCAGGGAGATTATGATTTCAACAGAGCACTTCACTGATGAATGTTCCTTACATGAGAAAAGCTGGAGAGACCATCCCTAGAAGAGTTCTTTTGTCATTGAATGGAATTACTTTGCACAAACTGTGAAACATGTGTAGGCCTTCCATATCAGGTTCTGGTCCACTAACTTTGCAATTAGAAGGAGCCTTTTTCAAATGGTTGCAGTCAGACTCAGTTCTTCAGTTAATTTCATTAGGCTTCTTTGTTCTCAGTTTGATTCCTTAGTTGACAACATTCAGCTAGACATAATGTTGTTTGGGAGAGAGGCCTTTGTTTCTCCATATTGGAGTCTAAATATGGCCCAAGAATCAGCTAAAGTCATCTAGAATGAATAGGTAAATTTTGTTTAAAAGTTAAAAAAGATAGGAGATAGGAGAAATAGTCTAAGCAAAGGAAGGCAGAGGTGTGAATGAACATGATATGTTGAGAGGACATTAAGATCTAATGGAGGGGTACACAGGTTAAGGAATAGTGGGCCTTAAAGTTGAAGTTATTGGGGACAGTGTTGGAGAGGATTTTTATGGGAGACTATGACTGTTTTACTGAGCAAAATAGGCTTTATCCTGGAGTCAGGAAATCAATGATCTCTGAACAGTAGAGTAGCATCCTGTAGTAATATCTGAGGAGGAACAGTATGTTGGCTATATGCAGAATAAATTGGGGTGTGTAGGAATTGAAGGTAAGAATTTGTAAAGACTGTCATTTGGGACACTTAAAAGTCCAATATATTGTTGAATGTTTTTTTTTTTTCTTGTTTAATTTTTTCTTTAAATATTCTGATTCTCAGGCTTTTAACATATATTTACCATAACTGAATGTAAATTTTAGAAATAATTTAATGAAAGGCAGCATGCTACAGAGTAAGATGTACAGGGTCTCCAAACTCTCACATTTACTTACTGGCTTTGTGATGTGACCTTGGATGCATCACTTACCAGTTCTCAAGGACTCAAGATTTCTCATTTTTGGCTAAAATGAAGGAACTGGGCTAGATGACCTTTAAATATTTCCAGCTTGTTATTGATGATCCTATAAATGTTTTTCTGGGAAGCATTTTCTTTCTTTCTTTCTTTCTTTTTTTTTAAAGTGCTGCTTTTCTGAGTAGAACCAATCAGACTTTCATATTAAGCATACTGATGCCAGCCAGAAGCTTTGTGCTGGGTGACTTGAAAGGTGTTTAGCAATCTGGATAGCCTAAGGGCTTTTCCAAAGAACTTTTACTATACAAATCAGTTTATTCTTTAAAGGTATTTGAGAAATATTTTAGGAGGAGCTGCTATATTTTCTATTATTATAGCTCCTAAAATTACCTAAGGAGACAGAACACATGGCCTTATTTCATAATTCGGTAATACTTCTGCCATGGGGCTCTATCCAATTTGATCTTCAGAATCTCCTGGGGATGTCTTAAAACATGTGAGAAGAGAAGGACAATGGAGCATCAAATTGTGTTGATGCTATGATTATAAGTAACATTACATCCTTCAAAACTTAAAATGTTATTTGTAGAGGCACATGAGGGGTGCCCAGAGCAATCAAAGTTTGTTTGAAGTAACTAATCTGTAAAACTTTATGGCAAATTTTTATGCCCTTTGGTGGTGACACAAAGGAATTCTTTCCTGCTCAGTTATTTATTGAAGTATAACCCTTTCTATCACATGTGAATGAGAAAGTTTAATTTCTATGATTTCTGTGTGGAGCTCCAAAGGTTTCTGAACTTCTCAAAAATGTATCATCTTATGTTAAGCAGGTATCTGTTAAATTCACTTTTGAGATGATGAGTTAAGAAAATATTCTTGAAATAAGAAGAAGTGGTAAGATACTTTTAACCATCCTGATCAATGGAAAATAGAATTGATGGAATAAGGAAGGCTAAAAAATTTTTATTCTTCATTGCTCTTCTTATTTATATTGGTGTGTATTGGTGCATGTGTGTACATACATGTATGTATACTCACATAGCTCACATGAGGGTATAGCACATGTCAAACAACAAAAATTTGAGAGCCTATTATAGATAGGCATTGTGGGGATGAAAAGCCTAAAATGAAACATATATAGTTCTCTTTTATAGGACAGTTGAATGGCAGTATTCATATGGATAGGATTTTTAAAATGTTCAAGCAAAATCTTTTCATAATAGGAGTGAGGGTATTTTAATCCCCCCTTCCTTACCTCTAAATATGAGAGGTATTAACCTAATATTTTATTCAATGTTGGCTGCTTCCATTAAATCTTTCAGGCATTTTAATTGGTTCCAAAAGTATATATTGAAGGAAATTAATTTCTAGTTCACTTCTTGGGGTTGGAGGAACACATTCCTTAAAGGGAAGAAAGCAAATATTAAATTTGAAAGGGGAAAGCCATATTTGCAAATTAAGTGTTCATCTCTGAACATTCTAATTTAAAAAATTATAATAAACACTGTATTAAGAAACCAAATTAAGCAGAGAGATACACAACTTTCAGGATATAGTTTGAGCATCAGTTTAATTGGGGGGAGGAAACAATTTTTGTTACTGGTACTCTGGTATATCTCTGGTATTATTTCAGGAGGATATTTTGCTGCAAAACTTTGTGAAAGACAGAAATTGATTTTCAGAGAATATCTTGTCTACATGGCAAGCTGGACATATGGCAAATTCATTTAGATTGATGACTTTATATTGGGGGAAAAACTATTTTTGTGGATAACTAAACACCCACATCAGAAATTTCTACTCTTAAAAATGGACAGTGAAATACTTGTGAGGAATCATTATGAGTATAGAAACTTCTGTTTCTAAGTTTCAGGAAAAATTCAGAGATGAGATCCTTGTAGATTGCTGCAGATGTTTGGGATAGATTATACATAGTGACTAGAGAGTGAAGCTTTATAGTTTCAGTGGGGGGGAGGATTCTACCTGCCTCTCCAGATATCAGGAATAAAGTTTCAAAATGGAGCATAATTTGATTACAAATGGCCTTCAAAAGTTGGAAATTATTTTTAATAAGTCATTCCTTTTTAAAATATAAAATCATATGGAAAGTAAGGAACTTTAGTCCCCATATGTAGAAGACTTTGAATTGGTCATGTACTCTAAATAGCTAAGGGAATTTGATATAATTGTATCTGTATAAAATTCAAGAAATTTTTCTAAATTAAGAAACATTCTCTTTTTGATGTTGATCTAGAGAAAAATGCATTAGAGCTGAAATTTGTTCTAAAAATCATAGATATTATTGAGTTTGGACAATTTCTCCATTCCTTAGCCATTCTCAAAATACTTGCACAGAAACTCCCCTCAGCTCCTGCTTTGATATGATCAGCAATACCTTCTATTCTCACTTCTGTCAAGGCATGGTAGGAAAAGTGTGCTCTCTGGTACAATCACATTTCTTTGTCTCAAAAGATCCTTCCGAGGTAATTAAAGTCTCAGAAATCAGGAGTTTCTAGGTTATGTGTTTGAGTGTCTACATCCTATTATGCCAGATGAAGCAAGGGCTCAGGCTATATTAACATTTTTTTTTATTAAAGTTGAATATCAACATAGCTAACTAAACTCTTTGTAACTGTTTACATTAATTAATTTCATAACAAAACATCACAAAAACTTTTTAGTTATTTGACATTCTCTATTAGGACTATTTGTCCATTCTAATTCACTTTTTTTCTTACATATAGTTATTACGTACACTGTTCTGGTCATTTTTTTTCTTTTCATTTTTTTATTATAAATATTCCAGATTTCTTCATATTACTCATATATTAGTTCTAATTGCATTGTAGTTTTTCATTTCATTAATGTAGTGCAATTAATTTAGGATATTCTCTTATTATCCAACTTTTGGCAGTTTCTTTTGCCCCCCCCAATCACAAATAATGATATTGTGGAAATAGTTTAAGAGGTAATTGTTTAGAGTTTTTTTTATTACATTTCAAAGTGTATTAGAAATGGTGGTGGGATCATGAAATCAAACAGCTTCAATTTTTAAACATTTTCATTGCTAAAAATATTGATAACTAGAGAAGGATAGGCACTGGGCTTGTGATTTCACTGGTATAGAGAATTTCTGGATAAAATTTATATATACACATATACATGTTTGTATGTATAGATATAACATATCTATATGTACATTATACACACATCTACACCAGCATATCTAGAGAAAGTGGCAATCTAAATTGGTGAAAGTATATGTGTGTATGTATATATAATATAGCTATATGTACATTATAAATGCACACATATATATTCTAGAAAAGGTGGCAAGCTGAATTGGTAAAAGTATATGTGCATGCATGCATATATGTGTTTGTATATAGGTATACATATATACACACATACATACATATATTCGTGTGTGTGTATGTGTGTGTGTGTGTGCATGCTTGTGTACACACACTTTTATTGATGCAGGTTGCAACCTTCTCTAGAGGTTATAATCTTAGAAAGTTGCCTGGGATACTGCAGTTCAGTGACTTATTCCCAGTCATTAGGCTCGGATATGTCTAAGGCTAGACTTGAAATCTTATCTTTTTATCTAGTTCTTTATCCCCTGTGTACATTGCTTCTCTAAGGCTGACAATAACAAATCCTCCTCAGAGATCATAGGATTTAGAGCTGGAATGAACTTTAGAGAGTAAGTAGCTCACCTCCACCTTTTACACATCAGAAAATTGATGTGATTTGCCACACAAAGGAAAACCAGCAAAAGACTTGGGTCTTCTTGATTCCAAATGCAGCCCTGTTTTTACTATGCTTTGCTTCCCATTCATAATCTCATAGTAAGCAATTCCTGCAAGTGAATCCTAAGAGCATGATTTCTGGTCTCAGGGATAGAATAATACATGAAGAATTTGTGAATAGAGCCACCTTTCTGGTGCTCCATTATTTATACTGACTAGGTAGCCACCTATTCCTAAGGCTGCCCCTTTGATTATCTCATTACTCTGTTGTCAGTGCCCTTGCTTTATTTTTTACATGTCTCTCTTTTATTTCTCTGGTACTTAAAAAATTCACAATCAATATTTCAAACAGCACTTGCATTCATTAAGTTCTATGAGATGATGGTGTCTATGAGTCATTGTTTAGCTCTTTTCAAGGTTAGGAGATGAAATGGTACCCCTGCATTCCAAGCTATTCTTAAGGTTATAGGGATGAACTTCCTCTTAGGGGAGATACTTATCTCCTAGAATTATGATACATCATGTCCTAGGGGACATTATCAACTCAAAGCTATTCTGGCCTAATCAGATGCTTTGAGAATCCTCTTTTTAAGATTTATTTACTATGGCTAAAATTGTTATTAATAAATATCTCATTTAATTGCTGATATCAATTTGTTCATATTTGTTCCAGGTGATGTCTAAGCATGTAGGCTCAACAAGGGGGCTCAGTATATAGAGTGCTAGTCCTAGAATCAGAAAAGCCTATGTTAAAATCTAGTCTCAAAGACTTAATATCTATCTGATTCTGGGTAAATCATTTAACTTTGTTTGCTTCAGGTTTCTCATCTGTAAAATGAGTTGGAAATGGAAATGGCAAACCATTCCTGTATCTTTGCAAAAAGAAAGAAAATAGAAAGTGAAATGGACTCAAGAAGATCAGACATGAGTGAAAAGCCAACTGAACAACAGATTTCTAAGCAGGCAGGCTTTCATCATTTGATAGGTACTAGTTTGATGTTCACTCTTTAGGATTCCCCTCTAGCTTCTGAATCCATATTCATGGTGCAAATTAATAGTTTGAGGGAAAGGAAAAATAAAATCTGAAACATCAGATAAGGAAGGTAGAAATGTCAGGGAAGGGGTGGAGGGTGGGAACTATTTGCCCTTTAATTCTGATAGAAGCACAGCAGTGACTCAGATGAAATTGCTCCAGAATCCAGATGTGCTGCTTCTTGTAGATCCAAGCCTCCCAGAAAAAAAGAAAAGTATAATAGAGCAGCACAATAAAAGTAACAATATGGAACTTCAGCTGAAAGTTACATTGATGATTTATTCAATTCATTTTCCAGTAGTCTTCCTTTTGGGTCCAGTCTCAAATGTTTCAAGGTAGGGAATAAGAGAAAAGAAGGTTTGATTTCTGATTGTTGACTGATTGACTTTCCCTAGAAGCTTAGAGATGGGAAAGGCAGTGTATGACAGTCACTACTGAAAACCAGAAATGTATTGGGCTTGGATTCTACAGACCTGGGTAAACATGACTCTCCAGTCCAGAAGTTCTGGACCTGGGAAATGCATAGAGCTAGAGGATTCTGGAAGGTTTTAAGGGATGGTAGAAAAAGTCTGGCAAATAATCATATTTTCTCTTCAAATAAATTTATCTTATTTCTAAAGAGTATATACATAGTCAGTTCTGGAGTTTATTTCCTTTCCTTTGAATGGTTAGAGGAAATTCTAATTTTTTAAAGAATATGGGGATCAAAACTTTATGAAACTGTGATCTAGTCCAACCCAGTATTTTGACAAGTCAAACAATGTCAGTATGATGTTTTTAATTAATTCAACAAGAATTTAGGATGCTTATATTTATTCTAAACCAGATTCTGTACTAGGCACTGGAAATATATATTTTTTAAAAAAATAATTGACAAGTGCTTTTTAATTCATTCAAAAATAAAAGTTTCTGATTTCAAGAAGCTTAAATTGTATTGCTAAAAAATAAACATGTATACAGAGAAGTAAATACAAAATATTATTAGAACATGTGTTTGTCTCTACGTATGTAATGTGTGTATCTGTATTGTGTATATCACATTTATAGGTGCTAATAATTTGGGGAATCACAAAAAACTGCAAATCTTGATCTAAGCCTTGAATGAATGAAGGAATTCCAATAGGCAAAAATAATAAACTGACCAGGTTTGGAGTAAGGAGGGGTGAGTTTGTACAAAACTCAGAGAAGAGAGATAAAATGCATAGAGGGAATAAGAAGTAGTCCACTTTGACTAGAACATTGATTGAGGGGAAGTAATGGGAAATAAGTCTGGAAACAGAGGTTGGAGACAGATTGTTAAGGGCTTTAAATGTCAAACAGAATGAGTTTAGAATGGTTTGAGGAGGCTTCAAGGAATTAATTTAGCTGAGAGAGGAACACATTCCAGGGAAGAACAACTAAAAGTCAGTTGGATTCAAAGAATCTCTTCAAGATGGGAAAGTTAGTGCACAGAAGTTGGGCCTCATATAAAGTTCCAATTCAGAAAATAAGGCTAGAAAAAAAGACCCAATAAAGTAATGATGTAGCGTCAAGAGCTCTCAAGACAGAAACTTAAAAGAAGAGAGTAATTCCTTTAAAAGAAAGTCCAGAAAGAAAATAATAGATTTGTCTCAGACTTTGCTAGAATTTCCAGGGGGCACAAAAGAAGAGTTTTGAAAGATGATCTTTTTGAGGTAAAAAAGAGACTCCAAAAAGTTGAGGTTGCAGACTGGTGTTATGAGGTGTCTCAAAAGAATCATCTCCAAGTCAAGGAGGAAAATTTATTGTAATTGTACCACCAATTGAAGCAGGCTAAGTTCCAAAAGGATTTAGCAAAGAACCATGAGAAAGAAGATAAATTTGTAGGACAAAGTTATAGAGACCAGAGCTTCATGTTACTAATTTGCTAATTTTATGGTTTATAGGTAGATTTGAGGGGTGATCTATTCACTATTGATTTGGGACCTTGGTTATTACTGACCAACAGATTGTTTATCTGACAGTCACCAATGTATGTAGGACTGTACTATAGTATTCCTAAGGCCAGAAGACTAGAATTGTTAACAAGACAAATGTTTAGAACAATAGCACTTCTAAGATAACAGAATCTCAGGATAACTTCTATATCTTCCCTAAAATCTAGGGAGAAAATACATAACTATGTTATTAAATTTCTAAGGCTAGTAAATTTCAGTAAAATTATGTCCCCTCGTAGCTGCACCCAATGTACCCCATCAATCTTATGTATGGAAATTAAAAATAGTAAAAGGAAGAAGTGGACAGGAAATGATAACTCTTAGGGAAACAATGGGATGAAGAACCAAACACCTTGAAATGAAGGTTAAAAATCTTTGTAGACATCCTGACAATTAGACAGGTATCAATGACAATAGGAATTATTAAAGAAATAATAAAATAACTGAAAAATATCAGAAAAAGTAAATCATATATCAAAAAACCATTGCTAGAGAATCTAAAAATCATTGAACCAATGGGAAACCCTAATTGTGAAAAAGTCCTACATAACATAATTTTTCAATGAAAACTTCCCAAGCCTATTAGAGCCAGAGGGGAAAATAAAATAGAAAAAATCTCCCTATCACCCCCAAAAGAAACTCCAACATGAAGATATAGAGGAATATATGAACAGAATCCAGACCTTCCAGGTCAAAGAAAAAAATACTGCAAGCAAGCAGAAAGAAGCTCAAATACCAAAAAGTCAACAGTCAGAATCACATAATCCCTGATATGTGAAAGGAGAGTTTACTCTGATATGCTATTGTGAAAAGTAAAAGATAAATGCTTGCCAGAAGAATAAGTTACCCAGAAAAAAATGAGTATGATTTTGCAGGGGGGAAGATAGACCTTTGGAGAAATAGAAGACTTTCAAGTATTCTTGATTAAGATTCCAGATCTTAATTGATACTTTGAAATGCAAACACAGGAATTTAGAGAAATGTAGAAAGGTAAACATACTTGAGCAATTCAACCTGAAGAAAGATACTTACTTTTCTTTTTTAGCCTTTCCCCCTTCTTCCCCCCCCCCCCGATTTTCACTGTTTAGTGGAAGGAAGTAGGGAATAGGGAAGGAAGATGGAAAATTAAATGAAATGAGTAAGGAAAGGACAAATATGTTACAAATGTTTATCACTAGATCTGTCCGTGGATTTGGTTTGTAAGACATTAAAATCAGAAATACACAGAGACATCACCTTAATAGGAAGCAACTGCAGCTACTGTGGAGAGTATTCTGTTAAGTGAATGAAAGAATGAATACTATACTGTTTGTACATAAAAATATGATATCATATATAATATTAAATATATTAAAATAGCTATAGTATGTGTGCATACTTATATGTACATACATGATAGCCTTAATTCAGTCAACACATACACACACTCTAAAACGGAGGAATTTTATTCCCCATAATTTTATTCAGCATAAAGAATTTGGGGGAGCCAGGATGAAAGTTAGAAGTGGCAGAACTATGAAGAAAAATTGGCAATGACTTCAGACACCCCTTATATTCTAAATATTGCCAAAGTGATATTCCTAAAACAGTTTTAATTATGTCACCTTCAACTTCTTGCTTTACATTTTTACTTGATTACCTGTGTGGCATTTCAAATTCAATATGTCAAAAATGGAACTCCTCATTACCATCTTATCCCCCTCGCAAAACAAAACAAGCTTTTTTCTTCTTAACCTCCCTATTTCCTTGAAAAAAAAATGCCCTCATCCTTCTACATCCAGATTATCAACACCATTAATCCTTCTTTTCACCACTAACATGGCCCAACTTCAAGCCCAGGCCCTCCTTTTAAAAGACCCTCTTCTTTCCATCCATTTTCATCTCTTTGGTACAAGCAGGAAGATGAGAAGGAAATGAGGCACATATCAAAGCCCTTATTTTTCATTTGGGACTCCTCCTTTTCCTCTGTATTTGCCAAAAATCCTGAGGGTCTTCCCCTCCTAGATGGATGTTTTTTTGATGAGGTAAAAGAAGCTATTTTTTTTTTGCTTCATTTCCTATTTAATTTAAATCACTGAATGGATGTTGCCTCAGACCAACTGAGACCTGGGAAAAGCCTTAGCATAAAAAGGCCAAGGTCTCCTACTACATCAGGGCCATATCCAGTTGTCCTGATCTCTGTCTTGCCACTAGACCCAGATGGTCTTGGAGGAGAGAGCAAGCCTGGTGATTTTGCACAATTCTCCCATCACTCAAATACAGTTCCCTTATGAGTCCCTGATTTCATGGTCCTCTTAGAATGAAGGACAAATAACATCATATAATATAGGGAAATATGAGGAGGGAGGAGGACATAAGTAACAACTTCCCCAGTATCCTGGGTTGGGTAAACTGCCATGTGGTTCAGTTCAGCCCAGACTGTAAGAAGCAGCCCCTGATATCTCAATGCTTGGCTGAACACGCATTTATGGAGCATAATCATCAGCATCTAATAATTCTTAGGCACCTGTGTCAAGGGCAGTGGAAGAGTTTCCAAGCAAACTGTAAGCAGAGCCTTGCACAAGCTCCCATTCTTGTATCTTCCAGCCTGACAGCAGGAAAAAGAGAAGACTGTCAATCAACGCCCTATACTACCTCCAAAAAAAATTATAATAATAGGATATCTTTCCATTGGGACTAGTGAAAATCTGGCTGTGCTCTAGGAAAATGCAGCTCATTCTTTTGTACCATCTGCTATACCTTGTGTTGAGATACTAACATGGTACACGGGCATTGCTCATCTTGTTCAGGAATCTTTCCTGTCTGTGGGGAAGAAAGAACTTTACCTGTTATGTTTTCATCTCATGTGTATCTATATCCTTGATTTGCTTTGTCCTAAATCATTATCCTATACAATGCAATCAAGTATTTATAGAATAGCTACTTTAATAATAATAATAATAATAATAATACAGATAATAGATATTATGTATAGCAGTTGCTCTGTAATGGATCCTATGGAAGAATCAAGAGAAAGGGTAAACATGGCCCTTTTTATATCTTCACATGAGTAGCAACAGGATATGATTTGTCAGATAAGAGGCAGGACAGGATGGGAGCCAAGTACTTCTGAAGGCTTTAGACATACAGATTGTAATGGAACTGAATGTCAAAAAGAAGGTGAATCTAAGGAGTTAGGTCAGGATAAAGAGAGCATGTTGAAAATCTGAAAGCCAGGGTGCCAAGACGATAGGAAAGAGTAATTATGAGTTCTGAAATAAAAATAGGCAAGGGTTTAGAGTCCCCAAATTTCTGATAAATTAGATACACAAGGAGCAATCGCTTGATCCTTAAAAAAATTAACTTCTATATATGTGAGGGTACCTCAGAGATATTTGATGTGGTCAGTCTTTACCTGCCATTTTAAAGATGGATAAGGTTTGAACTGATAGAAAGGTGGGGGAAAGACAGTACCGGTGTGGAGCAGACACTTATACTGTAGCATCCAAGAAAAAAAATAGGCATGATTGCCTATTTGATGATTGCCATAGGATTATAGTTCTAAAGGATATGATCTAGGTCAACCTTTTCATTTTATACATGAGGAAACTCAAACCTATAGTGGTGACATAATGTATCCAGTAATTTATAATGAGTTTATAATAATAATAAAATTTATAATAAATTATATAGCTGGGACTTGAATTTAGAGTCTCTGACTACAAATATAGAACTCTCTCTACGCTACCACATTGAGCATCTAAACCAAAATATCAAGGGGGAGCTCAGGGCACAGTCCAAAGCTAAATTGGTCAGCAGGGAGGAAGCATAAAGTTGAAAACATAAGATTCAATCATAGGTCATGAAGAGCTTATCAGGGAAGAAGCAAGAGACAAGAGACTTCAAAGCATGGATACAAGGCAAATTAGAGTGGGAAAAGTCCAAGGAAATAGTCAGTTAAGTAAATTAGAGTAGCAATATAGTTCAGTCAATCTTATGAGAGCATCTTTTATTTGGTGGAGGGCGGGGACAGAGAGCCACAGGTGGCTTGTAAAGACCAGGACTTTCCCTTCTGCCTGAGTATTGAGCTGTAAGGAACTCTCAGAGCAGCCTAGTTTTCACTTCACTTTTGGTATATTGCATTCAAATAAGAGCCCTAATTTTTTTTTCAAACAACTTTTAAATGAGTTCTTCTGCAACCTACATTTGTACAGCTGATTTTTTTGAATCTCAATGAAGGGCTTTACATTTCTCTATGTTCAAGCTGATCTTGTAATTCTAGGGCCAGTCTGTTAAATAACTTGGATCCTAATTCTGTACTTATTCAGTACAGTTCCAAAGCACAGGTCCAAGATAGAATTGATTGAGAAGCAGATTTTAAATCAATTTAAAGAATTTTATTTTATTTTTAGGAGTTAGAGCTTTCCAAGAATGAGAATTGGATTTTCATATGAACTAGTGAGTTCTCTATCACAGAATGTGTTTAAATAAAGGCTTTGTGCATCATTTGTTAGAATGCCTCAAAGAATATTGTTGAATGAAGTGCGATTTTTGACTATATTTTATATAGCCCTTTTTATAAAGGCTATATAATTTGTTATAATCTCCTACAATCCTATGAAGTTAATGTTTGGCCACTAAAAGACACTAGATTTTGGATTTAAAGATTGGATTTGATGCCCATATCTATTACTTGCAATGGGAACTTGGTCAAGTCATTTAACTTCTCTTGAGACTAGCTTCTCCATCTAAACAATGAAAAGACTTTACAAGGTCAGAGGTTTTTGTCTTTTTTGAAGTTAGACTCTGATAGACTGGAGAAGCCTAAGGAACTCTTCTTAGAACAATATCTTGTAAATGCATGCAATGAAATACATGAGTATAAAGGAAACTACTTATATTAAATCATCTTATAATTTTTTTTTAATTCATGTAGCCCAGGTTAAGAGCTTTGAATAGATAATGTTTGAAATCTTATCCAGCCATATGATCTCAGACATTCAGCACTTAATTGCTGAATACCTGAGGTATTCAGATAACATACTTAGTAGTATGGGATAGACTAGAAAAGGAGAAGCTACTGTCTCTGTCCTTGAGAAAAAAGGAAGTACACAGGAAACCATTATTATGCAAATATAACTATATAGGACCAAGTATAATCAAGGGCTAGAACTGCCTTTAGATTGTAAGTCCTTCTTTAGTTATTCAGATAGGTGAAGATCCCAGTAGTTCAGAATAGTCAAATGTCCCCATCTGTCTCCCCCCCTTAATTCTTTTGAAATTACTGGGCTTAAGTGCAGTGATCTATCAAAGACTGCTGTGGGAACCCACTGAATAATTTGTGTATTTGTACTATTTTTTTCACTGTTGCAGGTGTTTGAGGTTTTTAGTAAGTGATTTAGAAACAAGAGATAAAGAGTCCCATTATTTTCCAAAAATGCAAATGGGCAGCTTTGATGGCAATTGATGCTAGGGCTATTATTTGTTGTTCCCAATCTAAAATACAATGAAACTTTATTTCCTGCAATCTCTCTCATACAAATGGCATTCCTAAATGCTTAAATGGATAAGGTAATATAAGACACTGGGCAGTATAATGCTGAAAACAGTAGTGGAAAGACATTACAAGCTGAATAAATTTGGGCATGCCTTTCAGAGGCCAATAATGGAGAAGGGAAGAATTAAGAAGCAGAGAGGAGGGAGAAACTTTTTATTTTGTGCAGGTGTGCAAGCCAATTCTGAGAATTCTATAAAACTACACAACAAACAACATTAAGTACTCTGGCTCCAAAGGACACTCTCTACTCTGGCAAATTTCTGTTATTTTTACAACTGCAGTAGGCCTTTCTCGCTCCAAGTTGGTCTTTTTTTTTTTTTTTTAACAACTTTTGCAAAGATGTTACCATTTACAAAGTTAGAATAAGCCTTTTCCACTCCATTAAATTTTAACATTTCACATTTCCAAGTATTTGGCTACTAACACAGCATTACTTTTAATGAGAAAACGCAAAGCTGATATCTCGCCAGCTGTCAAAGTGAAATCACTTGACGTTAAATCTATCAGTAAGACAGAGGGAGAGAGTGAAAGAGCTTTAAAGTGACATTAATGACTTAATGAAAACATGTTTGTTAGAAAATATATATAGATGCTGAATATTTACCATTTGGAAGGCAATAAATTATTCCAGCCACATTATCTATTCCCTTGACTTTGAATGTAATTTCCAAATATTGAAACAATGGCAACCCCCTGTGAATCCAACTCACTATTTTTAATACTGACTATATATCACAGATTCTCCTCCCATCCTATTAGAGAAATACTGATTACATTGTGCTCTAATTACTGAGCTCTTGACTCAAGCCATTAGAAATCTCTTTTTAAGTTTTTTTTATAAATGATATGAATTGATTATGAGTTTGATCATTCTTCTAAAACTCTCAAATGGATTTGAGCTCTCTCAAAAAGAAGGAAGAATACTAGGTTTATCAATTTAGAAAGCTAGAAGGGACCTTCCAGGTCATATAAGAAATCCTCTTTTTTAATAGAGAGACTGAGACAGAAAAGTGAAATAGATTACCAAAGCATCATGGGTAGTAAGTGAATACACCAAGATATAAAACCAATGTTTTTGCTTCAAATCCAAAATTCTTGCCACTTTGCCATTTATTTTCCTTTCATTATATTACATAGAAGACTGCTTAAAGCCCTTCACTCTCGTCTTCTTGCCCTTTTGTTGGTTGTTCAGTCATTTCAGTGGTGTCCACTCTTTGTAACCTCATTTAGGATTTTTTTGGCAAAGAAACTTGGAGCGCTTTGCCATTTCCTTGTCCAGCTCATTTTATAGACAAGGAAATTGAGGCAAACAGGGTTATGTTACTTGCCCAGGACCACACAGCTAGTGTCTGAGGATGGATTTGAACTCAGGAAGATGAGTCTTTCTGACTCCAGATCCACCTAGCTATCCATTCAGTGCTTTCCCATTAATCTACCCTAACGATATAATATAAACTTGTCTTCAAAATGCCATCTAAGTCTGGTTTGAAATGACTTTTCTAGAATTATTTCATACTAACCTACTTTGTATACTTTACATGTCAGTCAAATAGGATTTGTAATTGGTTTCTGATCTCATTCTGTCTTTTTACCTTTGTATACTTGTGCATACTAGCCCCCATTTCTGCATTAGACACCCTACCCTAATCTCTGCCTTTTGAAATACATCTTTTCCTTCAAGACACTCTTTCATGAAATTTATTCAAATCTCTCACATGGAAAATAATTTCTTTTTTACTTACTGGAAAGAGACCTAGATTTAAAGTCATAAGACTGAAGTTTGGATTCTGCATCTGGCACTTGCTGTATCTTTCATTGAGTCTCTTTTCTAGACTTTGATTGGCTCATTTATAAAGTAGATAATGTGATCTCAAGTCGCCTCCCCATTATGAATCCTATGAATGATCCTTAGACCTCCACTGTGCACTTGTCACATTGCAACTTTGATTATAGCTATTTCTGCTCATGTCATTTCATCCTCCTGGAGGACAAGGACATTGTATATCTTTTTGTCTGACTAGTACCTAACACAGTGCACTGCATGTAATAAATGTTTGTGGAATAGAATTTGGAGCATTAAAGTCTGTTCCCATTTTCTCTTTGGGTATTCAACAGTTATAACCCTTCTAACAAAATACATATTTACTGGTAGCAAAATCTCATGGCATATTAGTTTTCCATTTGCCTTCTATTGATTTCTGATGAAATAGTATTGGAAAGAGAAATTGTAGCCTGTAAGGTCTTTGTTCTTAGGCTTTTCCTTTCTGCCAAGTAGCATTATGACCTTGAAACTATGACCTGTCCTCCTGTCTCCTGACTCTGGTCTGGGATGTTGTGAAAATAAAATGAATGTGTTTTTAACAGTTCATAGTGATAACTCCACACTGTTATAAACCAGTGACTTTTTTTTCTGAGATCCAATTAGAGTTTTCCTATGATAGATTTTAATGTTGTGTGATTGAACATGTTTCAACCTCAAGTGATTAATACTACAAATTGATGACCTTTTCATTTCATTGATTTGCAAAAATGATTTTAGGTTTATTGTGGCAATTACAGTGATACCATCACAAATGGGCTAGAGGGCTAGATAGGATTAAAGAAAGTAGACACCAATGTCAGAAGCTAGAGAATTGGGACAAGAAAGAGGCCAGAATTGAAGGTAGGCAAATCTATATATTCAATAGCAGCCAAGTACCCAAGGATGGGTAGACCTAGGGTTCAAATCCAGGCAAACCCTGATTAAAGATCAAGGTCTCAAGAATCAAGAGGAGTATGATACATTGCAAAGACCCTTCGTTGAGAGTCAGAAGATCTAGATCTGCATTCTAATTTTGCCATTAATTTGCTGAGTTAGTTTTAGGAACTAATTTTTCCTCCTTTGCACCTCAACTTCCTGATTTGTAAAAAGTGTGGGTGCTAAATTAGACTTCTAGATTCTCAGAATTTAATAAAATGAACCTGATTCTGAATGAAAGTTTTGAGTACTATCCTCTGAGAGAATAGCTTTTGGCCCAAAATAATGCTTAGATTAAATGAAGTCCTGGTGCTGCAATCAGGGAAGTTAGTTGCTGCCTCTGATTGCAGGATTAAGGATGAGTTCTTTCTGAAAGTTGACTTGTAAGGAGATCTCTTTTATTTAGATGCAAGTTTTATTACCTCAAGAGGTTTTTGCTAAAGTCATTATTATTTAACTGATGCTGAATAATTTGTCACTTAACTGTTTTTGAGTTCAAAATATGCTGAAACACACACACACACACACACACACACACACACACACACACACAAATGCACTTTCCTACTCGGAAAGTCCTCCGTGTTCAAGAGAAAGACATGAATCTTGTCTTTCCTCTTTTGCTTTTCTTTTCTTAGTGACTCAATACCATGAAAGGGTTTTTTTTCCTTGTTTAAGGTCAGACAGTAGGTCTTAGTACTGAAGGAAGGCATAGGAGATGAACTAAATTTGATTATTTGGTATTATCTGTCTGGTTTCTCCCTTATTTTATTTTTTTACCATAGGACAATTTCTATCAAGCTTCCAATTAAGTGAACTTCTATAGGGGATGAAGAAACCCATTTAAAAGGTGAAAAAACTGAGTCAGTAAAGTGGATGTTTGGCAGGGCATATCCACCATGTGGACATTTGAAAAGATCCATATATTTTGCAGGGCAGGTACACACAGTCTAAATCAATTATACTTCTACACATGAGAGTCAAACTTTCCTGTGGTTGAGATTCATTAATATGACTAAGCTATCCCAGAGAAGCAGCAAGTCCCAACCATCTCCACTTTTCCTTCTCCTACCTCAAATCAGGAGAGTCAGAGAATCTGCTTAAAAGCTGAAACTAACCTCTCTTAATCATCTTTCATGTTGTACATCAGAATTCCCCCCCCCCCTTACAACCTAGAAATAGCACATCACTTCTTTTCCCTCATGAAATAACTATTCCCATGCCTCCTAGAAAAAAAAAAAAATACCTATTGCCTAATATAACTGCTGTCAGTTCAGACTTGTAGGACTCAATGCCATATATTCTTTTATTCATTTTAATAATAGCTCTTTATTTTCAAAATATATTCAAAGATAGTTTTCAACATTCACCTTTGCAAAACCTTGTGTTCCAAATTTTTTTTCCCATCCCTTTACCATACCCCCACCTAGAGACAGCAATTAATCCCATTTTTGCTTGTTTTTGTTTTGAGGCATTTAGGGGCAAGTGACTTGCCCAGGGCTACACAGCTAGGAAATGTTAACTGTATGAGGCCAGCTTGGAATTCAGGTCCTCCTGAATTCAGGGCTGGTGCTCTACCTGTTGCACCCTCTACCTGCTCCAACAAGTAATCCAATCTAAATTAAACATGTGAAATTCTTCTATATATATATTTCCCCAATTACTATGCTCCACAAGAAAAATCAGATCAAAAAGTTAAAAAAAAAGAGAGAAAGAAAACAAAATGCAAGCAAATAACAATAAAAAAGGTGAAAATACTATGTTGCATTCCACAATCAGTCCCCACCGTCCTCTTTCTGGATAGAGATGGCGCTTTTCATCACGACTATTTGAACTGGCCTGAATCCCCTCAGTGTTGAAAAGATCCACGTCTGTCAGAATTGATTGTCACACAATCTTGTTGCAGTGTACAATGATTTTTTGGTTTTGCACATTTCACTCAGCACCACTTAATGCAAGTCTCTCCAGGTCTTTCTGAAATCATCCTGCTAATCATTTTTATAGAACAATAATATTCCATAACATTCATATACCATAACTTATTGAGTCATTCCCCAACTGATGGGTATCCATTTAGTTTCCAGTTTCTTGCCACTACAAAAGGGCTGCTACAAACATTTTTGCACATGAGTCCATTTCCTTTTTTATGATCTCTATGGAATATAGACCTAGTAGAGACTTTGCTGCATCAAATGGCATGTACAATTTGATAGCCCTTTGGGTACTATATTGTCTTTTAAAATTAAATCTATTTGGTCTTCTACTTTTTTGTGAGCTTGCTGTTTTTGAACTTGTTTTGAACTCCCATTACTCTTTATCACTTACAACATCTTGTTTATTTGTTTGTTTTGGTCTTCATTTCTTACTAGAATGTAAACTCCTTGAGAGGACATCTATCATTTTTTGCCTTTATATCCCCACTGCCTAACACATTGCCTTGTCTCATGGTTACTTAATGCAAATCGCTTAAGTTGAACTCACTATCATGGTTTTATTTCACTTTTTCCATATTTAACAAAAACAATATATTTTAAAAAATGAAGCCCACATTTCTAC
The DNA here is from genome assembly GCA_023553655.1 of Myrmecobius fasciatus. Taxonomy (NCBI): domain Eukaryota; kingdom Metazoa; phylum Chordata; class Mammalia; order Dasyuromorphia; family Myrmecobiidae; genus Myrmecobius; species Myrmecobius fasciatus. The sequence continues at coordinate 229,013 of JAJPUD010002835.1, read as the reverse complement.
AGTAATTAATTTACTCTCCAGTTGTTAACATTAATACAATAATAAAGGTTGACTTTTTTTAAGAAAAGAGAAGATTGAAAATGTATTTTTCAGTGACTATTTTTTAGTCTGTAATGACAGAAGAAAAGAAATAGAGATTGAATGATTCATCAGAGGTTCTCTTCAAAAGATAACCTTGTAGATATGAAAATATGAATTTACAGTGATCAAAGTCTCCATGCTATTTTTCTTATCTTATGTACTTCTGACTCTCACACATTCTGATATCTTACCCAGGATTGAGAACTAAGTAATAGACAGCATAGAGCCCTTTTCAAGGTCCACTGGTTAGAATGGAGATAATTTCATGGGCAGAGGAGATGGTCCTTAAGATTTTTCTTTAAAGGAGAGAAGATCTTAGATTCTAGACTGTTAGAGTGATCTGTTGAGATTCACATAAAATCTATAGAAAGAAACCATTAAGAAGGACTATGTTCTTATTTCTATTATAAATACACTTTCTATATGAATATTAACTAAACATGCTATCCTAATCATCTTATCTTATTTCTTTGAATGGAAAAGTGGGTAGAACTCAAGAAATTACACTCTTGCATATGGGAAATCCTACTATTTATCCAGGATTATAGAGGTATCGTTGCAGCTAATTTGAAATTGTAAGTTGAATTCTCAGAATCTAGTGAGTTTCCCATCTATTAGTTAAACCTCCGTCCCTTCTTCTTCCAGTGGGACTAGTTTGTAAAAGATGAACCTTACTTCTGGCTAGATATCAATTCTCTATTTTGATCAATCATTTTACAAACCACCCAGTTAATTGAAAATATATTGCATATTATCTATTTTCAAGACACAGTGGGAGAATATAAAGAAGTATGAGACTTTCCCTCTACCCCTAGTTTGATTGAACAGACAGGATACACATATGTGAAAAGTCCAATAATAATCTTACTTAGGTGAAAGAATAAGACAATGATATAAAAAAGTGTCACAAGGTAATATAAAATGGATTGCCAAATGAGCACTGTATGTTGTTGAGCACAGCAGGGGACCAAAGATGAATCAGCATAAATCTATCCCTACTGTTAGAGAAAATACTCAAGGCTCATATCTTAATGACTATGTAACAAAATTGTCATCTTTGGATGTGGTAAATATGTCACACATACCCTTCATTTTCTTGATCTAAGAATCCAAGGAAGCTATCCAACCATCAGTAGTAATTTAAAAATTGTTTGTGAAGGTTAGGAAAAGAGAAATATCAGTTTTTTTTAATGTTAGCCTATTTCAATCTACAAATGTATATATATGTTTTTTGTTCATTAGATTCTATTAATATTCTTTCAACATGCAAAAATAAGGTGCTTATTCCTCTTAAAATAGATGCAGTGTTCAACTTCACAAACTTGTTTTGGGTGCAGACAAAGTTAATGAAATACCTGATGCCATCAAGTACACTTCTCTTCCTAATTTCTCTATTTCTGTCAGTTGTAGCCCCCATTAAGTCAGCAAATTATACAGTCTTTACCCTGTTTTGAGTAGGGCTTCTTAAACTTTTGTACTCAGAACCCCTTTTCATTAGAAAAATGTTTACATGACTCAGGAATATAGGTATATAAAATAGGTATAAATATTAAATATTTACTAATAATAAATCATAATTTCACAACACTCATATTCAGTTACAAGACTTCACATGGAGTTTGCAAATCACAATTTAAGAAGCTATGCTTTAGAACATATATAGTGACTTGTCCCTCAATGAGAACTAGAATTCTGGGTTTTGTCTACACATCCCTTTGCCATATCACCTCATGGATAATTGATATTTAGTAAATATTTCTTAATTGAAATAGCAGGTACCCATATTTAAAAGCTTCCCATAGTCTTTTATTCTTGTATCTCCCTTTCCAATTCATTCAGTTACCCACAATTCTTTTTCATTCAAGCACTGAAATTTCCTCAAATGCATTCCAACTGCCAACACCATAATTCATGACCTTGTTACTTCTTGTCTGAGTTTCCTAACAGGTTTCCTTTTCAATCTTCTTTCTAGTATTTCTTTTCTACTCTTGTTGGGTTAATCTTCCTAATGTGTAGTAAGAAATCATGTTACTTGCTTTCTCAAAGCCATTAAAAAGAGTTTCTATAATCACCCATACTAAACATAAACTTCTTAGTCTAACATCTAAGATGTGTTATTCTCTGTTGTTGAAGAACCTTTCCAGATCCATCTCTTTAGTGATGCTATTCAGCTGTGTCCATATCTTATGTTGTAAGAGACTGAACTCAAATCTTCTTAAACAGAAGGACTATCTTTTAGTATAAATATTTTGCAAAACCCACCCCATGATAGTAGTTGTACTTTTAAAGCCCATCAACAGAGAATATACATAACAAAAATCTACTACAAATTCCATAATGCTGTTAAATTAATTTGTACTTTATTAATCATAACAGCATCTACATATATTTAGAAAAAAATATGTGTGAGACATATTACTTATTAAGTGTACAGATGGTATATTTAACTAATTAATTATACTGAGTCACATTGCATATTTTGTGATGCTGAATGAAGAACAAAAATGACAATACTTGCTACACATGTAGATTTGCATACTTCATGTAATAATAACAACTGAGTTGTTTTGATGGTGTCTGTCTCTTTGTGATCTCATTGGGGTTTTCTTGGCAGAACTGAGGCAAACAGGGTTAAGTGACTTTTCTAGGATCAAACAACTAGTAAGTATCTGAGGCTGAATTTGAGTTTTCAGTGAATCTTCCTGAATCCAAGCCTAGTGCTTTATCCATTATGCAATCTAAAATTGGGCACTGCCCAACAATATCTTGTCTATGAAAAAGTGCTGGCCTGCAAGTTGAGAACCCATGCTTTTCATCAAATTGGACTACATTCTATCTCTTGAATATTTGTGTTCATCCATTTACTAATTATTGCCTTTACTCATAAAATTCCTTATTTATGTAATATCATTACTATATATCTCAAACTTTTGAAGTTCTTCTAATCATTGAGGTTAGAGTCTAAGACTCACTCCCTCAAATTCATTTCAATCTCTCCTTCAAACTATTTCAATTATGATATTTCTTATTTTTGATTTCATATTATACAGACAGATATAAATGTCTGATGTCCTCACATAAGGAATTATATCTTTAAATTTTTTAAAATAATCCTTTGCCAGGATCTTTTTTTTAAGTGATCACATTTTATCTTATATAATTAATTTATATGCCATATTCTCTTTATAGAATGCAGGTTCCTTGAAATTGGAGATAATGTCATTTGTTTTTACTTTAAATGCCCTTAATCTAGCATAGTGCCTTGCATAGAGCAGGCATTTAAATAAATATTCATTGGATCCAGTTGCATTTATTTAAATTGAATAAGATACAATATCCTTGAGGAAAGAGACCAAAATATAAGAAGATTGGAAACAAATGCAAGCAATAATCATCTGAAAGAAGTAGGTTAGGCTGGAGAAAGATGAATATGATAATTGTCCTCAAATATTTGAAGGGTTATTGAGTTGTAGAGTGATTAGGTTTGTTCAGCTTGTAGAGAACTAGGAATAATGGGTACAAAACAAAAAAAGAAGGCTTTTGGATCAACATAAGGAAAATTTTTTAATAATTAGTATTCTCCCCAAATGATAAAAACTGCTATTCCTTACTTACCTGAAGGACTGGATACTCCCTCACTGAAATATTTCTAATACAAATGCGATGGAGAGCAGAAGTTCTTTGATCAAACATTGGTAGGAATGTATGATAAATGAGTTTTCCCCCCAAATCTGAGGTCCAGAAAACACAAATTTTACATTTCCAAAACTCATTTTATTTTTTCAAAAAGTACTTTTCACGTCCAAATTTCTATGTTTCTGTTGAGGATACCACAATATTTCTGGTCATCAAGGTTTGAAACCTTGTTCATCTTTGTTAATTCACATCACTTCTTTAATTCTTTCTCTATAGAGCTATCAGTGATACTCCTTAAAGTAAAGACCTAACCTACTCAAAAAGCTGACCAATTTGGTCTCTATTTGGCATTTAGTGCCTTATTCTAACTCCAACTTACTTTTATAAGTTTATACATTAATCCCACATTAATCCCTTTTATGCGCTTTTTTTTCCAGGCTAACCAGTCTACTTGTTATCCTTCTCATATCACGTACCATGGAATACTGCCTTTCTTACCTCTGAATCCTAGTATTTTTTTGAAACTCAGCTCAAATGACACTTCCTTCATGAAATGTTCCCCTTTATCTTCAGTGGCTAGTGCTTCATGAAATGATTTTATAATGATCATGGATGTATTTTGCGTTCTTTTATATATGCAGTTTCTACTTCCAATCCTCAATAGAATGCAAACACATTTAAACCATGGATTGTTTCATTTTTTTTGTCTTTTACAAATAACCTAGTTCCTGGCACATAAAAGGTTCTTAATAAATGTTTATTGGTTAATGCTTTAAATATTTTGTATAATGTTTAGCACACACAGGACCTTTTCACAAAAGACTCAAATGCTTATTTGAACTTATGATGAATTGAACATTAATCAATTAATAATTTTTCAGTTGTTTCACCTGTGTCCAACTCTTTGTGATCCCATTTGGGGTTTTCTTGGCAAAGATAATGGAATGGTTTACCATTTCCTTCTCTAGCTCATTTATAGGTGAGGAAATTGAGGCAGAGTTAAGTGATATGTCCAGTTACACAGCTAGTAAGTAACTTTAAATTTGAACTCCTGGGGATAGCTGTTTGACTCCAGGTCCAACAGTCTATCTACTGCACCACCTACTTGTGCATTAATAAATTAATAGGCACTTATTAAATATTTAATATATGTCAGGAAGTATCTTAGATGTTACAGATACTTAGTACAAAGAATGAAATAATTACTGCCAGCAAGGACTTTACAATATAATTGAGGATATAGCAAGTATATAAAATAAAGTAAACAAATAGAAATGTAATGATCATGATTAAGTGCAAGGTAGTTTTAGAAGGCAAAAATCACAGTGAGTAGCTGGTGCAGAAAGTCTTCACGCAAAATATGGTTCTTGAGATTCATTTAAAGGAACAGAGAAATTCTGTGAGGTTGTTTTCCCCCATGTTTGATCTTGGTAGTAACAGGATGGAGTTGAATAAAGGGCATATGTGGTCACTTAAGAGCCTGTGAATGCTGAGAGTTGGGGTGTTGGGTATGGGAAGGAGGTCCTGGCTACAGCCTGGTGTTCTCTGTGCTCATACCAACTGAACTGAAACTTCAAAGCTACCTGAGTTATTTTTCCATACGATTGTTCAAGCACCTGCAGGCCCATGGTGGTAGATGGACAGTGGTAGCTAGCGAGACACTCAAGGAGTCACACATGAGACAGAAGCTGCCTCCAATTCCAACCATACATCTCAGAATCCTGCTGTGGGCTGCCTCAGCACGAGAACAATTTCTTTTTCTTCGCAGCAGGAGATTCATAAGTTGAGTAAATAATTTTGAGCAGGAACTAAAAATCTTCTATTCTTAAGTCCCTGGTCCCTTGTATCTCTAAGATAATGCATTTAGTAGAAATCTTTCAAGACAATGATAAGCAAGTTTGAAGAACAGAAACTTGAACTTACTAAGGAGGGAAATCATAAGACCAGGGATATTAATGGAAAAGTCTTTAAAAAATACAAAAATGATGCTATTTAGTACAAGATGCACCATGCAGGGAATAAACCAACAATGTACAATATTACTTTTAAATAGTTCTTTTAAAGTCAGCATCCTCTCAGTGGATGTGATTGGTGCCATGGTATTCATAGCTATTAGAGATAAAGAAACCTGGTTTTGTTTTTTTTTGTTTTTACAATTTTAGAATGCTCTGGAGAGCTTCTACTTTAAACTTGTTATTTTTAAATGAGGAAACTGAGTGAAAGGAGTCTATTTAAGGTCACACAAGTAATTAGTGACCTATCCAGGACTAAAAGCCATTTTTTTGCCTGCTGGGCTAGTCTTTTATCCACAGTACCTTTAGCCTTTTCTTCCATTGGACTCAATGATCTGTCCCTTTTCTGCTTCATTTTGTGAAATATGATTAGTCTGTATAGGTGTCCTTTCTTCTACTCAGAATAGGCAGAAGCCTACATGATATAATTTAAGGAGTCTTGGGAATGTTTCTTTGTCTTTACATATCCCCCTGACATTCTTCTAGAGTACCAAAAATTCTAGCTGTTGAGATTCATTCATTTAAGGTAAGATTTCAAATCTACAGAAGTGCTTTTTCAAAATGTTAGTTTCAAAGAGGTGGTACATTAAACTATTATCTAATATATAACTTCAAAGAGAATATATTTGACATATTAAAGCATCATGATAAAGTGAAAAGAATGCTATATTTGAAGCTAAAATACTTAGATTTCATTCTAGATTCTGCCACTTTCTAGTTATGTGACATTGAGTAAACTCATCTCTTTATGCCCAAGTACTCTTCAGTGTTTTTTAAATCAGAAGGTGCTATGCTAGGTGTTCCAAAAGATTTAGTGTAATTTTGAAGCTATTAAAACTTACACTTCTGAGACATCTTCTATAAATATGAGTCAATCATTATGTTCACACTAGTAATGATAGTGGTAAATAAATAATTTATTCAACCATCAATTTTATATACAAATTTGTGACAGTCTTCCCAAAATTCTTAGGATCCTTCATCTTATTGCATAGACAGTTGTCTATTCTCTCCATGTATCAGGGAAACTCAAAGGGAGATTCATAGATGACATAGAAGACAACAGGAAACCTACCAGAATGGTTTCTACCTTCAGAATTATGCTATAATTTACAAAATAAACATTAAAAATCATTTAAAGAAAATAACTGAGTTCTCTACATACTGTAAGGCTTCTGAGAAGGAAAAGATCAGAGTTTACTGGTCTTATGATTGAAAGAAAGGTTTCATGGGAATTATGAATTAAATGGATCTTGAAGAATAAGTAGAATCTATATTCTTTTCCCACAAGAAAAGTAGTTGGCATAAAGAAAATTTAATGAAGTCAACAAAATCCTGGAGCAAAGTCCGTTGACTGAGCAATTCTATCCAAATTTGATGTTGTAATGGAAGGCTCTAGGCAATGAATGCTGTGAGAAGAAGCTGGGGAATGTTTGAAAAAAGTTAAAAGGCACCGAAATGTTATTAGGAAGCTAGGAAAGTCATCTTTTCCTGTTTCATCATTTTCCCTAACGAAAGGGATAACAAATTTGAATTTAAGGAAGAGGAGAGGCTAGTGAATCAATCAGCAAATATTTAATAAACTTCCATGTGTCAGATACCATGCTAAGTGATTAAGAAAATGCAAAATTTTACTCCTGATCTTAGGATACATCTGAATACACATCTTTTAGTGTAAAGTATTTTGTCCTTGAAATTTTAAAAACTTTATTTATTTTATTCTGAATTTACAAAATAAAAGAAACATTTTTATGACAAAGTGGAATAGAAAAATAAGATTGTATTTGAAATTGAAAAATCCATTATGTAAAACTTACTATCTCTTTCAAATGTACAATTTTCTTGTGACTTTCTTTTTCCCCTCCCCTGCCCACTAAACCTTCAGATGGCTATCATTAGATATAAATATATATCTATCTATACATATATGTATATATATATCTATACATATAAGTATATGTATATAATATATATATATGTCAAAAAGCACCTTCCTTCATAGGATCTATGTGACTAATTTGGGTATTTATAATATTCAGAGTGAATTAGGGGCTTGAAGTTCTTAAAACAATATTGCTCTTAGGGTGTACAATGTTCTTTCTTTGTTCTGTTAATTTAATTCTTAATTATTTTCACTCAGTTCTTTCCATGCTTTTCTAAAATAATTGAACTCATCATTTCTTCTAGCAGTAATAGTCTATTACATACACACACACACACACACACACACATATCACAATTTGTTTAGCCATTCCCTATTTGATGAGCAATTCTGTAATTTCCAGTTCTTCGCCACCACAAAGAGAGCCAGTATAAATATTTTAGAACATAAAGATTTTTTTTCTCCTTTCTCCATAATCATTTTGGGAAACAGAATTAATGATCATATTACTGGGTCAAAAGGTATAAGAACTTTAATAACTCTGGACATAATTCCAAATCACTCTTCAAAATGGTTGAATCAGCTCACAAATCCATCCTCATTTTTCCATATCCCCTCCAACATTTGTCACTTTCCCCTACTATAACTTTAGCCAATGGCCTTGATAATTTCAACCTTCTTTTTCTATGGTCTTTCTCCCAAATCTTGCAATTTTCTAGCCCCAGACATATACAAAGTGCTCTAAAATGTTTCCCATGATATTTTTCCCTCTTTTAGGAAAAGATTTGATAAATTCATTCACTTGTCTGATACTCCAAAAAACCTCAGTATTTAATTTATGTGATTATTTCCTCTATATACAGATATGGAATGCAGGCACCTCATATGCTTATTTAGTAATGTCATAAATGTTTGTGACTAGGATGATGTTGCTGGTTCATTACTTTCAGTAATGATCGTAATGGTATAAAAGTCGTCCAGGATGATGTGCTTTTAAAATTTACTTATGGCATTCTCTCTATCATACAATTGATCTTTATACAGTGGGGCTCAGTGAAGGGCAGATTTGGTGGTTAGAACTTAAGCCCAAGAAATGAGAATTAAGCATTGTTGTCTTCCAAATACAATCTTTCTATTCTAAAGCCACCAATTTGAGTGCTGAATATGTAAATGCACATTGAAACATATAAAGTAATACTTTTTCTTATTAAAGGCCAGGAAATCTAGCTCAAATGGAAGAAATAGTAGTTTTAAACAAAATGAGATTAGTTATGGTAGTTTTATTTCTATAAAGATTAATGGTGAATATACACATGTATTATGAACACACTCATATACATCTTATACTTTCATGTTTTCAGTATTTTCAAAAATTATTTGAAAGAATATATTTAAACTGTTCATCATTACATACCATATTCAGATACACTAAAGTTGCCAGAATCAAACCCCAAATGACATTTCATTGCACAGAGGAGATCCTTTCATCTTTTCTCTTGTAATCGGACTTTTGTTCCTCTTGTTTCAGTATCTGCTTTCTAGGCAGTAACCTCAGCTTCCCACATCTCTATTTCCCAACACCCCAAACGTGAGAGCTTCTAGGAGGTCCAGCAAAATTAGCCTTCTTTCTGTTGCACCCAACAGTCCATTGTCTCTCTTTCTATGTCCCTGCGTGTATTTACCTCATGTTTCAAATGTACTCTCCATCTGTTTTACTTTAAAAATCAGGGCATATGCAATTTATTATGTAATAGTTTTCATGATCTTTTCCATTGTCTGATGCTTTCCTCCACTGAAATTTCCTTTGTATATATGTGTATGTATGTACATATTGATAGTGTGACAAGACTATAATACAGAAAACTCTAGGAGATTCTTTTGCCTTAAAGGCTGCCCCAGTGCCCTGAATTTTAAAGGACAGAGGGAGGTAATTCATTAAAAAAAATGGATAGGGCTTAAATGTTGCCTGGAATTTTATCTTTACCTTCTCCTTATTGGAGAACAAGGTTGCACTTGTTCTTATTGAACGGTAGTAGATTTAGCTAGAGTGGAAGGAGAAATATACTTTTAATCAGAATATTGCTAATATATACAATCTGTTACTGTGAGATTAGCAGTGAGAGCTTCACTTCTACAGGAAAAATGATGATATGTCAGCTTCGAACAATAGCTTACATTTATGGGAAGCCTTTCCTTTCCTTTGGCCCTTCCAGTCACACTGCATCTGGCTTCGGGCCACATTGAGGATAGTCTTACTGAAACATCCCAGCCACCCATTCTTCAGAGGTCAAACATTTCTATTTGATTTGGAATTGCTAGTGACCTCAATTTCAATTCTACCTGCCTAGCAAAAGTGTCAGAAAGGTTCTCTGGCTCTTTATTCTGTGTATTTAATTGTTTCTTCATTTGAAGAACGTAAGAGCCTTTAAAACAGGGATATTTTTTAGCACAGTACTTTGTATGTAAGAGGTTTATAGTAAACATGTTGAATTGAGTTGAAGTTTTAAAAAAAACCAACTTTTCAATCTAGAGAGAATCCTTTTTTGGTACTCCAATTTCCATAATGCCAGAGTGCCTCAGAATGGTTTTATTACATAGACTGATAGAATTGGAGAATTTGGAGGATCTTAAGTGCCCATTTAGTCCAATTCATATGTGAAAGAAATCATTCTTCCAAGGAAACATCTGTGAAAATGATTCATAGTAAGGTGTTTCTAATATCACATTTTATACTTTTCAAGACATTAAAAATTACATTATTAATAGGTCATTGTGGTTGTTGCTATTGTGGTTTATTTTTCATTCTTAAGCTCATTGTTAATTAAAGAACAATCTTCTTCTGGTTGGGCTGCTCATCTCTAGCTAAGCCAGAGAAAACTCAATAACAATTGGAGACAAATTCCAGCAAAGACCAGTGATGCCTATCTGAACTGAAATCTCAGAGTTATTTGGGAAGGGTGGCAAGATAAAAAGTCAGGATAAATTCAAAAGATATGGACTTAAATTCAGAGTTAAAACAGGATTTAATTAAACATGTATGTACATATATGTATGTGTATATCTATATATTTTATGAGATTCTGAATAACTAGGTGATTATTTCTTTAAAAATTTTCTTAAAATATGATATTCTTCAACATTCTCAAGGGTAATTGTTCCATATAGTTTTTTTTAAATTAAAAACATAATTCAATTTGACAAATTTTTATTAGTCTTTCCTATTAAAGAATAAGGCTTTGTGTTAGTTGCTAGAGATAAAAATTCAAAATAATGAAAACAGTTTCTATCCTAAAAGTACTTTTATTCCTTTGGTCAAATTCTGCCTTGTTAGTTTTGATGTGTTATGTAAGGCATTTGACTTTTATGTACCTCATGTTCTTTACCTGAAAAAATAAGTGAAAGAATATTTTTTAGCTTCAATTCTATAACTTTATTATATATCCCCTTTCAGAATCAAGACCGAAAGTGTATCATAAAGTCAAGCTTTGGACAATATCCCATATAGTATTATTTCCTGACTCTTTCATTAGTATATTACTTTTCTTTTCCCAGCCAGTTGATAAGTTCTTTGAAATCAGGGATCGTGTCTTATTCATTTATGTTTATTCATTTATACCATGAGTATTTAGCAAATTTCTAGTACATGTCCAAGTGCTGTGTATAAGAAGACATGTATAGTCTGTGTCTTTAGGTACCTGACAGTCTAACCAATGGAGAAGAGAATAATATATTTGTGGCAATTAGGGAGCAATACCTGGGTTCTAAAAGGTATATTGCACCCAACTTGCTATGCTTTCATTGCATTTTGTATCTTTTAAAGCCTTAGTTTTTTTAATATCCCACCGCATCCCTTTATCTTGTTATTATATATATATATATATATTTAAATGTAAATATAGAGATAGATAAATAGATATAGATGTAACATATCATGTTAAAGATATTTACTTTTAAGAGAAAGATAATCGTCTTACAGGTTGAGCTTCTGTATTTTCATTTATAAAATGATAGCTGAATGTAATATAATTGGAAGCATGCTAGCCTCAGACTTAGGAGAGAACTTGATTAAATTTACATTTTATATGCATTGTCATTGCGGTTATTTGTCCTTCATTTTTTGAAGAAAAACAATGACATCAGGAAAATGATGTCTTGACTTACAAGTGAATTGAAGGAGGCAGAGCTATGTGAAGTCATCAGATCCAGAGTCCTCCAAGTCCAGTGGCAATTCATAGGTCAGGATGACTGGAGATGGTCCCAGAGGCAGAGGGAGCCAAGGTCTTTTTAAGTTAAGGCCTTTTCCAGATCTCAGTTTGTCTGAGGCAACACCCAAGCAGTGATTAAAGCTAGGTAAGAAATGAGGTAGGGAAAAGAATTTCTTTTCCCTCCTTAAAAAAAAAAAAAAATGAATCCGGGAAGGAAAAATTCTCAGGATTTCTGGTCGGAATAGAAACAAATTTTACTTACACTTACTGAGACATCAAAACCCAAGTAATGACCAAGTGAGGCTTGGGCTATCATTGAATAATCAGTGAGATCTAAGGCGATTTGGATTTAGAATGGGCTTTATCAAAGTGTGATTTTCCAGTGCTCTATTTAAAGAAATCATAAATGATATTAATGGGATAAAATTAATTGTCCAAGTTTTTGTTTTTGATTTTATTATAATGAAAGAATAATTAAAGTAGGGAAGAGAAAAAAATAGCCCATAAACACCAAGATATGTTTCAGCAATCAAAATTTATTTTGCTCAGAGCAACCACTTCAGTTTATAATCATAGACAAATAACTTAGCATCCCTGAACCTTCAATTTATTATCACTAAAATGGATATCATGAGAGTATCTACTTCACAGAGGAATTGTGAGGATTAGATTTGAAAGAATGTCAAATACCCCCAAAATATTACAATTCTACATCAATGTTAACTATTATTGTTGTTTTTATTATGGTTATTATTACTGCTATCATTAGCATTATTTCTTGATGCATAACAATTTCAAAATATTTCTTTTGTTATCAGTGAAGAGTTTTAGGATGTGAATATTCTTTATGTCAACCTCACAAGAATGGATAGTCTTCAAATACCCCACTTTTTCTCAATAACCTATCATGACTCAGTCACCTTGTACTTTATCTAACTCCTTCTCAAATTTTTTTAGCTGATAATACTGTTTTGAGTCAGTGAGTCTCACAGACATTCTTAAAATAAGACATTTTTTTCCATCTTTGTAAATTTATCTTGTTAAACTTTTTAGGACCTGCTAGAAGGGTAGGTGGGTGGAAAAAGGTCTCATGCATTATTCATTCCAGGACATAATAATCAATATTGTCCTTCAAGTTAGCTCAATTTTAAAAGGAAAAAATATTTTTATTGGAAAGGCCATAGCCATTTCAAAAGAAAGCGAGTCTTAAAGTCTACAAATAATGAAGTTAAATTCCAACAAATGTTCAGATGTGTTCTTTTTACTCCTTATCTACTAGACTATAACAAGATAGTTACATATATAAAAATATGTCTGGGATTTTAATTAGGTGAAACTTCTTGATTCCTAAATAAAGTTGATGTTAAAATGAACTAACAGCAACAGAATGTCAAGAAATACAGAAGATTGGAAGTGGGTGGCTCTGTAGGAGGCATGTCTGTGGTATATTTGCACAGCAATCATTTGGCAATATGCAAAGGGGGAGAGCAAATAATAAATACTGTGGGATATCTTAATATTGAGTTAGCAAATATACTTAAGTTTGTGGGAGATGTTCGAACTTTGATATGAAGTTCTAATATCCGTAGCAATGTTAAATTTTTGGTTTCTTCTAAAATTTTTATTTTATTTATTTCATGGAATTTATTTGTGTAGTAGAATCACAAATTGGTTGTTGTAAAGAACTTTAGAAACCATGTACTTCAAATCAAAAAAAAAAACATGTACTATCCTTTCATGTAACTCCTTGACACATCTACGCCAAATTTAAGGTATTCTGTTGATACACTTGCATTCAAAATTCTAGTTCATGAACCCCTTTTGATATGTTTACTTTAAATATACAGTACAATCATTTCTGAATAAAAGCATTTAGTCAGATATCATAATAAAAAAAAAGTAATAATAGAGCCTCCCCTGGCTCTCCCTGTTCTTTTCTCTGTTTCTCTCATTTCATTTCCCTCTCCCTTTTCCTGTTTTCTTCCTTATCTTCCTGTTTTTTTCTTATCCCTTCTCCAGTGGATAAATGGGTACCATATGGAAGATATAGTAACTCTTTTTTCTCTCTAAAAGTCTGTCTGGAGTGATTATTATTATCCATGAAAAATGACTTTGTACTTTTTTTGACAAATATTATTGAAGTTGCTGCTTACAGCTTTAAAATGTTATATCTTTGTGGATTGTTATTATTATTAATTATTGACAAATTATCCTTTTAATTGTATTTGGCATTTAGATCAAAATAGCTGTCTTTCATTTGTATATATTTAACATCATGTATGCCAATGAACAGGTGAATAAAAAGACTTTTTTAGTAGTTAGAAGTATTAGGGAAATAAGTTCATCTTTAGTCTCACTGAAAACATCCTTGGTACAATTCTAATAGCAATCAAGCTAACAAGAATGATATAGGGAGCCAAGATGGCAGAATAAAGAAAGGAACTCATGCATCCTCTCCCCCAAACCTCTCCAAATTCCTTTAAACAATGACCCTAAACAAATTTTAGAGCATCAGAACACACAAAAAGATGGAGCAGAACATGTTCCATCCAAAGGCAAGTTAAAAGTAGAGCAGGCAAGATCTGTCACTTCAGGGTGGGAATCCAGTGGGGGAAGTCCTGGGACAGGCCATGACAGTGCAGCCGCAGCCCCAGCCTTGATCTCTGAATCAGCAGCACTACTGGTGACTTCCAGACCTCTCAGCTAAAGGACATCATGGAAGACTTGGAAGATCTGCAGAAAAGGTCTGTGGAACCAGGGTGGGAACCCAGCATCAATCCTAGTGCTGCCCTGACTCTGGTCCAGCTCCTGACCTAGCCCTGGCCCTGGTCCTGACCCAGTAGCAGCAAGGCAGAACCTCCGTGGAAGTGGTGATGACTTCTGCACCTCTCAGCCAAAGGACACCAGGGAGGACTTGCAAGATTGATGGAGATGTTCTGTGGCAATGGGATGGGAGTTAGGAATCCATTCCCAGTGCAGGGTGAACTAGCAAAGTCCCAACTCCTGTGTCAGCAAAGCAGGACTTGTTCCTTTAGAGCTCTAGATCCTTCAGTTATAGTTGGGCCAGAACACTCCTAACAGCTCCAGAACAGAAAAGAATGTTTGTAATCAGGTCCCTAGAAGTATCTCTGAAAACCAATTGCATCCCCAGCAGCTTGGGACAGTGCATTCTCCATCCTGGAAAAAAAAAGGGCTACTTTAACAAAGAGTTAAAAGCTGAGTAATAATCTAGGAAAAGGAGTAGGCAACAAAAAAGAACGTTTCTGACATTGAAAGTTACTATGGTGACAAAGAAGATCAAAACATATAATATTTTGGAGAGCAATGGAGCTCAATCAGAAAGCACTTACACAGTAAAACTGAATATAATCCTTCAAAGGAAATAGAGGATTTTCAAATATTTGTGATGAAAAGACCACAGCTGAATGGACAATTTGATTTTCAAATATAGGACTCAGGAGAAGCATACAAAGGTAATCAAGAAAGTGATATCACAGGAGCTTTAATTACATTTATATGTTTCCATTCCTATATGGGAAGATGATGTGTATTAGAATCTTCTCATTACTACTGCAGTTTGAAGGAATATATATATATATATATATATATATATATAGAGAGAGAGAGAGAGAGAGAGAGAGAAAGAGAGAGAGAGAGAGAGAGAGAGACAGACAGACAGACAGACAGAAGGCAGAGATGTGAGTTGAATATGAATAATATCTTCTAAAATGATTTAATTAAGGAGGGAGAGAGATCTGCATTGGGAGAAAGGGAAAGGGAGAAATGAAATGGTTAAAATTATCTGCCATAAAAAAGAGGGATAAAAAAGCTTTTACAGTAGAATAGAAATACTTATATTATTAGTGTAGTGGTATAGAAATATCTATAGGTATAAAAATCTTTGGGATATGGAAAGTGGGGAGGGTGATAAAATAGAGAGCATATTGGGTGAGGGAGTGGTCAATAGCAAAACATCTTTGAGGATGGGCAGGGTGAAAAAACATAGAGAATAGAATAAATGGGGAAAAGTAGTTAGCAATATTAATTGTAAAAAGAATTTTGAAGCAAGTTTCTTTTAGGAGGTCCTACTTCTCAAACATAGAGGAAACTGAGTCAAATTTATAAAAAAAAATAAGAGACATTCTCCAATTGATAAATGATCCAAAGATATGATATATGCTCAAAGGCCTATACACTCATGCATATCCTTTGACCTAACAATACCAGTATTAGGCATGAATAGTAAAAGAAATTTTAAAGGTGGGGAGGAAAAAGACCTCTACATACAAATATAATTGTAGTGCCTCTCTTTTCAGGGCAAAGAATTGGAAATTGAGGAGTTGCTTATCAGTTGGAGAATGGCTGGATAAATTTTGGTGTATGATTGTTGTATAATATTGTTGTTCTATGGGAAGTGATGAGTAGAATGCAATTGGAAAAAAAAACACCTAGAAATCCTCCATGAACTCAAGCAAAGTGAAATGTACTGTTTAGAAAGTAATAGCAATGTTCTGGGTTGATCAGGTGTAAATGACTTTGCTGTTCTTAGCAGTGCAATGATTCATGACTACTCTGAAGGACTTATGATGAAGAATCCTTTTCAAAACTAGAGAAGAAACTGATTGTCTGAATACAGATTGAATTATTTTCTCTGTCTCTCTGTCTCTGTGTCTCTCCAGTTTATTTTTCTTGAGGGTTTTTTAAAAAATCATTTTAAAAATGTCATCAGCTAAAAAATATTGTTCTTAAGTTTTTACAGATCAATATTATGCCAGAGTAATGTTGGGCAACCAGCTTGGTCTCTGATAATGATCTAGCTTTAATAGATTTTTGGTTGAGTTTTCCAGTATACTTGTAGTATGGACATTCAATCCATGGGAAATTAGAAAGGTTATGCTGTATAATCCTAGTCACAATGAACTGTCTTACTAGATATTCACTACGTGTTATATTTTTATAGTTTATAATATGTGTTTGCATAGCTTCCTTATATAATCTGTATTGGTCATTAATGGTAAGCTCCTTATTGATTATTCATATGTTATTTCTTGGTGGTAGTGGACTAGCCCTCAATTGTAATCAGTCTCTCCACTTCAAAAAGAAATCTGTATGACTCCAACATTTCTTAGGAATTTTACCAAATTATCTTTGTTACAAAATATATATGTTCTTAATATTACTAATCATCTTCCTTTTTGATACTAATCTTCCTGTTTCTTTAGGGTGATGGACTCTGTATTTTATTAATATTGCATGTATATATACATATATATATAATGTACACACATATACACAAATGTATATACACATATATTAATTTCCAAATCTGTTATTGTCTATTATGGGATTTCTAAAGTATGTATTAAAACTGGTATTGCATAGATGTTCATTGTTTTAAATGTTTTCTTTCTATTGAGATTTGATTTCAGGATGCCAAGAAGTCTCTTAGCCTATTCAGCTACAGCTTTAACTTTTTATATTGCTTTAATTTTTTAACTTCCTGCTTTCAATTGCTTATGAGGGGTAATCTAGAATTTCTTTTAAACTTGTCTAGATTCTATTTTAATATATACATACATGTGTATATAGATGTACATTTATATACACATATATGTATATCCCTTCACATGAATGATATCATATTCAAGTTTTTGATTATTTTTGCCAACTAGATATCAATGTATTCTTCCAATGTCTTTCCACGTGTCTTTAATAATTCTCTAGCATTACTTTTGCCATGGAGGCATTTGATGGTTGTTCATAGAGGTATTCTTTGATAGGTTAATTTTTCCTTCTTTATTCATTTCTTTCCAAATACCCTTTAATGGTCTTTAAATTAACAAACACCACAGCATATACTATTACGTTCAGGTCCTGAAAGATTTTTATACTTTCTATTAAATTCTGTGGGAGTATTAACTTGTCCATAATTTTTATAGCAAAAAAATATTTAGCACATGGTAGGCATTTAATACTTAATTCTTGGTTGATAAATAAATTTATAGACATGCTGGTGTCCTTAACTTACTCTGTTTTGCTATAGTTGGTCTGTTATTTGGATTCATGCCATGAAATGTAGGAAAAACTTGTCAGAATTCCAGTATGCTCCTTCTTGCTTTCAAAAGTGTGAAAGCACCGCTTTTGTCCTTTGTTTATTATGTGTAATTTTAAAGTTTAAAATAAATGATTTTAAATAATTTTTAAACAATTTTTCTTTTTTGTGTATTTCTAGATTTAATCTCATTTTATCTAATCAAGATTTAGGAATAAATATAATTTCTTTCAATTCTTTTGAACTAACCCACAATGCACCCATTATATATCATCCTGGTATTTTACTTTAGTGTGTTTTCCTATACTCATAATGCATAGAATTGGTAAGACTTTGAGGAAATTCATATTATTGTGAATAGTGTTAAAATTTATCAATAAACCAGACTTTAATGAGTACCTCCTGGGTATCAACAATGCTTCAAACCCTTATTTTGAATATACATAAATATTCCTAGGCTTATAGATAGAACTGGGGATGGGGACAAAATGGACCCCCAAAAAAGGCAGGGAGTTTGTTTATATGCTAATTAGGAACATAAAAATAATTCCAGTGAACAGTCAAAGAATGAAGGCCACAAAAATCCAGTGCAGATAATAAGCTGTAATCCTACAAAATCTAAGGATCAAAAATGAGTTCAAAGGTAAGCAAGTATTCTTCAGATCTGCTTAATTCAATTAGTTTATCTAGTACAGAATTCCTTTAAAAAAATAATCACGGGGAAGAAGGCATATATTGACAAGATTTTCATTGCTGCCAAAAACATGCTATAGTGTGATGTAAAGAAGTAAAGGGAAAGTATTCAAAATAATAATTTGTTTTACAAAAGAAGGAGAAAAAAGGGACCAACATCACTTAATGATAGAATTATGTTTGAAGTCTCCCAGACGTGTCACGATATCTGAAGTGACTAAACTACAGAAAATATAGCAATCCTCCTCCTACCCTCACCCCCAACATCCAACATATTCTTTCTTGAAGTTAGTTTATAGGAGGAACATCTGATTCTACATTAAAAAGACTGCAATAAGGAACCTTATAATTCTCATGGAATAATCTTAAATTAGTATGTGGTGGAGATGCAAATTGCTAGGTGCTATATATTAAACCCGTTGCCATAATTTTCTTCATAAACTCAGTAAATAGGAAAGTATTATTTATCTCCTCATCAAATCCAGATGAAGCTGCCGGCTGGGAATCCTTCCTATCACCTGCTTCTGGAGGATGCTAACTGTCCCAGAGAAATATGAGGCTCCTGGCCAACATGAGGTGAACTCCATATTGAGACTGGAGGATGACTGCTGCAGGAGGCCTCCTCCCTGAGACAGCCCCTGGCTCTATTGTCCCAGGGAGAGGAAAACAGACTATTAATCAGAGCTCTATCAAAAGCTGGTTTCTTGACACTACACAAAGATGAATTAAAACAGCTTCTCAGCAGGCTCGGAGACCTCAGTGGCTGAGACAAAGCGGGAGCAGGGAATACTTTTGGAATAGCTTTGTGGATGATTTCCTTTCAGCCAAACTCCTTTGCAAAAGGGTTATCAAAGAAAACAGCTCATAATTTGTCAGTTTGGAATGACTTCTCCCAAGTGATTCTGAGACTTCTGTGCCATCTTTCTGACAGCCTTCTAATTATCACCAGACTGGAGAATGAGCTACATTAAGCTGGACAACCATCAATCCAAATTTATTCATAATATTCCTGAAGATGGATTCATTGTGATATCTCAGACTAACTCTCTGGAGCTTTCACAGATTGAATTTATCAGATATTTACATACCTGTAGATAGACTAGACGCAATTATGTCCCAATTAATCATCCCAGTTGCTACTAGGTTCACTTAGCAAGTATTGTAAATTTTCTCCAGACAGCATAAGATCATGGATTTAAAGCTGAGCAGATCCTCAGAGATCATTTTTAGTTCAGCCTCCTCATTTTATAGATGAAAGTTCTGAGAACCATGAAGGTGAAATGTTTTTTTAGAGGCCTTAGAGTTAATAAACATCAGAGATGGTATTTGGACCTAGGTGTTCTGGTTTAAGCCAGCCCACTTTCTACTTTATCTTAAGAACCACACAGGAGTTATAATTAAATTGCCAGACCATCTGATTCCTGTACCACTGAAGCTCATTCATATTTCTCTCCCTCCACTCTTCCCCTTTGAAAAACATGAGCTCTTTGGAGGAAAGAATTATTTCAATTGAGCACTCACTTAACAAACATTTATTAAGCACTTACTACATGCCTGGAACTATGCTAAGCCCTGAAGGTCCAAGAAGAGCAAAAATAATTCCTGTTCTCATAGAGTTTACCATCTAATGGAGAAAAGAACAAGTAAATGTAAATACAAGTATAAGATACATACAGAGTAGCTAACTTTAGAGGGAAGGCTCTAGAGGCTAAGATATCTGGGTAGGGAAAGATGGAAAAGCCTAATGAAGATTATGCTCAAGCTAAACCTTGAAAGAAGCTTCTATGAGGCAAAAGTAACGAGGTAGAGTATTCCAGGCATGGGGACAAATGGCCATGTGTATATATGCATATGTGCATGCTCACACAATGCATTTATAACATTTATGTTTAAGTAAAATATATATATGCATATATATATTATTTATGGATAAATTTTATACCCATAAACTTTTATTATATATTAAAAAGAAATTAAGTTGCACCTAATAGATTAATAATTTCATTTACAATCACCTTTTTATTATTTTGTTATAAAAATGTTTGTTTTTATTCTATAAATTAAAAATAATTTTTAAAAAGATTATATCCCCAGCATTTAGCTAAATATCTGGCACACAGTAAGTGTTTAATAAATATTGATGAACTCAGCATCATAGACCTGGAGTTGCAAGAGGTCACCTAGTTTCATCCCTTCATTCTATAGCAGAGGAGCTAAAGATTAGATAGGTTATTGTGATTTACCCAGGCTGACACAGTCAGCAGGAAAAAAGATGGAATTTAAATTCAATTGAATTTTTATTTCCTAGAGTGCCACTTTTCCCCTCTTCTGCTTTTCTAAATTCATTCATTAAAACCCTGCTTCAAGTATCTTTACATTCTCTGGAAAGTTTTCTCTAACTATTCCACCCCACAGTGCTCTCTTATTTAGAGGTATTCCTTTATATGTAAATTTTGTGTCACAAAAAGTAACATTTAAATTTTTCTCTACTTGGTGGGAATATTTTATTTTGCCCATCTAGACAATAAGCTACTTGAAGTCAGGGATCAGGTCTTGACCTTCTCTTGCTGTAGCAGGTGCAAAATAAATAATTGAAGTCTATTAAGATGGAAAAAGTCACAGATATTGTTTAGTGTAACACTTTTATTTTCTAAATGAGCAAATTGAAGCAAAGAATCTTGAAATTAAAGGCAATATCAAAACTTGAAGTTTGATTGACCAGGAAAGAAATTAGTGTTAAGTAAGAGACATAGGCACATTAAAGAATTCACATTAAGATAAGTTTGATTTTAGACATGTAGAGCTATTGTTGGCTAAATAAACTGAAAGATTCAGATACTAAACTAATCAGAGTAGATTGATTCATTCATTCAAAAGTATGTTATTAAGTGTCTTCTTTTTCACCAGCTGCTGTCCTAAGTTCAGGGGATACAGCGACCCCTCAAAATATACTCTCCAGAAGAAGCTTATATGATACAAGGCTTAGAATTTTATTATTGATCCTACCTTACTTTGTTTTATCTATTTTTATAAACTTTTCTAATTCCTACTTCCCTTATACTTTGCTCACTATGTAGGTCTGTTTATATTAGTTTTTTAAAAGCTAGTAATGTTAAGTTTTAATA
This sequence comes from Myrmecobius fasciatus, assembly GCA_023553655.1. Lineage (NCBI taxonomy): Eukaryota > Metazoa > Chordata > Mammalia > Dasyuromorphia > Myrmecobiidae > Myrmecobius > Myrmecobius fasciatus. The sequence continues at coordinate 207,327 of JAJPUD010002835.1, read as the reverse complement.
TTTAAATACTAACTATGGACTACTAGTTAAAAATCATCTCCACACACTTACCTGGCAGGGGTGATTCCATGATCATGAAGGTAGTAATCAGGGCGAGGCTTATCCATTGCACTCTGGATGGGCTGACCCCTGCAATTTCCCCAAATGTGGGAAACTGGACTGCATAATTTATGGTAGTGGGGGACTGCATTTGCGCTCTCCCCTGGTGATGATGTTCAAAAAACAAAATACAAAAAACCCCCCAATAAAAATCATCTCCACAGCAGCCTAAAAAAAAATCAGAAACTTAAATTGTAGAGAGGGAATGTGGTAAGACACAAAACCATTACATGGGCAGGATAATGGGTATCTGGTCCCTATGTATCAAATATTAAAGTTACTGAGAGCACTCGCAGTCCTTCAGAAGCTTAGAAGTAATAGTATTTAGCACCTAGTTAGCAAAAATCATCAGTTATAATTGGAATCTTATCAGATGGCAGTGCTGGGTAAGCTCCTTTTCCAGACTAATTTCTTCTGTGTCTCTCTAGCAGCCTGTCTTCCTTTCTACTATCCCACAGTGTCCTCTCCAGAAGCATTTTTACATAGATGTACCAAGATCTCTATTTCTCTCTACCAGGCTGTGTGCCTTCAAACAACAAAACACATATCTCACAACTGAAAACATTTTATACTCTTGTACATGGAAGAACTTGATGTGATGAAATAAAAGACTTGAAATTCATTTATAGCAGAAGGTATTTTTTTTCTTGGTATACCCAGTGCCTGCCACTGAGCTTTACATTCAGAAGATGCCTATTAAACAGGTCGTGGATTAATTTCTGCCTCTGATATCTGGAATACCTGAATTAAAAATCTAACCTCAGACATTTACTATCTATAATACCCTGGACAAGTCATTTAATCTTTTTTTCTGCCTTAGTCTTTTTAAGTATAAGATGAGGATGATAATAGCACCTACCTCCCAGGATTGTGAGGATCAAATGAAATAATTTGTATAAAGTACTTGACATAGTATTCCATTCTCATTGGTCCGCTTCAAAAACAAAGGAGAAACAACAGTAAACCTAGTAGAGGACCTGGAACAGAGTTGGCTTTTTATAATGTGCATTTTATAAATGTGTATTTCCTTTAAATGGAGAATTGGAAGAGGCTATTGGGGAGGAAATATAAGAACCATATCCATTAATTTTGGATGATTAAACTTTTTCCTGAAGAGATAAGGCACTAACAGAAAGATATAGGCTCTCTTCTCTCAGCTCCTTGAAGCTTAAACCATCAGTATCTGATCTTTTTAAGGTTTGAGCTCTCCAATGGGGCAATTTGAGATCTCTCCTTAATGTGAGTATCTTCTAAGCCCTCTACTCCCTCTGTGTCTGTGAGGTTTGGGACTTTACAGATTAGAAAATTGATGCCCCAAAAGATAAAGGAAATTGCTCGTGCTCTCATCATGCATGAACACTATTTGGACCCAGGTTCATTATACCATGTTGTTTCTATAATTTAATTCTGTTCTGTTAGGCTTATTTTATAATTATATATAATTATTTATTATAACATATTATAAAAGATAATATTACATATTACAGTAGATAATCTGAGGATGTGAGTTTTATCAAGGACATATGTAAAGTTATGTAATAATGGGATGCTTTAATAGGGTCTTTGGCACCATTTCTTGTTTTTTAGTTTGTTTTGTCTTTCAGTATGTTTAAATGTTAAATATAATATTCTACAGGTGTGAAATCCTATGATTCAAACTAAATCAAATGTGAAAGCATGACTTTTATTTTGTACTTGATTTTCTACAAAGCCATTTCTTGTCCTCTTTCCTTTGAGGATAGTTACAATATGTACTCCATTGAGCATTCTCTTGAGTGAAAACCAGTACTTGTCAGCTAATGGTTTTAATGACATTAATTGCCAGGGTAATTGAGACTGAGATTCTTGCTTTAATTGGAGTTTTAGGCATCAACTAATTGAGGATCACTGGCTAGTAAACAATTTTCTTTACAATGAAAATGATTCTCTGCTGTTGTTCATTTAAATATTATAAAAAGTATACTCTGGATGGGTCAAGGGAGGGAATTCTGATTTTTCGCTTATTGCTTATGACTTAAGCACGTTAATTCTTCTTTCTGGGCCTCAATTTCCCCACATGTAATTTGAGCAGTTCGACAAGATAATATCTAAAGTTTCTTTTAGTTCCAAATTCTATGAATATTCTTTAAAAAGTCTACCCATCCCAAATCTCCAAGGTTAATCAAAGAGAACAAATAAACTTTCCTTAATAATCTACTCTGAATTTCTCCAAATGTCAATATAGGAAAAGCTTTAATTCCTTTATTTTTATTTTGAATTTATTCTGAATTGTGCCCCTTGTACTACAGTTATACTTATTTATAGATGATGAAAATGCTTTTTGTGTCCTTGAACGCTCCATGTTCCCAAGGTCCTTTCTGAATCATTAGCCATTGTGTCATTTCAGGTAGGGAGACCCTGGGAATACAGAGCAGTGAGCATAATGGATTGGAAGTCAGGGATTCCTTCCCTGATTCTGTTATCTACCAACTCTTTGACTTTGTCTAAGTCCCTCTTAGATATTCTTTGTGCCTCAAATTAAACTAAAGGTGATCATAGTTGGGGTTCTGAATATTGAACTGTGGATGAAATCTATGTCTACCATTTTCTCCTTGATACATTCCCCAAATGGAAAAAAAATTCCAGTCCTGCAATTTACTTGACAACAAGACTATCTGAGAATCAGTGAGCATCCTTGTAATGGTTCTTTGACTTTATTACCTGTTTAGCCTTTGACAAATAACTAAATCTTGTAGGGCCACAGTTTCCTTATTTGTAAAAATAGATTTTCTGAGTTATCCTCCAGTTGTTAATATATAAATTTACATGATATAAATGCTTTTATAAAGTATAGGCAGTTAAGTGATACAACAGATAGAGTCCAAAGCTAATCACAGACACTTACTAGTAATGTGACTCTGGGCACAGAGTTTTGTCTCAGATACCCATCTATAAAATGAGCTGGAGATGGAAATGGAAATCACTCCAGTACTTCTGAGCTGTATGACCCTACACAAGTCATTTAACCCTGCTTGCCTCAGTTCCTCATTTGCCAAGTGAGCTAGAGAAGCAAGTAGAAAATCACTCCAGTATCTTTGGTAAAAGTCAAAAATGAAAACAAATGGGATCACAAAAGGTTGTACATGACTGAAAAACAATTGAATGACAATGTAAATATGGATTTTAAATTACAAGCTAGAGTGATCAAGGAAGACATATTGGAAGACATCAGTCTTGCATTAAATAGAAAAAAAAACAGATTTTAAAGAATGGTTCCTAATTTCACTGGTTTTGATAGCAACTTTGTTATATCATATTTCTTTCTTCTTCTACTTAGAACTTCAGGATGCTATTTTCTACCAGACAGATTTTAATTTCCTTATTCTGTGCCATTTCCCATGGGTAGTTTTCCTTCCCAGTTGTAGAAGCTGGAACCATCTCTGGTCCTTCTGGCCTTTAGACAATACCTGAGCTGAGCACTGAGGTGGACATTATCTGGTGCTTTCCTGCAACAATGTCTTTCATTGTCACCTGGCATGCAGTACTACCTGGAATGAGTAAAAATTCATAAGATTTCACATCTTTTCAGACTGTGCCCTTTTGTCTCCTCATCACACTGAAGAATGCAAATGAGATTGTTATGAGTTAATGGATGAATGCTGAGTAGGGCTGCAGTGTTGTAATTGAAGATGTGCTTCATTTGGGACAGGTAGAATTCTTCTTAGAAAGAAATGAAGGTTTGAGAGAGGAGTCTAGGTATTAAGATAAGCCCCAATGAAACTTAATTTAGTGATTTTTGTTTTTTTTATGCCTTAAGCCTAAACTTCCTCTAGAAGACCTTTCACAATCAACAAATGAGTTCAGCAGCTACTTTATGCCCAGTCCTGTTGTTGGACTGTGCCAAATAGAAAAAAGTCAAAGTAATAGTGTCTGCCCCTCATGGAAAATACAGTTCAGTTGAAATAATAATAACAGCATATATGAACAGCTAACTATCTAAGTATAAGTACTAAATAAATAATACCAAAAAAAAGTTGTGGTAGAACAGAAAAAAAAGAATTAGTCTGGGCAAGAATAGGCAGTGAAAATTTCTTGGAGGATATAAGCCTTGAAATGATGGATTTTTTTGAGGTAGGTAGATTATCAT
>JAJPUD010002835.1:134152-198102 GCA_023553655.1 Myrmecobius fasciatus | reverse complement strand
TCTTTTCAGTAGAAATAGGTGAAATTCTCCTATATCATTGAATGACCATCTTCTTCCCTGGAAGATAATGCTCATTCTAGCTGGGTAACTTATTCTTGGCTGTAATCCAAGTTCCTTTGCCCTTTGGAATATCTGATTCCAGGCCCTTCGATCCTTCAAAGTAGAAGCTGCTAGGTCCTGTGTGATCCTAATTGTGGCTCCCCGATATTTAAATTGTTTCTTTCTGGCTTCTTGTAATATCTTTTCCTTGGTATGATAGTTCTGGAAGTTAGCCACAATATTTCTGGGGCACTTAATTTTTGGGTTTCTTTCAGGAGGTGATCGGTGGATTGTTTCAAGGAGTATTTTGCCTTCTGGGTCTAAAATATCAGGGCAGTTTTCTTTTATGATTTCCTGGAAGATAGTGTCTAGGTTCTTTTTTTCATCATGGCTTTCAGGAAGCCCTCTAATCCTTAGATTGTCTCTCCTAGATCTATTTTCCAGATCAGTTGTTTTTCCTAGGAGATATTTCATGTTTTTCTCTATCTTTTCATTTTTTTCTTTTTGTTCGACTGATTCTTGAAGTCTTGATGAGTCATTCATTTCCAATTGTTCGATTCTAATTTTTAATGTTTTATTTTCTTCAGTTACTGTTTTTAGTTCCTTTTGCAATTGACCAATTACATTTTTTTGTTCATTGCATTCTTTTTCCATTTTTTCTATTTTATTTTGCAGTGATCTCATTTTGTTTCCCCATGTTTCTTCTAACTCTCTTTTAAGATTTTTTATGCAATCTTCAAAGAAAGCCTTGTGACCTGGAGACCAGTTTATGTCTCTCTTTGGGGTTTTTTCTGGAGTTGCTTTACCTTTAGGGGCCTCAGGATTTGAGGTCTGTTCTTCCCTCTCACCATAAAAGTTGTCTATGGTGAGAGCTCTTTTTGGTTTTTTATTCATTTTTTTAAAGGTGTGAGGTCTGTTTAGGGCAAAGGTGGGACAGCTGCTTTAATTTGCCCTGGGGCAGTTCTGCTGATTGAATTATGTTAGGTGCTGGGCAGTTCTGCTTTAGTTCACCCTGGGGCAGTTCTGCTGATTGAATTATTTCTGGTGCTGATCAGTCCTGTTGATTGATTGATTGCTTTAAGGTGCTGTGTAATGGCAGCTAGGTCCGATGCTCATCAGGGGTTCAGTGGTTCACAATCTATCCCCCTCAAAAGGCAGACCCTCCAAACCACCTGCCCACAATCAGGACAGATTAGTCCAAGAGGCCTGCAGAAGACTCCCAGGTGTGTGAAAAGCACAATGCTCCCACTCCTGTTCCGACTCCTGTTCTAGCTCCCTGCTCCAGCTCCCTGCCCCGGTCTCCCTGCACTGCAGTCTGGGTTCAGTAGACCACCCCCCTGCCCAATTAACACAGACCAGTTTTGAAGTTCTTCCAGAGTATCTTCTTCTAGAATCATGTTGTTCTCCAGGTATTGTGGATTTTTTTGCTTCAAAATCAGTCTAGAGGCTTCATATGTTGTTGGTTTGAGGGGAGGTTAGAGGAGGTTACAGAGACTCCTGTCTGATTTCTGCCACCATGGCTCCACCCCCGGAAGGAACTCTTGAGATAGGTAGAAAAGTGGCATAATAGACAGAGTACCAGACCCAAAGTCAAGAAGACCCTTTGTATTCACATCTGGTCTTTTATACTTAATAGTTGTATGGCAACTGTTCTGGTTGTATGACAACTGGGCAAGTCACTTAATCTTAGTTCCTCATCTATAAAACGAGCTGGAAAAGAAAATGTTAAACACTCTAATATTTATCCTTGCTATAAAAATATGAAATGGGGTCGGGAAGTCTTGGACAAGAGTGGAAAAACAACTCAAGTAAAGAGTAGTGATAGGAGGTTGCTTCAAGAAAGGAAATTATTTTAGTCAGAGCTTATCAATTAATGTGATATGTCACACTGGGGATAACCTCAAGCTGGGGAGACGATGGACATAAGAGATGGGTCAGATAATATAGGAAGGAACAGGCAATTTAGGGAGGTCTGCATAGAGAATAGACAGCATTAACGAAGGGATTCCATTCAAACAAAATATAAGGGGCTATTTTAAATGCTTTGGACATGAAGAAAACACTGAAGCATCTCTGACCTCAGAGAATTAACATTCTATACGGGTACTTTAAAATGTACAAAATAAGTACAGTACAAGGAAAATTGTGGAGGAAGAGACTGTAAATAATTAGACAAAATCTAGAAAGCCCTCAGAGGGAACATAGCATCTAACTTGGTCTCTGCAGGTAGACAGTTTTTGAGGGGCAAAGATGAGGGAGCGCATTCAGAGCATAAAGGATGGGATGGCTTGTGTCAAGATGTCAAATTTAAGGAATGAGTAGTAATTCAGTGTGACTGGAACACTTGTGAAGGGGAGAAGGATCAAGGAAGGGTTGGAAAGGTAGGAGGCATCCTGAGTAGAGTGAACTTCAAATGTCAGATAAAAGAGTTTGTATTTTATCAGGTAGGCAAAGGCAAGCCTCTAACAATTTTGTTTTATGGAGGTTTATCTTTAATGTTATGAAGGATGGACTGGAAGCTAGAGAATTAAAGGCAGGGAGAACAATTAAAAGGCTATTGGAGTAGTCTAGATGAGAAATGATGGGGCTATAATAAAAAATGCTAGCTGTGTGAATGGAGAAAAAGAGATGAATGTGAGAGATGTAGAATTTTTTTGGGGGGGGAGAGTCAAATGACTGGAGAAGGAGGCTGAGTGCAATCTCAAGGGCATATGGCATGAGGCAAAAAGAGGAAGCCCAAGGAGGATATGAGTTTGCAGTAGAATGAGTGCAGTATGTATCACAGGTTCTAGTCCCATTCAACTTAGCCCCGGAGAATGTTTGGATCATTTTTGTGGTATGAGATAACTGCTAGGATCCTGGATTCACTGGAAAATTAAAGCATCTAATGTTCCTTTTACATGCCCCACAGTACCTGGTGCACTTTTGCACAAATTGTAATTTTTCAATACCTATTCATTCAACTAAGTTTAATGAGTTCAAACAGTTCCATTCAACCTAGGGCTTTGTTGGAGCCAGCTCCATCTGATTGTTAAACTTTTAGGGTCAGCACTGACTCTTCTGAAATCAGCAAATGCTATAAATCAGGGCTTGATTTATTGTTTTCCAGATTGTCTGGATTTATGAAAGTAATGAAGAAAATATTAATAATGAAAATTAAACTTTAAAATGTATGCTGTGAGCTTTTCCCCCCTAGAAAACCAATTAAACATCTCCTAGCACAGTCCCAATGTGATCCCTGTATCAAGGACAAAATCATAAGAACTGCTTTTTTTATTGCAAGTTTTCTAGGGGATTGAGTATATTTTTCTAATGCAACCTTGATCTGATTTATTTCTTAGTAAAAAAAAAAGTTACTTGATTTTGTTCCATCTGCAAAAACTAATTAACAATAACAAATTACATATTCTAAAGAGACAGCAAACTACAGTCTATAGGGAAAGTTTTTCTTGGAACCAGGAAGAATAGGATTAATATCCTATTCTTAATACATCCTGCCTATAAAGTGACTGAATAAGTCACTAAACCTTTCATTATAGCAACTCACTAAGACTCATGTTGCAATATAGGTGTTATGTTGCATTGGAGGAGAGTTTCCTAATTCAGATATTGCCTGTATCAATTGATTATCATATCACAGATTCATTTCCTATCTTCTATATATTATATATTCAGGTATGAAATATAACACTTTACACTTTATATATCACTTTCTCCACAAAACCCTATGAAGCAACCAGTGCACATATTATCATCCACATTCTATTAATAAGGAAACTGAGTCTCTGAGAATTTACTGAAATTCATACAATAGAGTCTGAGCTAGTAGTATTCAAAGTGCAGTCCTCTTTCTCCAAAATCAAATCTCTTTTCTCTCTTTTTAGCAAGGTTTTAAAATTTTCAAAGAGATATTATTTCCCTTTATACATCTTATAATTTTCTGTCTTAGCTGAGAGGAGTATATAGAACTGGGGGGAGTCAAATGACTATGTTATACATAAGGGAAATGCAAAGAGGGATTAATTGACCTCTGAGGTCCCCTAACTACTAATGAGCAGAGGCGGAATTAGAACCCAAGGTTAGGATTCCCAGATCAGTGCTGTTCTCTATTTCTATTCCATTCTGACTCTAATTATCAAATATGACTGTAGGTCTGAAACAACAAACTTTCTTAAAACTTTTTTCTGCTTCTTTTAAATCAATTTATAAAATTTAAAAATAACCAAGAATTACAAAAGCATGTATTTTTCCATAGCTTGGATGAGAGAGGAAGATGAAAAGGGAAGCAGGTCATACATTTATTTCACTATAATCCCTTGCCTTTGTATTTGCGGTATGAGCAAAAGTCCCTATAACCTTGTTCTTCATTGGTTCAAGGAATGAGAGGAGACAGAATGAAAGCAAGATCAGGTCCAAAGGGCAGACTGGTGCCATCATTGCTTTTGATTATATTTTTTCTCCCTAACCCAATTCTGCTTTTCCAATTTCTTCGTATCATGAAGGGCTTCTTTGGAATGAGAATACCCATATTTCAAATGCCTTTTTATTTATTTTTATTTTATTTTATTTTATTTTTTTTCTTTTTATGTCTTTAAATACTTTTTTTATTATTAATACTTTTTATTTGTAAAACATATGTATGGGTAATTCCTAAACATTAACCCTTACAAAGCTTTTTGTTACAAATTTTTCCCCCCTACTCCCCACCCCTCCCCTAGATAGCAGGATATCCACTACATGATAATTATGTTAGGATACGTAAATCGAATATATGTATAGTTATTACCACACATCATTTTTTTGTTCGGGAGAAATCGTATCTACAAGAAAGAATGATCTGATAAAGGAAATACAATGCAAGCAAACATCAATAGAGAACATGAAAATGTTATGTTGTGGTCCACATTTCACATCCCTTTCTCTAGGTGTATATGGCCTTCTTCACTGAACAATTGAAATTGGTTTGAAGCATCAAATGCCTTTTTAATTTGAAAGTGTCGATTTTCTTTTGAAATTTATTACCTAATGAATGAGGCCCTCAAGGGATTGTTTTCAGAAGAAAAAAAAATTGAAAAGAAAAATTTTTTTTAACCAAGATAATGTTTCAGTCTTGAAGGAGCATCTGATATTTTTGTGGAAGAAAATGTGGCAGAGTCTTTTATTCTTCAGGAGAGAAAATAATGACTTTCTATCTTTTCTTTGAAATCTATTTGTTAAAAGAATGTGCCAAAATCAGCTCAAAGAACCAGATATGGATTTTATATTCTGCAAGGGTGGAAAATAAGAAGCATATTATTTCTTAAGCTATATGACCAGTACAATGAGTTCTATACAAAAATGTAAAATTAAACATCTTTATAAGATATGTATATTAGCATCCTATTGACATCTAAAATGGTACATTGGACAGCTTTGAAGATCTGAATTTGTGACAACAGCTTCCTACCAAAAAGTCACCAGAAGAATCAAAGCAGATTTGAGAATATTCATCTTTATTGTCAAATAATTAATATAGACTCTTTGAGTTAGTACCTCAGAGGCCAACTTCAAAGTTACAGGATCATCATGATATCACCATTCAAGATATTAAATGTTCCTCCTAACTTTTTGATGTTTCTGTACATCTGAACACTTAGAAAAGAAATGAATTACCACTAGGAGCCAACATCAGAAGTTCATAATAAACAATCAGACTTCCTTTTTTGTTGAATACAAGAATGGTAGATCAGGGTAATGGTGCAACTATAAAAACCACCTCCATATCTTCAAGTAATTGACAATAATAATGATGTCCATGTTGTTCATTCATTTCAGTTGTGTCTAATTATTTGTGACCCTTTTGGGGAGTTTTCTTAGCTGAGATTCAATTTACTTATTCATTTAATTTTACAGATGAGGAAACTGAGGCAAACAAGATTAAATTCCCTTGCCCAGGAAGACTCAGGTCTTTCAGATTCCAGATCTGATATGCTATCCATTGCACCAATATGCATATACTCCATATGATATGGCATATTATAGAAACATTGATTTAGAGATGGAAGAGATATTAGGGACTATTTAGTATAAAGACTTCTTGACTTTTGTGTGTCATAAACCCTTTTGGAAGTCTGTGGAAATCTGTGAACCCTTTCTAAGGATATTTTTAAATGCATAAAACAATAGGCATAGGAATACTAAGGAAAGCAATCACATTGAAATATATGTATTTAATTATTTAAAAAAAACCAAAATTTATAGATCCCAGGTTACAAATCCTTGATGTAGTATATGCAGCTCATTTTCAGCTAAGGAAATTAATTGATGCTCAAAGAGATTTAATGATTTGTCCAAAGTCACATGTAGGAAGGCTGAAATTTCAACAAAAATCCTTTGACTCCTGATACAAATGTCTTTCTCTTATACTACTCTGCCTCCTCTAATGCATAGAGATGACGTAAACAGTATAACTATTCTTGAAAAAAAAATTTCTTGAAATGAAAAATCCTAAAAATTCTTCTTTTAGATTAATGTCAAGTCATTAATCAGTTGGATTTGGGCATGGCTTGTCAACTCACAACTTGTAAACTCACCTCAGTAAACTCGCATAACTCAGATTTCTCTCTTATAATTATAGAATAGATTTGTCAGATACTTTAGTCAATTCAAATTAGACTATATTCATATGATTACCTTCATCTGCCATCAATGTGCTCATTAGCAAAGGAAATAAAACTAGGTGACAATTTAATTTTACTAAGTTTATTCTAACTACTTTTGATCCCTGCTTTTTTCTTAAGACTATCTGTTTAATAATTCATTTTCTGTAGATCACTTTCAAAGTGTAGTTTGATTCTGTCACACACACACACACTTGTTTGTCATTATCTGTGTTCCAATATTAACTCTGATTTCTTATATTATTAACAACAGTTCAATAATTATATCCATTAATGTCACTCTTTCCCCTGGGCCTGAAGACTAAAATTTAGAATAACTTATTTGCACTATTACATCCCTTCATCTATCAGGTCTTCCATTTCCTCTTTTTTCATTCATTAGTTAGTTAGTTTATTCTTTGGAAGACTGGGTCTCTCCATTTCACCTATGCTAGAAATTCAGCAAATATTAGGTAACTGATCCCACTAGAGATTGGTACCGGAGTTTGACTTATATCATCTGTATCTGACCTACTCCTTTTCTGTAAGCAACCTTGTTTCATCTTATCCCCCACTGCATTGGTGCTAGACTTACTGTACCCAATGGATTGTAGAGAAGGCATCCTGGTATATATTTAATGCTTGGTGTTCCAGAAATGTTCCCTGTATCTTTAAGCTTAATCTGCATTATCAATATTTTCTCTGTCACTTTAAAAAGACTTTTTAAGTCTAGAAAATAACAATATATAAATCTCTGATTTGTGGTGTTTACAGATTTCTGAATTGTAAATGCTTACAATGAAAATTTAAGCATCAGAAGCAGTACCAGTTGTTTCCAACACAGAACCTGGATTGTAGTCCACTGAAACTCACAATTCCATAGAATCAGGAATTACCAGTATATTCTACCATATTTTGTGCCAATTTTCTCTTACTCATATGTATTACCTATTTATCTTGATGAAAGAAATGGCAGAAAACTCAGAATTGAGTAGTTAGTTCTTCCTTCCATTTAATAACAATTTAAATGATATAGAAAATATTTATATAACACTTTAGTGTTTAAAGTATCTTATAAACATATCATTTAATCCTATACCATATTACCCAGTATATCTTTCCCAGACAGTAAGTAGTTCTTGTTCTGAAAATGGCTCTAAAAATAACGCTGAGTCATATTTATCATTTTTTGCAAACCTCCATAACACTCAGTACTTCAATCTTCCCCAAACTATAGGCTATGTGCCTCTCCTTTGATTATTATTTATGGCCTTTTAAAATCTTAGGTAGTCAGATAACCTTTTGTGAACTATTTTTTGTTGTTGTTAGGATGACTCATTAGTGCCTTCTTCTTTGGAATTCTTTATGATTCTATTGTAAGAATTTCATATTTTTTAGCCTCTCAATCCTCTTGAGTATTCTTCCTCTTTAAAGTTATAGTCCATGAGATAATGATTATCTTTACTCTGAACTTTACTCAATTTATTCTGAAATTTCAGTTAGGTTTCTCACTATGCACTGTATATTCTTCTTAGACTGTTACAAGTTCCAAAATGACATAGTCATTTTCTCCTACGGTTCTTGTCACTTTCATATGAGCAACCAACTCTTGTCAGCCAAAATTAAATCCAGGATATTAGTTCTTCCTTTACCTTTTGAGAGAGGAAATTGTCATCAAACAAAGTCAAGAATTTGTCAGGTGTTCCACTTTTAATAGAATGAGATATCCAATAGATGTTTAAGTAGTTAAAATTCCCCTTGCTTAACTTAATTTGCCTTCATGCCAGCTTAAAAAAAATCCACATAGGCACATCCTGAATAATATTACCTAGACCAAATATCATTTCATGATAATGTTACTAATTATAGTAACATTTTAGTCAAAATCCAGTGTTGTAAAATTTTTCTGGGATGAGGGTTATTTTCCCCATCAGTCTCCAAGGAGACCCTGACTTCCCTTTATTAGAGATAAGAAGAGGATGGATTTCTTTTCCCCCCTCTCCTTCTCCTTTCTTTTTATTCTGATAATCTGCTTTCTCTTCCTTATATTCCAAGTGCTCTCTACAACATTTACACCTTTAAGCCTACAGATTTTCATAAAAGAACCTCTCTTATTGATGTAAAGCCCTCCTTCTACTAGGTCAATTTCTTTAGAATTACCTTTTCATTGTCATATTCTATCCCAGTATGAATCACAAAATGGAAATGTAATTATTAATAGGAAGTATCTCACTAGGTTTTGATGATAGCTCTGAGATCACACATGGTTTGGTAGAATGAGCAATGAATTGAGAATCCAAAGACATTGGTCAAACCTTACTTATTGTTACAACTTTTGTGAGCTTAGGAAATTCATTTACCTTCTCTGGGGAAATGCAAGTTTCTCGCATCTGCTGCTGCTCTATATTATAAAATACTATACATACTGTATTTTAAATTATTTAGTCATAATAATCCATCCTAAAATATCAAATCTGTCTTGTTACTTACTCATATTTTTTGTATTGGTTCAGAGACATTTTTCACAAGTTACATCCCTCTTCTCTTTTCTTTTATGGAGTTGAAAACAGGGCACCACTTACTTAGATGTCACACCTCTTAATTTCACTTGCATCTAATTTTCTCTGCATTTTTTCCCCACCTCCCTTAAATTTCAGCTAAAATTTTTCTATGCTATTTTCTTTTTACAGCCTTGATTCCTTTCTGGAGTCATGACCTAGTAGAAGATAAGCATGTGTCCCCAAATGCCTTACTTTCCCATCTAACCTTTCAGAGTCACTGGGGATACACAGAAGTTTTTCTGGCTATATAATTCATTCATAAATTATATATGCTGATTCATGACTCAGCAGATGCGAGGAGCAGTTAGTGGGTTTGATGAGACTTGGTAAGAAAGATCTCCATCACATCTTGGATGCATGTTATAGGAAGACACATACCTCTTTATTATCTATATCCTTTCAATATCCTTCAATAGGGTAACAACAGTAACACAAACAGTACATTTAACTCTTGCCTTTCATGATAGGATTCTTTCCATTTCTAGGGTTTGTGTATACTCTGTAAGTATTGGAATAGTGCTTCTATTTTTTTTTAACTTTCACTTTACTGTCATACTTTGCTTACTCACCACAATTTTTATAACTATTGTTAATTCAATTCTGTCACTTCAGAATGTCTTTTCCTTTCTTCCTTGAGTTATTCTAGTGATATTGCCAATTGCTTGGGTGAGAGAAGACAAATAATTACTTTTTGAGCCTTGTACAAAGCTATGATGGCCAGGTTTGATCATAATCAATAGATATGATATCTCTTAGAATACTCTGAAGTACTCTGCCATAGTAACAAAGTTGTAGTTCAGTGGTACTCAAGTACTAGTTAAGGGATTCAAGCCATCAGGGGCAAGAAATTTAGAACCACGGACTACTAGAATTATAAAGGGCTTTAAATGTCATCTACTTCACACTTGTCATTAACAGAAAGAAACTGAGGTAAACAGAATAACAAAAGAAATGAGTAATGTCAAATCTAGCAGTAGAACTTAAATCTCTGAAAAACCAGTGTAGGTTTGTTTCCTAGATAAACTATTACCTACCTGTAATAATAATAGTATATTATTGTACTTGTAAATGTGACATAGATCCTCATTTTTAAAATTCATTCTTTCTAAGACCTCGATTCTCTTTTCCCTTTTTTAACTTTTCCAAAGAATTGGCCTAGAATTAAGATGCAACAAACAATGGGGTACTTGGGTTTGGGGGATGGTGGAAGGAATTCTTTAAATGTAGGAAAACCAAATTTTTCTCCTTTATATCACTCAGTCACTGGGATGTGACAATACATAGCAAATACATATGCTGAAAAACTTCTAGGTGATGACTCGAATTTTAGCATTTGTATTTTGTATCTTGTAAAATTTTTGTTTCCTCCTTAAATAGTACATCAGGGTGATGTAGAAACAATTGAGTTTCCAAAGTCAGAGCAGAGAAATCTGGGTCATCGTTTGAAAACACACTGAAAATAAAGAAAACCAAGGAGAGAAAGGATTTTTTTTTTGCCTAGATATCCTGCATAAGTCTTAATTAACATTTTCATCAGTGATCTGGAAGAAGGCACAATAGGAAGAGCTCTTCCCTTGAGTTAGGAAGGATCCTGGATGACTACTTGTCAGGGGCTAATTAATGCTAATTACCAACACCCCTATTAGATTAGCAGAGAGGGCAGGAGACACTAAAAGAAAGGTTTAAAATCAACTCTCTCAATAGCTCCTATATGATCAGTGAATTATCTGGTGAAGTCAATGACAAATGGGCTGCATAGTACAGTAGAAAGATTGCTTGACTTGAGTGACACTAAATCAAGAATGTAAGATCTCTTCAGCCTGCAAATGTGCTCACTAAGAGGGTATATGATCAAAGTTTATGAAATTATGAATTGGGTGAAAAGGAAGCTCATGAATTTAGGCCCCAAATCATAGATGATAAAACTAGATAAGATTACACATATATGACTATGTATTAGAAGAGTATAAAACTTGACAAGAATAGGAAATCTATACAACAGGTTATAGATTTATTATTTGGAAAGACATTTCAGGATGTAAAATACAAAGGGATTTAAGAATGGTGTTCAGCAATTATTGCAGATTTTTATTTTTTTAAAGACTTTGTAAATGCTTTGATATGTTTTTAAAACTGAATTTTTGTTTTGTTTTTCAAGGGTTAGTCCCTTTAAAGTTTACATGTACCTTTAAGAATGACATAGGAACTGGCAAAGCTCACTAAAAGAATAGAATTCTAGTTTCAAAATGCTTTGAACTGGACCTTAGGAAAGGTCTGGTTTTACAATGACCTCAGATCTGCCCAATCTTAGTCCTGTTTCAGTGAAAGGCAATACTATTTACAGTGGCTGGGGTTTAGAAGTAAGACTCTGTGGGTAGAGCAGGTATTGTAAATACCTTTCAGGTAGATATTTTAGGATGAATCAGGTACATAAAGAATGAAAAGATAGAACAGAAAGTTAAATAAATAGTAGGATGAGGCAGGTAGATGGCCAGGATCAGGGAAATACAAGGAGGGATATAATCATAGCAATAATAGGAAATAATTTAGAAGTCTGGTTGAATCTATAAGGGAGAGAATTGTATAGCCAGCAAACCAGCCTGCAAAACACTTTGCAAAATTTAAAGTACCACGTAAATGTCATCTGTAATTATTTGTGAGTTTTCAAGTCCTCTGAGGTATCATTATTCCTTTCTACTTATCTAACCACTGGGAATTACTCAGTTCTGTAAGAGAAAATAGGGGAAGATATATTTTCATAGCTCTCTTAGTATTTCAAACTTTAGATGTTTTCAGAATCAATTCAATAGGTATTTACTGATATTTTGTATAGTCCTATGTCAAGCATGGGGTGAGGAGAGATAGAGGGAGGGAGTCAGGAAAGAAGGAAAGAAGGAAGGAAGGAAGGAAGCAAGGAAGCAAGGAAGCAAGGAAGCAAGGAAGGAAGGAAAGGAGGTGGGAACAGAAGGAAAAAAGAAAATAAGGAAGAGAAGGATAGACGAAGGGAGGAAGGGAGGAAAGGAAGGAAGGAAGGAAGGAAAGAAGGAAGGAAGGAAGGAAGGAAGGAAAGATGTAAGAAGGGAAAAAAGGGAGAGAGGGAAGAAGGAAGGAAGGAGGGAAAGAGAAGGATGGAGGAAAGGAAATAGATGGTATATAGTGGGTAGAGAGCCATCCTTGCAAACTAGAGGCCTGGGTTCACTCATCACCAACAGTTAGTGGCTGTATGACCAATCATATAATGTCTCAGGTTCCCAAATGCCTCTGTCAATCATAAGTTAAATGAGTTACTGCTTTGCATTGGTGCAGGGAGCTTCCACACTAAGTGAACTACTAAGAAGAGGAAAAAATCACTCAGCCCCACTTCAGAGAATTGTAAAAAATCTTTTGGAAGGCCTCATGTTCTGCTATATATTTGTGAGCTGTTATATAAGGAATGGAAACAAAGATAAGAATTTTTGCCTTTGGGAAATGTAGTACTAATAGGGCAGACATCATGTATGTCAAATAATGAAATGATTACTTCAGTGACACTGATTGGAACTGCTGTAGGGTTCAGGGGAGGGAATGTTTGTGTAGAGTGGAGTAAGCAGGAAGGGTTTCTTGTTAGGAGTTGAATTAGATCTGATTCTTACAGGATAGAGTTATTGTTGTTTGTCCTTTGTTCTCAGAGAGGACCAAGGACATCAGAAAGGTGATGTCTTGACCTGAGTTAGATGGGAGAAGAGATGAAAGGTTATTCATTGTATTTTTCCTTTAGTGAATTTTGGGAGAATAAAGGACAGGGAGGGGGGAATGATGTTTTCCCTATGAACTGTGATATGGGCACAATGAAAGGAAACCTGTTACTTGCTATTTGAGAATATATTGTGCTGCAGCCTGCACTTGTCAGTGGTAGGATTCATTGTTCATGTACTGCTGCTACAATCCTCATGGAGCAGGGAGAATAGTCAGACCCTGTCAGTATAGGAGAAGCAGCTATTGGAGCAGGTCTATTGGAATAGAAAAGCAACTATACTTGACAAATAATAACATGCCTTATTGATGCATTTTGTCTTAATGTCAGTCATTTTAACCCCCACCCCCAGATTGAGACATCCCTATGAAGGAATTAAGCAAAAGCTTCTAATATAATAACAATGTATATAATATTCGTTCCAGGTCATTCTCTAGATGATAAAATAGAAAGCAATGCTTAATCATATGTTTGCCAAGATCTTAGTTGTTGAGTTTTTTCTTAAACCAATTTATTAATATCATTTGTTTTTTTTATATCACCATGATTTCCCTTTCCTTTTGACCCAATTTGAGAACTATCCTATATAACAAACATCTTAAAGACAAAAAAGAGGAAAAATCAATGTAACTGATCAATAAATCAAAAAAGGTCTGAATATAAATGCAAGAATCACATTGTGGACTTGCCAACCTCTACAAATGTGAGGTCTTTATCTCTTCTTTGCAGCACTATTTTACGCTACTTTTAATAGTTTTGTGTTTACAAAACTATTAAAACTATATTATTTTCTTGGGTCTTGCTACAATCTGCTTCAGTTTATCTATATCATGTATATTTATATTAATAATTATCAATTTTACAGCTCGGTAATATTCTATTATATAGGTTGTTTAACTATTCTCAAATTATCATCTTTATTTTCAATTCTTTGGTATCCTGAAAATACTGCTACAAATATTTTGCCACATATGAGAACTTTCTTTTTATCATTGTCCTTTGTGGAATATAACCATTAAAGTGGAATCTCTAAATCAAAGGATATAGACATTTTAATCCCTTTATTTGTATAATTCCAAACTGTATTCCAGAACGGTTGTAATGATTTAACGATCTACTAGCAAGGTAATAATGTGCCTAGCTTACTGTAACCCCTCCAACATTGACTTTTCCTGTCTTTGTCAACTTTGTAAGTTTGCAGTGTTTAAAATGAAAGCTCAGAGTCCTTCTTGACTTTATTTATTTAATTTTGTTTTGTTTTTTATTTCCCCAGAGTTGGATTTCCATTTAATAATAATTTCATTTATACTATTACTTTAAAATTTCTCAGTAAGGACTCCTGTTTTCTTAAAACCTAATCTGGTCAAACTTCATCTCGATACCATTACCATATCTCCATTTCCCCAAGCTAATAATTGTACAAATTAGTTAATGAGATGTATTAGGAAATGTATTAATAAATTAAAAAATAGTAAATAAAAGCATTTAACATTAAAGATACCAGGAGGGCCTCAAAAAGAAAACCTGGGGTGGAGTTTGTAGGTTTGTTTCCTTTTGCAGGAAAAAAAAGCAATAATATAAATTAGCAGTTAGGAGGAAAGGACATAAGGGATGAGAACTGAAACTGTGATTTCACTAATAGTAGAATTCCCAGATGAATGTACTACTAATGGAGATCTTTCCTCTGCAACTTACAGACTTAGTTACTTAGAGCACTAAGAGTGTGATATCACCATTATCATCAAATCAAATGTCTGTCACACAGACAGGATATTTCCAAGATAGAACCTGAATTCAGAGTTTCTTTTGCTTTCTCTTTTTATACGGTTGATTTTAAATTACTTAACTCAGGGTCACACAGCTAGTAAGTATCTAAGGCCCAATTTGAACTCGGATCCTTCAGATTCCAGGAGTAGTGCTCTATCCTTTTACCTCCTACGTGCCCCAAACTCAAGAGTTTGTTGATTCTATGATCAGCTCTCCAGTTACTATACTCTGCTATAGAAAAAAATGAAATCAAACAGGTTAACTTTAGAATGTATTATATTTTAATATATTTATATGCATATGTGCTTATATGCTTTCTAAATTGTATTTTTTGTATAATCAGTTCCTAGAGGACAGAAAAGCTAACCCTTATGGTTCTTTTTTTCATTTTGTGTTCTAAATGACTGCTTTTGCCATGACTTATTAGAAAGGCTTAGAGATTTTATGATGATCTCCAAATCAATAGAAAAAATACCAGACTTTAAATGCTGCTTTCTAGTCCAAGAATATTCCTTTCCCTAATATATGAGTTTTAGAATCAGTTTTATACAATATATATCTATTAGCGATACAGGTTTGACATTCATTATGAGCAAACGCAGATGACACTTCCTACTTAACTTCAAAGTCAGCAAAAGAGTGGATGGATTCAATGAAAAGAACATTTGGTACACAACAGAAGCTAAATGGTA
The DNA here is from genome assembly GCA_023553655.1 of Myrmecobius fasciatus. Lineage (NCBI taxonomy): Eukaryota > Metazoa > Chordata > Mammalia > Dasyuromorphia > Myrmecobiidae > Myrmecobius > Myrmecobius fasciatus. Next base: position 182,672 of record JAJPUD010002835.1, on the reverse strand, counting down.
AAGAGTGGTGATAACTGCTAATGGAATTGCGTTAGCTGAATCATGGGCTTCTGATTCCCAATATAACTATTTTATTAGATAATAAAGAATGTCTCTGCTCCCGAGAAATGGATTCTTAGAAAATTTCCTATGCAGAAATCATGTTCCACTTACATCTAGATAGATACTACTAAATGACAAAGTTATACTGAGACTGGACATTAGTCAGGGTCACAATAATGAAGTAAAACCTTTGGGGGGGGGAAGGGGAAGAGGAAAAAGGAGTGAGAAGGTTGCCTAAAGAAAGGGTGTTCAATTTATCTGCTTCATATCCACCTACCACAAGGATAGGGACCTCTTCTTATCTAAAGTATATTATCTTCCTCAGCACTCTGCACATTGTGCTCTTCAGACAGTCAGCCTTTAAAAATGTCAAATTGAGAATAGTCTGGCTACTTAGATGAGGCACTAAAACAATATTCCAAGTTGGCTTTAACATCCACAGAGGTATACTCAAAGAATCATAGATTCATGGAGTGGGAAGCTCCATCAGTTAGTCCAAACCTATCATTTTATAGGAGGGCAAAATCAGTCTTGGAGAATTAAATGACCTACCTGAGAAGATGGTTTATGAGTGGTAAAACCAAACCTAGCAGGCAAATCTTATGACTTCTAGTCCAGTGCACTGTTCTCTATATGATCTTATGCAAATAATTTAAAATTAAATGTAGCTGTCTCAGTTAAAACTTCATGTTCCAGTCATATCATATAATCTTCTCTCTGACCCAAAGAGAGGTGACTTGTTCTCCAAAATCTTTTCTCCCTATCCAAATCCCAGTGTTTCTCTTCATCCATGCAATTCAATCAATAAATCTGTTTTTAAGTGCTTTAGTTTCCTCATCTATGAAAAAAAGGAGTTGAATTAGATGACACTGGTCCCCTCCATATTGAATAATCCACCCTCAGGAATGAAAAAGTGTCAGTTCCGTTTCAAGAAAGAGCTATCCAACTCCTTAATGCCAGCGTCTGGCTTGGTTAAGGTTCTTAAAGAGAAAATTAAACCACACATCTGCCAGGCTGTATGTTTTGGAACTGGAAGAAAAGGTCCGGAGACCTTACATGTAGAACACCAAATTTATCACTCACGACTAGTCTATAAAGAGTGATATATCACTATTTCTTTTATCCCACTTGGGAAACTGACTTCTCTGTCCTCTCATATAAATACATTCCGATCCTCATATATCAAGGAGAAATAGCATCTTCTTGGTAAACTACCCTGTTTAATGTACAGTGAACACGAGTTTTCTCCACAGAATACTGAACAACTCCTTAACTAGGGGAGCATAATGGAATGACTGCAGTGTATGGTTGGCTGATAAGTGAGAGAGAAAACTTCTTTGCATCATAATGTGATTGTCTAAAGGAGATCTATTTTAACAGGGGTGTAGTGGAGTAGCTGGGTTGATTTTTACCCTAAGTTCGATGTTCAGTCCTTTCAGTCATGTCCAAATCTTCATTTGGGCTCACATTGGGGTTTTTTTTGGAAGAGATCGCAGAGTGGTTTGCCATTTCCTTCTCCAGCTTATTTTTACATATGAAAAATCTGATGCAAACAGGATTCAGTTACTTGTCCAGTGTCACACAGCTAGTTAGTATTTGAGTTTAGATTTGAACTCAGGAAGATGAGTTTTCTTTGCTTCAGACTCTGCTCTCTCACCTTCTGTACCATCCAGTTGCCCCAATTTAGGGAGATCAAAGGTATGATGGAAAGAATGCTAGATCTGAGGACAAGTCTTGCTTCCATTCCTTTCTAGCTTCATAATCTTTAGAAAATTATTTATCCTCAGTTTCCTTATATGTAAAAGAAGGTTTCCCTAGGTGACCTCTACAAGGTCCAGATCCAAGTCCTATGATGTCAATTAAATGAAATCACTCTTAAACTCTTTATTCTCTCTTTATATTTTGTTTTGGGTGTCAATTCTAACATCCACATAAAGAAGAAAGATCATTCCTTTTTTTTTTCTTTTTTGCTGAGACAATTGGGGTTAAGTGACTTGCCCAGGGTCACCCAGCTAGGAAGTGTTAAGTGTCTGAACCAGATTTGAACTCAGGTCCTTCTGACTTCAGGGCTGGTGCTCTATCCACTGAACCAAATAGCTGCCCCTGAAAGATCATTCCTTTTGGAATCAGAGAACTGCATTTCTTATTCTCACTCTGCTACTTGGTTAGAGCCTGTATCATTTAAAGTATGTCTCTTAGATGCTTTAGGCTTCAGGTTCCTACTATGTGAAATGAAACAGTTGAATTAGATCATTTCTAAGTGCTCTTAATACTCTAAATCCTATGAAGTGATTTTATGAGGTTTTCTGCACTATAATGGTTGTTTAATGTCTGTGCTGCTGCCATATATATAGGAAGTTTGGTTTCCCTTTGCAGTATAGCCAGACATGATATAGTGAGATACCTCAGAAGGCAGTTTTATAGACGTGGCTTGTATCTTGAGAAGTTGATTTACCATGATTTCCAGTTGGAAAGACTTGCTTTTTGAAAGATATTTAAAATCTGACTTATGCTTCACTAATTAAATGAAATGGTAGTGTCTAATAAATCCTTTTATTGAAGGGTTCATAATATCTTTGGCGATGAAGATGATTTTTTAAGCAAATCCTATATTATTAAGGGGAAGCAATATGTCTAATTGAATTTGACCACCTGTCCTAACCTATGTAGTGAATACATCAAATAGAACTGCTTTTATTTCCTATAGAAGCTAATACATTATTACCAAGGCCAAATACAGTTCTTTCGTTCTCCCATCTGCAGCTTTCCTAGTCTGCCACTGACAAGTCTACAGTGGGAAGAAAAGGGAGAAGATCAGTAGCTACAAGAGGGGACAATGGCAAAATAAGAGGAAGCTACCAAGGCTCCCTTGTCACAATGATCATTCCTTTTTTTCCCCTTCTTTCTATCTTTTCCTACCCTCTTTTCATCTTGTAATTTCTTACCCTTTAATCTTCCTCTGTAAGTTTATACAAGCCCAGCTGGAAAATTCTTCAATGTGTTATCACTGAAGTTGACCTAGAAGGATGTATTCTTGCTATGTTAGGAAACACAGTTCAGAGAAACCTGGAGGCCATTTCTACTTTAACATACCCCTTTTTATACTTTACTCTGTGTCTTTTTTTCCTTATCCTTCAGTTATTTGTTAATTTCCACAAGAAAAAGGAGGTTTTCATATTTAAACTTTGTGTCTCCCCCACCAAGTGCCCACTGCAGTGCTACACATACAGAATTATATAATCATGAAATTTTGTTAAATGACATTGAATGAAAACAGCTGGTCTTAGATGTATGATAAGTTCTTGATTTTAATTCACACATCCGGTCAAACAACCAACTTAATGATCTTTTCTACCCTCCTTGAATTGAACGATGATATCATATAAGCAGAGTTATTTAAAGCAGAGAAAACTAACTTTATCATTTGTCACAGCTCTTGCTTATGATTTAAAAGTAGTTGATGCAACACCCCTAAAGCAATAGGCCTCTGTCTGAAATAAATTAAGATTTACTCTTACAATGTCATTAAGGTTTTTGATAGATAACTCTTCATGTGAGCTACAATTATGATACATGCTCCTATTCTCCATAATGATTCCAACATATCTCATCCTGTTGATTTGAAGTTTAGAGTGAGGAAGGACTGGAAAGAAGTCTTCTCTTTAAAGGGAAATATTAATTTTGACTTTCAATGATTGTATAGTTCGCATTTAAGCAATTAATTCCAATTTCTGTGTTTAGTGCTGAAAATAGACTTGTTTTTTTAATTTTCAAAGCAAAAAAAGTATTCCCCTTATTGATTTACATTAATATTCTTTACATGAAGAATCAGTTTTCTGCATCTATACAAAATTAACAGTATCAGGAGCCTTTTAGTTTTAACTATATGACTTTTTTTGGTTATTGCTATTCTAGACTTATGGATATAGGGTTTTTCCTGTGTGGGAGCTCCCTTCACTAGTATGCATAGGTAATTTGTCTAGCCTCAGAGAAGTCAAATGACTTATTCAGTTTCATACAATCAATAAGTGCTTTTAAGTAAGCCGAGCTCAATTCTTCCTGATTCTAAGAGTCATCCTCAAAACACTATACTATGTCAGTTGCCTCTTAGTTCTGAGTAATATTTGTATGATTTTTCTAACTAAGAAATAGAGAGGAGTGTTGATGTGTATGCATGCACATTTTAATTTTGTGTTTCCCTTTTGTAAGAGATTAAACACATTATTAATAGCACAGATATTTAAAGTAGTCTGTACCAAGGGCAACTTGAATAATGTACACTGATTAAAAATACTCTTTTCCCAAAAGGCTGTTTGCTTCTTTTAGAAGTTAGCTAGATATTTTGGTGCACCTTATTGCTAATGCATTTACATATTGAAAATTACTTTAGGATGTGAGGATGGCTTGTCTTCAACACCTTTGGAAGGCTTAGCTTTTTATCTTTATTTCTATTCTATTTGAAACTGAAATTTCATGGAAGGATCAAAGATAAGGAGGGCTGTTAAGATATTTGACCAATGGAGTCTGCCCATTGGCCATCAAATATCGGGGTCCTTAGAATTAGAGGAAAGGTCCTCCAGACCTTTCTATCAGTACATTTTGCTTGAAAATCGTTATGACTCAGGACCAATGATCTAGACAAATTTCTCAATTTCTAAAGATAAATGTACAGTTAATTCAGAAATAGAGAGTCTATGTGGCCTACTTTATTTGCCAGGCTAAATTACAACCATATAGAATATTAAAGGGGAGGAGGCAAAATCAGATTTAAAATTTTTTTCATTGTTTTTTTCAATGAATGTAAATTCACTCTTTCTCCCTAAAAAAAGTCCTTTAATAGTCAAGCAAAAGAAAGTACTATATTAGTCATGTGTGTGTTTGTAAGTAGGCATATATATACACACATGTAAATCTGTGTATATGCATATATCTGTGTATATGTGTATTTATAGATACACACACACACATCCTCTCATTCTTATAATATGAGTTAGTTCACTATGGTAGGAACTCGGATGTTTCAGTACTAGTCCTCTTGAATTCTGTTTGGTCATTGTGATTGATAAGAATTCTTTAATCTTTCAAGATTGTTTCTCTTTAAAATATTGCTGTTATTATTTAAACAGTTCTCCTAATTTTGTTCATTTCATTCTTAATATATTTATACTAGTCTTCCCAGGTTTCTCTAAATTGCTCCTTACACATAGCCCCAAAATAAAATCAAATGAACAGAGAAATTCAAAGGAATCCCAAACCTCAAGATTCTGCTGTTGGGGAGTATCAAGAGAGGGAAATATAAAGACTTTGGAGCAATCAAAACAAGATAAACTTTACATAGCTCCAGAAAAAAACATTCTTTTGTTTATGGGGTAGGGCTAAGAGATTTGAATGGAAAGAGCAGGTGATGTAAATAGCCCAGAGTCATTCATCCCACAATCTGTAAGAATAGTAACACTGTCACCTGAGACTTCCATAGAATCTTTGCATATTCCCTCTAGCAGCATCTCTAGGGGAGAAGGATCAACTGCCAGAGAGCAGGCCTGAACACTGGTGAGGGACCAGGTGGTAGAGCAGCAGGTGTGTCTCAGAGAAAAAAGAAAGTAGCAAAAAGAGTAGGATAGCATCCAAGAGCAGAGAAAAAGCCATGGCAACCAATAGAGGTAGACTTAGAAGGTGTCCCTTTCTGAAGCCCCACCCAAGGAAGTATTATGAAATATGGCAACTACACACATCTCCACTGAGGTTGGGGGATACTACCTTTTGATTCTCTGTGGAAGTGGGTATCAGTTTTTTAGCTTTTTGCTATATAAATATTATCTATCCTGTCATTGAGGCTTCCTATTTTTAAGGAGAACTGGTAGATACTCAAGGGAGGAGTCATTTACTGAAAATCTAATCTTCTACCTGCATAGGAACAAATAAACTTGAGATAAAACGAGAGATCAACAAAGTTTCCAGATCCCTGATTCTAAGAGTCATCCTCAAAACTTAGGAGGGATTAGGAGGGAACTTCTAACACCGGAATAAAATCTGAATATACAAACAGGCAATTGACTTTATACATACATACATGTATATATATAATATATTTAAATTGTTGTATAATTGTTTATTATCTCAATTAATGATATTTGAGGGAAAGGACTATATCTCCTTTCTTGTCATCTCTCATATAACATCTAGTTTATTATTAAACTCATAGTAGGTGCCCAATAAAAATGAAGGTGACAAAGAGTTGACACAACTGAAGAACAATTGAATTACAAGACTAGCAGCTAAGAGAATTAGTACTCAGACCTTCCCAGCTACAGTAAAGAAAAATGGAGAATATGAAACAAAATGAATTAATTGGAAACAAAAAAGGTCCAGTGCTAAGAAGATCTCTGTGAATGGCATCGGTCAGATTATGTGAGTAAGAGCCCCTCTGAGGGCCTTTACTGTTCTCATTCTTTTCCAGAATTATGGAGAGTTTTGAGGATTCCACTGTAGCCATTTTGACAATTATACCCCACTGGATGGAGCAGCCATATTCGTTGTTCAAGGATGGAGTTGATATCTCCTTAGTATTTGTCTGGCATAGTTGGATGGAAACATTCATTTGCCTTCTCCTTCACACACATTTTTACAATACCACAAAAGTGGTCTGGAGAGCTAAATTAAGACTTTCCCTTTAAAATAAGGTTTCCATAGAAACCTTGCTTGTTCTGAAACTGAGAAAGTCCAAGGTTTAATCTTTTCTTTGTGGAAAGAAGGGAATGATCATTCAGTATCAGAATCAGCCACAGATAATGTGACATCTGGTGAACTTCTTTCAGAATTATCCCCAATTTAGTCCAAGGGTCACTAAGCCAGAGTAGTCTATAAAGTTTCCTTCCAGGTGAGGAAGCAGGCACTCAGAAAACAGTTGCCAGTGGCTACCTTAAAATGCATGAGTTCTTTCTCTGCTAATCAGTTAAGCAATATATTTTTCTTTAAGAAAAAAAAAAAAAAAGAAACTATTTCAGACACACAGCAGGAAAGCTTCCAGGGAAGGATCTGCATATGACAGCTGGGTGGGCTTGTAGGTAGGTAAGCTAATAGGAGCAAGAGATGAAATGGTTCTTTAGTTGGTTAGAACTCCTTTCTAGTCAGACAGGTGGAAATTGAAGTTATATTTAAGGTAATAATGATTAACAAGGTCTAAAGTTTTACTCCTCTTTGGGTGGGTAGACAGTGGTTATTAGATTTTAATGATCCACTTTTGAAGAATAAAAAGACTTACAGATCCAAAGAATAAATCTCTAATGCTCAGAGTTCAGATGGGATATAGAAAGAACTATGTTTTTGAGTGAGAATTCTGTTCAGTGAATCTTCAAAACATGGTCATAAAGTTCATGGGAAGCTATCATGGAACTAATAACAAATCTGGAGTCAGGATATAGATTCAAATTTTAATCCTGACACTTATTACTTCTAGTCTTACTTTAGTTATTTAACCTCTCTGGACCTTACATACTTCATCTAGAAAAGTATAAAGCGTGGCAGCAGTGGATTGTGGGGTAGAATAAGTTGTCTCTGAGATCCCTTTCAGTTTTGTTGGCTGCTTGGCTCTGAATTCATGTTCTTAGTCCACTAGATTGCCTCTGTTACTTACTATCTAGGTCACTATCTAACTTCTATGGACTTACTTTCCTCATCTGCAAAATGGATGATCTAACCTAGATGATTTCTTAAAGTCTCTTCCAGCTCTCAACCTATGATCTCTAGTACTCACTAAATGGAATATAAAAGTCTATATTTGTCATCTTTCCCACTATCCCCTAGATCCAATGGAGAATAGTATATTCCCAGTGTTTCATCCTATTAGCTTACCAATAAAACAGTAATAATAACAACAATAGACATTATTATGGCATTTAAATTTGCAAAGCATATTTCATCTCTGTTGAGTCACATAAAAATCCTGTCATATTCTACAGACAGTAAGCAAACTGCCTAGGCTCTCCCCAGCTACTGAGACTATCATATGGGATTTGTTCTCAGTTCTTTCTGATTTTCAATCACTTTTAAATGAAAAGGGCCTCCTGCCATGCTTCCTTTTTTGCCAGTGAACTCTCATGAACAGTAAGCTCTTGATAATTGATTTCACCATATATAATAATAACAGCTGTCATATATAAAGTGCCTTGATGTTTTCAAAGGTGCTTTACAAAAGTTTTTCTCACAACAGTGTTATGCATTGGAAAGACAGACACAATTATATTTTACATGCAAGGAAACTGAGAATTTTTTGTTGTTGTTTAATCATTTGCAATCGTGTCTCACACTAAATTGAGATAGGTCAATATTGTAGACACAGTTTACCTAGATTGTGGATAAGATACAGGTGTGTTAATAGGTGAAAATAGTGGATTCTTAACTGGTTGAATGGATGGACAAAAAGAAGAGTCCTTAATGCTTAATGTCAACTGGGAAGGAAGTTGTTAGAGTTGTAGAGAGAGGGATCTGTCCTTGGCCCTATCTTGTTTATTATTTTTATCAATATTTTAGATGAAGCCATCTAGATAATACAAAGTTAAGAGGAATAGCTAATATGCTGGATGACACTCAGGGCTCTGAAAGATCTCAGTATGTTAGGACACTGAATCAAATGAAGACATTATTAATAAATTCCTGGATGTCAAGACAAAATATAAAGAAATAAATAGAAAGTCTACCATTGGATTTTAAAGATCAAATTTACAAGTATAAGATGAGTAGTCATTGCTAACCAGAAATTCATCTGGGAAAAAAGATATAGAACTTCTCTCATCCTTTACCACATGAGTTCTCAATATGAAAGGAAAGCACAATACAGTTGTACCCAATGGGCTGTATTAAAAGAAGTATTGTATCCCAAATGAGAGATTCAGTAGATCCACATGCTTCAGACCTGCTCAGATCACATCTGAGATATGTTCCAAAAGCCTGCATTTGAGAAAGGCACTGATATGATAGAAAGCCTTTATACAGTGCAACTATGATGTAAAAAGCCTTGGGGTGATGCAAAGTGAGGGTCAATCAAAGAAAATGGGGATGGCTGCAAAAGAGAAAACTTAGAGGCTTGTGAGTGTTCAGTACTTGAAAGCCTTAAACCTGGAATAGTGATATGAATGGGAGCTGTCCTTCCATTTGGATCCCCAAACATTTGTAGGGGGCTTTGTACCTCAAAGGATTTAGTAAATGGTTATTAGGTCATTTAATCATGAGACTGGTTCTATTTGTCCTGGAAAGCATAACAAAGAACAATGATTGAGAGTTTCACATAAGTTAAGAGTAGAAATAAAACAAAACAGAAACTTAGAAAAACTTCCTTATGATGAGAGCTAAATTAAAGTTGATTGGCTCATCTGAGGAAAGAATCTTTTACCCTTTAATAGAAGATTTTCAAGAAAGGCCTGGATGTATGTTTGTGAGGGATGCTACAGAGCAAGACTTCTTAATCTGGGGACGATTAACTTATTTTTTTTATCAAAGCTTTTTATTTTCAAAACATATGCATAGATCTTTCTTCAATATTAAGGCTTGCAAAACCTCATATTCCAATTTTACCCCCTCTCCCTGTACTCCCATAGATGGCAAGTAGTCCAATATATGTTAAACATGGTAGACATATATGTTAAATCCAATATACACATTCATATTTATACAATTATCTTGCTGCACAAGAAAAATCAAATCAAACTGGAAAAATGAGAAAGAAAATAAAATGCAAGCAAATAACAATAAAAAAGTGAAAATGCTACAATGTGAGTCACATTTGGTTTCCACAGGTCTTCTCTCTCTGGGTGTAGATGGCTCTCTTCATCACAAGGTCATTGAAGCTGATCTGAATCATCTTATTGTTGAAGAGAATCATGCATGAACTTATTTAAAACAAAAATATGTTTAAATAATTGCTTTCTTTTGTAATCTTTTTTTTTGCATTTAAATTAGTTTAAATGGTTCCATAAGTTTCACTGAACTGTCAAAGAAGTCTAACTCACTGTTGATTAAGAATACCTTCCATGGAGGATATTGCTATTGGTAAAGGGGTTGAACTAGATGACTTAATAGTTTCCTCCTATTTTGTGATAATCTTTGGGTGTCCGTAATAGTGCATGTGATGTCTGTCACTGCCAAATGATTTTTTGTGAGGTCATAAAGAATGAAAAGTATTTCAGAATTGGAAAAGGCAAAATATTGTTCCAATTTAAAAAAAAAAAAAGGAAAGACAGTTGAATTTGTAATGTGTAGGCCAATGACCTTGCCTTTAATTGCTGTCAAAATTCTAGCACATATTATTAAGAGATAATCTATGAACCCTTATCAAAAGAAATGGTGACTATTAAGAGCCAAATGGTTTCTTCAAGAACAGTTCACACCAAACTAACTTCATTTCCTAATTTCCCAGTACCCCTGGTATGGAAACAAGATTAAGAAACATGAAAGAGATAGCAATTAAACACTGAATTGCACGTTGCTGACTCCAAGAGGATTGTGGAATTAGAATGAAAGGGATTTCAGAGGTTATTTCATTGTATAGATTGAAAAACTGGAGCTCTGAAAGACTGCATTTCTTGCACATGATCCCATAGCTTCTAACTGACAAAGTCAGTATTTGAATACAGCTTCTCTGATGTAGTACTCTTTCTAAAAAAGGAGATAAAAAATAGAATGAACTATTTATAAGAGAAGGAATATTTGCAAGGGTTTTACAACAGAATAAACAATGACATCATTTATTAATGATTTGGACTTTAATGTAGGAAAAAAAATACAACTGTTATTTAGCTTAGTAATCAGTAGTTTATAGTAGGTTGATAGTTGAAAGTATATCCTACTGAATTGCTTCAGATGAATATTAAGAATTTCTTCATATAATAGATAACCTATATCTCTATATGAAACTAAACATTATTCAAATTTCCAAATGTATAAAATAGTGAAAGTGATGAAGAGGGTGATCATAAACTTGTCCACCAAATACTTGGTACTAGATCTAAGGAAGCATCATATGAAGCTATTTCAAACTACAGGGTAAGGAGAAATATAAAAGAAACATTTCTTGACACTCTTTCAATTTACTTCAGAAATATATGACTTCACTTATGTTGGTGCTTTCTCCAATTGTGTGGATCACAACTCCTCCTACGATAGTAAACAGTTTTATGAGTTTCTGTGTCTTAAAAAAATATCACTCAGTGGCCAACCCTCTAGTGATTATCCCCTATTTATTTAAGTATGTTGTTACTCTAGCACAAAAATGTAATTCATCATTGGGCTTCTTATTAAAGTTCTTCCAATTGGGTACAACTTATCAAAACCAATTCTATTCTGATAAAACTTTTGAGTACTCAGGAGCACCCACATGCCATAATGAGACTGAGAGAGAAATATTTCTCATATTTAAAGTTATAATAGATTTTCAAGGTTCTCAAATCCAGCCCTCTTGTTTTATAGATGAGAAAGCTAAATCCCCCAAGAGTAGTCCAAAATCACTCCAAAGAGTCAAAAACGTTATCATCCTTGCATCATAATATGATTGAGGGACATGAAACTTTCCTTAAATTCACTTTCCTTAGGGAATACATTTGATCATGAACCCATAATTAAAGCAGCAAAATCCTCAATGCTATTATTGTCCTTATTTGCATTTGAAAACAAAACAAAACTGAAGAACAGAAAATCAATTAAGTTGTTCAGTATTACACAGCTAGCTAGTCAGTGACAGCTGAGCCATACTGCTCATTCAATCTAGTGATATGTCTATAGGTAAAGACACAAAATTTTATCATCCCAGAGTCGAAACGGACTTTTGGGGTCATCTATTCTAGTGATGTTGAAATGAAATAGAGATGGACTACAAAATCATATGTAAAAATTTCTGCAGGGTACTTTTGGCTTAGAAAACTGTGTATTGCTATCATATATGTTCAGTTTTGGGCAGCTAACTGGTGTACTGAACGGGATGCTAGACTTGGAATCAGGAAGACTCATTTTCATGAGTTCAAATCTGGTGTCAGACATTTACCAGCTGTGTAACCTTTTCTGCCCCAGTTCCTCATCTCTAAAATGAGCTGGAGAAGGTAATGGCAATCTACTCCAGTATCTTTGCCAAGAAAACTCCAAACGGGATCACAAAAAGTCAAGCATAAATGAAAATGAACTGAACAGCAACAATATGTGCTTATTCAGTGACAGACTGAATATTCTGTTTGAAAGTGTAGCTCTGTGGCATAACCTCATTGTTTTCAGCATTTAAAGAAGTTCATGCTTTCTTTTCCAATTTTATTTTTGTCTGATCTCAGACACTGACTAGTTGTGTTATCCTAGGTAAGTCACTTACCCTATTTGCTTCAGTTTCTCATCTCAATGAGTTGAAGACAAAAATGGCACACTATTCCAATATCTTTGCCAAGAAAATCTCAAGAGATTACAAAGAGGCAGACATACCTGAGCAATGTATTTGATTTTTAATTATTTTGTTAAATATTTCACAATTACATTTTAATCTAGTTTGGCTTCACTCGAGAATGTTGGGGGTGTAGGGACTCAGGTGACTGTGTGTGTAATACCTCTGATCTTGTCCAACTCTTGCTTAAAGGAGGAATTTCTTCTGTAGTATACTTGATTTTTTAATTAAAGATCTTTATTTTTAAACTATATACATAGATACTTTTCAACTTTCACCCTTACAAAATCTTGTAACCTGAATTTTTTTCCCTTCCTTCCCTCCATGTTCTCCCCTAAATGCCAGGTAATCCAATATATGTTAAACATGTGCAAGTGCACATTTTTTTCCTTTTTGATCTGATTTTTCTTGTGCAGAATGATATTTGGAAATATTCTATACATATTTCCAAATATCATTCTGCACAAGAAAAATCAGATCAACAAGGAAAAATTGAGAAAGAAAACAAAATGAAAACAAACAACAACAAAAAGAGTGAAAATACTGTTGTTGTCCACACTCAGTTCCCACAGTCTTCTCTCTGGGTACAGACAGCTCTTTTCATCACAAGTCTATTGGAACTGGCTCACCTCATTGTTGAATAGAGCCCCATCCATCAGAATTGATCATCACAAAGTATTGTTGTTGCCGTGTATAATGATCTCCTGGTTCTGCTCATTTCCCTCAGCATCAGTTCATTCAAGTCTCTCTAGGCCTCTCTGAAATCACCCTGCTGGTCGTTTCTTACAGAACAGTAATATTCCATAACATTCATATACCATAATTTATTCAGCCATTCTCCAACTGATGGGCATCCATTCAGCTTCCACTTTCTTGCCACTACAAAAAGGGCTGCCACAAATATTTTTGTATGTTTGTCGCTTTCCTTCCTTTATGATTTCTTTGGGATATAAGCCTAGTAGAAATTCTGCTGGATCAAAGTTCCAAATTGCTTTCCAGAATGGTTGCATCAGTTGACAACCACCACAGACACTGGCCATTTTTGACACTGGGAAGGAGTAGGGAGCCTTGGACTTAGAATGGAAAGATGTAATTTTTTTCAATTTTTTAATGACTTCAAAATGTTTTTGATTGTAAAAAGGAAAAAAAAAACATCACCTTGTAGATAGTTTGAGCTTCATTCATGAATGAGCTATCTGAACAAAATTGGTTATTAAGGTAAAAGAGAGACATTTAGGGCACAGCTTTACCATACTGCAATTCCCTGTTAGGCTGATGTCTTAAAGAGATTCCCAAGTTGGAGGGACTACTATACTGACTCACTATGGCTTGTATAATATATTTAAATTCTCCATATATTTGGAGGGTAAAAAGTCCTAAGGAAAATGGAAAACTTTATGTTTTCTAGTAGCTGTAAGAGAAGACTGCCAAAGGGAAAGAGAGAGCTACTCTCCCAGGGTACAGATGGGCAACCTTATGGCTCTCTGTTTTAAACAAGCACATTATAAAGAAGTGTTTTTTGAGTGGAAGAATGGCATGTGACAATATCTAGGAAAAATAAAATTGAACTTTTAGTATGGTCTAATGGAAACATTAGTCCAATGAAACCATTTCATAATGCTAGTGTTGGGGAACAAGACTAAGAACTATCTTAAAGGTTTTCTGTTATGTAAGGTTCTTACCATCTGGAGTTGTTACATTTCCTGGACTTGACATGAGCTGTAATCTATCCAAAAGCGTGTAATACTGAGCCACATTTTACACATAATGTTCTCTTCCACACATCCCATTGACTCCATCGTGACAGCGTTGGTGAATTGCAGGCATAAATTTAGAGATATAAGCTGAAAATTAGGAGCATTAAGATGGGTAAAAGTCATTGTTTATCTTAAACTTAATAAAATTTGAAGGTTTGGGGCCCAGCTCAGCAGAGGTAAAATCACTTTCATTCTCTTTTTTCATTAATGTCATTTTTTAGAGCTTATTACAATATTATGCTAATTAATTATCCCAACTGTAACATTAATAAGGTGACTTGGAGAGCTTAAATTGCTCTAATAACTTAAATCTTTATTATTTGCAATAGTCAAACCTTAAAAAAATTGTTTTTCATTGAAAAACATTGACAGTTCTTATCCTAGCTCCTAAAGCCATTGTGCTCAAAATGTTTCTATGTATGTGAGTCTTCTCTTCTTTCTAGACTGTAAGCTCCTTGCCAGAAGAAAAGGATTCTTCCTTTCAATTTCCCAGATCACCTTTTTATGAGGGAAGGCCCACAGTGGCTATTTAAATACTCAAGGCTAAAGCACTCAGGAATGGGAATAAGAAGTAAATTGTTTCATGTTAGCTCTCAGAGACTACTACATCTTAGTTCCAGGCCTAATGGATTAGTTATGGAAGTCAAGGTGTTTAATGATCAACTCACCCTTGGGTGATTAGGTCTCAAGATGGATGTAGAATGGAACCAATCCATAAAACAAACGTGTATTTATTCACTATGGTGAGGAAATATTGACCTGAAAGAGTAGAATACTTAAGGCCTTGGGCTAGACTTCCCATTTCCCAGTATTACTGAAACTGAGTAACCCAATTAAAATCCATCTGAAAATACAAAATCAAAGCAAAGGACACCTTTTATGTAGTTAGGATGATAAGTGGCGCCATAGTGCACAGACTACTGCCAGGAACACCTGAATTCAAATCCAACCTTAAACACTTATGGTCTATATATAATATTGAACCTCTTTCTCAGTTTCTATCATTTGTAACATAGGCCTAGAGTTGTTTAAAGATCAAGTGAAATAATACTTGTAAAATGTTTGACTTACTCCCTAATACATAAAAAGCTCTATATAAATGTTAGTAATTGTTGTTGTTATTTCCTTAATAGTTCATTTCATTCAGAAGTTATCTTTCTCTTGGATGATTCTTGCTTCAAAGGCCAGAATATCCAAATTTTAATATAGGCAACATCTTCTCTGTTGACACGTTTTCTCCTTCCTAGTATGCATTTTCTAGACACCATGTCTCCTCTGTTTACACTGATAATAGTTCTTTCTTTTCTTTGCTTCCTCAGGGTTCCTACTTCTGCAATCTGAGGTCCTTAATCTATGCATTATTTGGAGATGTGTTCTATAGTGGTTAAACATAAAGTTTATTTAGTCTCTTCTAATAGTGTACATCATTGTGAAAGCAAACAAGGCCTTTAAGAATGTGGTCTATAAATAAATGGAAATCCTATGTCCTCCTTATTTCTGGTTCTGAGACTCAAGAATAAGTAAATCCTTACCTACTTTTTTATATCAACCTAGTATGTTCGTTTCCTTTTTTCTTTAAAAAAATAATGCCTCTGTCTTTTAGAATATTATTTCCAATTCCCATATGGGTTTTATTCCTACAATTCTAGAATCTCTTATTTAAGGGACTGAGGAGACATAGTCAACTAATTACACTTCTTCATTTGAAGGATAATCTCACCAAGACTTAGATAAATTAAATGACTCATCAGAGATCATGGTGGTTGACCTTCAATTCTGAAGAAAGATATTAACTTTAGTAGAATTTATACACAAATACATCTGTATCATAAGCTAATGATCAAGTGAATTAGAACTGCAGCTTTAGAAATAGAAAAGTAGTAAAGGAAAAAAAAATACTTGAAAGGGAAACTGAGGCCAGAGAAATAAAGTGACTTGTCAGTGGTGACTTAGCAAAACCTGGAATCAAACACAGGACTTCTTTATCCATTACCCTATTCAGGAGCTGGAGCATGTTGCAATGCCTTGGGTAAGGATAGCCAGGCTTCAAACTGGTCTTTCACATTCGGCAATTTTTCCTTCTGTGATAAAAGGTTGAGAGAGCTGCGTGAATATCGCATGTTTTGACTGGGTTTATAGAACTCTGTCAGTCTATTTGCATGATGTGTAATTCATCTTGGAAGGCAGTACTGACAACTAATACTTGTAATGTGAGAATCACGCAGTCCTTCTGTTCCTTGTTCCTGGCAGGAAATTGCTCTTCTGTGGAAAGCATATAATGGTCATCGTGTTTTCTATTTCAGGGTATCTGATCATCAAACACCATGGGAAAAGGACTTTTGTGTTAGAATCAACAGGACTGGGGGGAAAAAAAACTGGCAGAATGTCTCTGAATCAATAGTCAAATTCATTTTTGATAAAGAATTCGAATAGCCTTCCCTTACCTCCTACTAAGGTCATTCACATAATTGTCCTGTAGGCAGCAGAAATTTGTGATATGAGATGACTAGTGTGAATGATGTGGGCCCAGAGCTATCTTTACACAGATCTAAAGTAGGTGGCCATTCTAAGTGGTGTTTTTCAGAGATATTGAAAATACCCCCTCACTTTTCAAAATATTCACCCGAATTTCACTTACTGGTTGAGGTCTGAAATTCCTTTAGCATGAAACAAAAAATTTGCCATAAGAAGTTGAAGATGTCCTCTATGAAAGATCACTTGAGTTCTGGTAGCACATTAGATATTTTTCTGAGAGTTGGTTTTATAGTTGGGGGAAAGAAGGGGCAGAAGCAAAGAAAGAAAGGTAAACAAAGAAGTGGAGAGAGAGACAGGGAGAATGTGAGAGAATGTTAAGGACCTGAAATTCATTCAAAGATAAAGGGTTTAGAAAGAAAATTGGAGAATTGAAAGCCAACCTCCCCATTTTAATTTGGCAAGTCTTTGATTGCCCTGAATCATTGATGTATTGATTGGTTTTTAAGGAATTATTTTTGGCTAATTAAGATTATCATTGCAACTGAGTAATATTGCTTTAAATAAGCCATGTGTGGAGTCTTAGGGTTCAAAACCACAAATAGAGTCGGACTTCACACATTAGATGCAAGATTTCATGAGTAAATCCAAATTGAAAAGAAAAATTAAACCAAAAAATCTGTGGGGATGAAAAGTTAGTGCAAGAATAAGACTTAGAGATGAAATACACCTTACAAGTCACCTAGTCTAAACTATTGGAAAATGCTAAATTACTGCCCACAATACCCCTTACAAATGCATAGCAAATCTCTGATCTGAGATTGCCAGAAACAGGGAACTCATTCTGTATACTAGCCTATTCTATTCTTGGACAACTCTTAGAGGACTTAGAGTTGAGATCATTCATTCCAAATGCTTCACTTTAGAGATGAGAAAACTGAGGTTCTGAAGGGGGTGAAATGATTTGTTTATAGGTAATCAGTAGCAGAGATGGGGGGAAAAGATTTTTCCCCTTATGTTGAAAATATGCTATTTTATAATTTCCACTTAAGTTGCTGATAGTTTCTAGAATAAAAGAAGTACTTTTTGCTACCTCTGAAAAATTTCCTAGACTGTCAGATTAGTATGTTTTATATTTATGCAACATAGGTTATTCTAATGGGCATTGGAAAGCTGGACATTTTCCAATATTTCTCATGGATGCATCTAGACAATTACACTGGCCAAGCTGCTCCATGTGTCTGTCACTGTTTTACCACCTAGTGAACTTAGTAGAAAAACTGAAGGAACTTTGAAATTATCCCTGACCATAGTTTCATCTCCTTTTGAGTCATCCCATACAGACACCCTAAGGCAGTTATTCCCTGCACCTAAATCCAAATCATAAGGAATAGTCTTCTTGTGCAAATCAAGCCAATTTCTTCAAGTCTCTGTTAGCTGAGGTTAATTTAATGTTTCTGTGTTTGTCTCAGTCCCAACCCTTATTTCTTTCCCTGGGAAGTATCCAAACACTCTGAGTTTGACAGTGTAGTGTACTTGAGACTGTAAGAGGATTATAATTACAGGATTTTGGGTATTGTCTTAAGGCTATATAATTACCTCAAGATCCATTGCTCTGGTAATGGGAAAGAGCCTCCAGAAAAGTCATGAAGAGAACATCAAGGGATCTCCCTATGAATTATTTACATTGAAAACATGAAATAGGATCCATAACAATTTAGAAAAACAAACCATTGTTCTGAAACCATTTTGTGATGAGTCAAGGTTAGAAACAGATGCCTGACCATAAGAGGTCTAAAATCAGAGACCCTAGAAATCATGTCAGTCACCCTCAAAAGCTAAGTATCAAATTCATTTGTTTTTCCTTTATAAGAAGCTTCTTTGTCACTTATTGATACCACCTTCATTTTATGATCTTTTCCATGCTCAGCCTCCTAATCCTTCTTAATAATAAAGAACTGTCAAGAAATACCAGCATGCCATCAACTGTATCTAGCAAACAGATATTTTTAAGTTATTTAGTTAATGTTTAAAAGACAAATACCCAACTGGCCTTCCATCACAGTGATTCCAATTAGAAATTTTCTTCAGAATAGATAATAGTAATAATTCAGAGTAAATAACAAAGACTTAAAAATCTATATACATATATTTCCATCTATAATATCTATCTAAATATCTGACTAAAATGTCAATTAGAATAGTTTTTATAATGACCATACTTTCTATACCAATAATTCCACACTTTTCTATTGTAACATTCCAGAATACTTTTTGTGGTTATTGCTTTGTATTTTGTTGATATCTTGTTGTTATATAACATCCACCTCTGTATGTACTACTCATCTGCCTTCATAACAAAGAAAAAAATAATTAAATTCAATTGCTATAATGACTAGTAATCTATTCAGGAATCTATAGTGGGTAACTATTTCCAACAATTCATAGAGACGTATATAGTTTTTTGTATAACACAAGTGACATGCTGAGTACTATTGAATGGCAGTTGAGAGAATGCCAGATTTATTCTAACTTCACTGCTTTAAGGATCACTGGTTTTGTTAGTATTAATTCTTTCTTCACTAAGAGAGATTACTAAAAGTATACAACTTAGGTCGGCTTTAAAATTTATTATAACTGAAAAATTCATGCCTTTGTAAACCAAAAAGCGATGAAACTATCTAAACTTAAACAAGATTCTCTGAGAGTTCTAATATGAAATAATTTTAATATTAATTTATATTAATATTTAACAACCAGATATAGAAAGTGTAGGAATAATATGTATAAGAATAATATATATTAAAATATGTGATATACAAATAATCATATATACAAAATGTATAAGAATTACCATTCTCCCCCCAAAATTTTTAAAGCTATATGATAAGAGAATATGACCAAGCAGGTAGTTCTCAAATGAAAAAGAGACAAAGTGTCAAAAATTATGAAGGAAATGCTACAAATAACTAATAATTATATCAATACAAATTAAAACCCTTCTGAGATTTTACACACATCATATTGGCAAAAATAATTATTATTTACAATAACAATAATAATAGCTAGTGCTTGTATAACTCTTCAAGATTGTCATAGCATATTATAAGTAGTATGCCATTTGATCCTCACAAGAACCTTTTAGAGAATACTATTATTGTTCTCATACCCCACTTTTTTTTTTTACAAATATGGAAATTAAAGCAGAAGTTAAATGATTTACCCAGAATCACACAAATAGTCAATAAATATTTATTCAGATCTTCAAGTTGGGAAGTCTATTTACTTCATCATTAGACTTTTTTTAAAATGGGAAATGATAAAGGATTATGGGAAGAGCAACATAGTCCTCCAAAATAGAATGCTGAGCTGAGAAATAAAATAACCAGTCTAGAAAATAAATTAAACCTGAAAAGTTATTAAATTGCTCACATCCTTACTATTATAAGGCAAGTATCCCAGAGGATCTATGGTCAAGGATTCCTATGTACAAAATATCTATAGAAGTACTTTTGTTGAAGTAAATAACTGAAAAGCAAATATGTACCCATTACTAGAAAATGGCTAAACAAAGTTATATCATGTGAATGTAATAGAAATTTATTATGACATAAGAATTGAGGAATATGGCTTATTTAGAGAAATATAAAGAGACTAGTATGAACTGATGCAGAATGAAGCAAGCAGAATCAGGAAAATAATTTATATGACTTCAGTATTGCGAGGATAATCAACTCTGAAAGAACAAAAAACTAAACAAAGCAGTGATCATCATGACTTCAAAAAACTGCTGATGGAATATCCTTTCTACCTCTTAGTTTAAACTAATGGAATAGAGGTACAGAATCACACATACATTCTTAGATATTTTGAATATATATTGTTTTGGTTTTTTTGCTTGACTGTTTATAAGTTCTATAAGCATCATCTTCTATGGGATTAGGGATACAAACTTGGTAGATAATGGTAGACACAGGAAAAGCTTCAATCAAATATATTAAAAGGGTTCACAGAGGGAAGGGAAGTCAAGGAATGATATATTAGAACAAAACACCCCCATCTTATTCTTGGATGACCACCATTCTTTCATTTGGTAGACTTGTACTTAAAACCTTTTGAGTTTAGAAGGTCCTTCTTAAACTTATTTCATGCTAGCAAAGCATCAAGAATCCAGTGTGATCTCTCCAACATAATGAAGAACAGAAAGAGAAATTTAGTAGAGACCAGATTTATAAATAGCTAAAAAATAAGATAATTTCCTCTATAAATATAATTCATAAGAATAACGGCTATAACTACTTACTCTTTTGAAGCTGAAAGGATAGAGTGATTAAATGATTAAACACTTCCTTTCTTATTTTCTGGTGTGTATGTCAATAATAATACAAGGTGGTTCACATAACAGAAGCCTCATTTAAAGAAATTCAGTTCTTAACCTATGTTTAACTTATTCTGACACTAAGTATTTAGGGAGTGCCTAGTGTTAAGGAAAGTAATGGACTTCTTTTGATAGTAGGCACTTCATAAATACTTATTGAACTGGATTAAATGAAATGCACTATTATCTAGCTATAAAGCTAAAGAATCACGTTCACTCCTTATCCAGTGGATTTTTCTAGCTGAGTATAGCTATGCTTCAGGTTGTCCTGGCTTCTGAATCACTTTTCTTCCTGGATTCTCTGTGCCTTGATCATATACTGCCGGAGAACATTTATTCATTTAAGAAATATTTATCTATTTCCCTACTTTTTAGCCCATACTAAATGATGTACACTTGACTGGAGCCCATTTCTGATATATTCCCTCGATGATATTTCAGTAGAATTGAGAAATCAGAGTTCAAATACACCCACATATATATTCATTAATTAGGTGAAATTTTAATATTTAATTTTAAAACCAAGTAGTTGAACATACATTAAATAGCATGGGTATTTAAAGAGGGAAAAAGCAGTAAAGGTTGGATTATTCAGGAAAGACCTGTTGGAAGAAATATTTGACCTACCTTGTAAAAATTGAATAAGATATATATGTATGTTGAAGGAACTAGGAGAGGGCTTTCAATCCCCTTATCTTTTCTTCATGTCCTGTACTTTACATATGCTTTGGGTATACCTTACAGATAGAAAAGCTTCCTAGCTGGACCCTAGTCCAGAGTGCTGGGAATTGTCCATGTTTGGAATGAGATGGAAGCAGAAAATCCAGGGAGAAACGCTTCTCTGTTTAGGTCAAGCTGATGAGACATATTCCCTGCCTCAGACAAGAGCCTCCCCATGTTCCTCATCCGCACCCCTTAAATTCTGCTATTATTTTGAATGCTAATATTATTGGCATGCGTATTAAATCTTCTCAAGGACCTTATTTTTCCAAAAAGGGATCCTGTAAGAAATCGGAATCTAATATTCCATGACTGGGCAGGAATAGGCCTAAGTTTCAATATAGGTTAGTTATATGTTTATTCTTCATAGATTTTGGGCACTTAGTGGTCTTTATCAACCTCTAAACACTGAGATAAAGTACCATAAAAAGTCCCCATTGTGTAGAGGGTAGATAAAAATATTTGAGAATAATTTTGATTACATGTCTAATATGGAATCCCAAGGGTATCCTAGGGAACCTGACTGATCAAGAGTAACGATGTTAATAACTAGAAAGAAGGACCCTGAACTCTGAATAGAGCAGCTGTCTATGAGCTGCTAATAAAGGCAGTTTATCACCTCATGGTGATTACCACATTAGCTAGAAGAGATATTGCTGAAAGAGAAGGCAATTAGCTTCCCCTAGAAATTTGTTCCTTGCAGAACTTACCTTTAGCCATGTGCTTCTTCTTACTTTGGATTTGGAGATTTTTCTGTCACGAGGAGCTTTTGTCATAGCTAGTGAGAGTCAAAGTCCTTTCTCCTTTTCATACAACTCTCACTGCCTATGCTGTACTTCGACTTAAAAGAAATAGGGCAATGGGTTTTATTAGATGATGTGTATCATAAAATACTATAAGATTTTTCTCTTTAACCAATATAATTTCATGATTCCACATGTGTTTTTCTTTAATTCCAACCACAAATTTATGGATTTATTGAATTAAGCATAAACTAACCATATGCTTTTTTATCTCTTTTGATCCTCTTGGCAATTTTGCAAAATAGGTAGCTCAAGAATTATTATTTCATTTACAGATGAAGAAATGAATGTTTTATGTGACTTTAAACAAGGTTCTTGTCTAGTAAGGGTTATGGTGCATGATTCACATTCAGATCTTTTTTTTTTATTTTTCTTTTTTTTTTTGCTGAGGCAGTTGGGGTTAAGTGACTTGCCCAGGGTCACACAGCTAGGAAATATTAAGTGTCTGAGTTCAGATTTGAATCCAGATCCTCCTGACTTCAGGGCTGGTGCTCTATTCACTGCGCCACCTAGCTGCCCCCACAGATCTTTTGATTCTTAGTTTATTGTCCTTCTGATTTTATCACTGTCCTTCACAAAGTGAGCCATCTGATACAAGATACACTATATATAAAAATGGGACCTGGTTTCATTTAAGTACTCTATCTCTCTAACTTGGGAAAAAATCACTAAACACCTGAAAGTTTGATCTATCAAATGTGTACACCAGGGAGATTACCTTATGGTTTTCATGATTTATATATTTTATTATATTTTCATTTTTAAAAATCAATAATCTATGGTTGCCATATATTACTATTATTAGTTATAATAATTTGAAGGCCATGATAGATGGATATTCTTTCCAATAATTCAAATTACAATGTCAATAAAAATCTAACATATATTAGAGTATTTCAATAATTACAGTAATAGAATTAATAATATTAACATAACCAATATTAATATCAACATAAAATAATCTAATAAAGTACAAGTTCACATTTCTAAATGTGACATGTATTGCATGACATAAAGAACACTGATTTTGAAGTCTGAAGTCCTGGGCTTAAATCCTATCTTTGCTATTTACCATTTATGTGATGGTGGGCAAGTTATTTAACTCACCTGAGCCTGATCTGTAAAATAACCAGGGTTGAACTAGATGGCCTTTCTGAACTCTTCTAATTCTAAATTAGGTGCCTTAGAATCCTTGTAAATGTTGTTAAGTCAATTAATCATGTCTAACTCTTCTTAAATCCATTTAGAATTTTGCTGGAAGAGATATTGTAGTGGTTTTCCATTTGTTTCTCCAGCTCATTTCACAGATGAGGAAATGGAGCTAAATAGGGTTAAGTGACTTGCCCAGGTTCACCCAGCTAGGATGTATCCAAGGTTGCATTTGAAGTCATGAAGATGAGTTTTCCTGACTCCACTGTACCACGTAGCTTCCAATCCTTTTATATAGTAGTAACTTTTTTTTTTTACATACTGCCTTTATCATATTTTACTATTGACACACACCAGTGCTTAACAATTATTTCCTGAATTGAACCATGCCTGCTAACCTAGAAAATACTTCATTTTAACCATTGTGTAATCCTGGATTTCATCTTACTGGGTGGCTTAGAAAGAAGAGTTTTTGGAGCAATGAGCAGGGACAAGACATACTCTGAAGTAAG
The DNA here is from genome assembly GCA_023553655.1 of Myrmecobius fasciatus. Lineage (NCBI taxonomy): Eukaryota > Metazoa > Chordata > Mammalia > Dasyuromorphia > Myrmecobiidae > Myrmecobius > Myrmecobius fasciatus. Next base: position 158,427 of record JAJPUD010002835.1, on the reverse strand, counting down.
AGGAAATATTTATGTTTTTAAAAAAAGTTTATGTGTTGTAGAGGCCTAAAATGAAATACTAGAAAAGATCAATTAAAATTTAAACATAATAAGAACAAAATAAAAAAATAGAGATTATGGGATGCATTGTCTCTTTAGTAGCTGGAATCAGGATTTCCTATTTCTTTAAGGTTTCTCCTTCCATGCTACTTCCTAATTAAAGAACACAACTAGCTGGTATAAGTCGGTTAAGAATGTTATGTGATGTTTATCTCTGTAACGATGAAAGAATAACAACAATAGGGTGTAAGACCGTGATGTTTTCCTGTTTGTTGTTATTGTTGTTTGTCCTTCCTCCCTCTCCCCCCCCAAAAAAAAGGATCATTAAGATCACAGGTGATATCTTTATTTGAACATGAATTGGATTTAAATGAAACAGATATTTGCAAAGTCATCAGGGTCACTTGCTCTTGAGCATTGAACTTGGAATTTCCTTTCTAGGAAGAAGGTGAAGAAGAGGGGGAATGAAACAAAAGAGTTACCTCCTATGTGCCAGGTGCTAATCCTCAAAACACTCTTCGGATATAGGTAGTATCAAAATGCCCATTTGGCAGCTGGGAAAACTGAGGCAAACAAGAGTTATTTGTCCAAGATTCTGTAGCAACTAAGTATTTGAAGTTATTTTTGAATTTAGGTGTTCCTGGCTTTAAGAAAATTGTTTTATTCACTGTGACATCAACTGCCAAATCTAATCCAAAATTCTAATCTTTGCTCTGCCAGCTACCAATTAGTCATGTGACATTGGGGAAGTTACTTAATATACAAGTCTGTAAGATAGGGTACTTCTTATATTCAATATTTCACATCCTGACTGATGTTACACCTAGAAAACATTGTTATAAATTTTGCCTTCCAGTACACTGGGGAAGCTCAGAGGCACAGTGGAGAAAGTACCAAACCTGAATCTGAGTTTAATTTTGACCTCAGAGACTCCCTAGTTGTGTGACCTTGAGACATTCACTTAACTCTATTTTCCTCAGTTTCCTCATCTGTAAAATGAGCTAGAGAAGGAACGGGCATATCACTCCAGTATCTCTGCCAAGAAAACCCAGAATAAAATCGCAGAGTCAGACATTACCTAAATAAATGAACAGCATTCCCAAACACTATGCTTCCCTCAAGATTCTCAAGTCCATTTGTTAAAAGTGATCCACCAGCCTTAAGTATGTTCTCTGTCTGCTAAATTTACTTTGAATTTATCTATCCATGTATATGTTATATATCCCAAAGGGGAATGAATACAATTTGTTCCTAAAGGAGAAAGCAGGACAGAACAGATAGGTTTTATTATTAGCAATTGATTTTCTCCAGATACACACTAGATGTGTGATCCTAAGCAAGTCACTTAAATCCTTAGTGCCCTGGGAAGCTTGCTGAGACTAGAAATTACTGATAGGAAAGAACAAGACCAATCTGCCATAGATAATGTTTGTGTATAGGTCCTGACTAACCAACCCATCTCCACTTAAAAAAAAAATTCCCCAAACCCAAGGATGGTGCTTAATATATGCCAGAAACTTAAATATTTTTTCAATTAAAATGAATAAAGTTTTCCACTTCGATGGACTGTTGTGCATATCAAATGAGACAATGCAAGCAAGGTGTTTTTGTTAACTTTATAGCACTTTATAGTATTATATTCTATTATTGTCTTAGAATTTCCTTTTAGTCTAAGAGATTTGGGTTAATATACTCTAATATACTCTAAATTAAAGCAGTATAGCAAAGAATAGAGAGTAGATTGCAGTCAGAAAACTTAAGTTTGAATCATAGATCTGTTAGTATGTATGTGTATTAAAACAATTCATTTTTAAAATATAATTTTTTATTTTTCAAAATATATGCAAAGGTTTTCAGCATTGCAAAACCTTGTGTTCCAGATTTTTTTTTCCTCTCTCCCCCTCTACTTCCTATCTTCCCTAAACAGCAAGTAATTCAATATCAATTAAAATGTGCAATTCTTCTAAAAATATTCCCACATTTATCTTGTTGCACAAGAAAAATTAGATCGAAAGAGAAAAAAATGAGAAATAAAAAAGCAAACAAATTATGAAAAGGAAAAAAATTAGATCAAAAGAAAAAAAAACAATTAAAGTATGATAACAAAAAGAGGGAAAATATTATGTTGGTTTTAAATTGTTTTAATAGTAGTCTTTTATTTTCAAAATACATGTAAAAATATTTTCAACATTCACCAATGGAAAACTTTGAGTTCCAAATTTTCTTCCTCTCTTACGCCCACCTCCCTGAGACAGTAAGTAATGCAATATAGGTCAAACATGCAATTCTCCTAAATATATTTCCACATTTACCATTCTGCACAAAAATGATCAGATTAAAAAGGAAAAAATGAGTAATAAAAAAACAAAGCAAACAACAAAGAGTTGAAAATATCATTGTGATCCATATTCAGTCCCCACAGTTTTCTCTCTCCATTCTTTTGGTTCTCTCCATCATGTCTATTGTAATTGATCTGAATCATTTCATTGTTGAAAAAAGCCAAATCCAGCACAATTGATCATTCAATAATTTTATTGTTGCTGTGTACAATGTTCTCTTGGTTATACTCACTTCACTTAGCATCAGTTCGTATAATTCTCTCCAGGTATCTCTGAAATCATCTTGCTCATTGTTTGTTATAGAACAATAATATTCCACTGACATTCATACACCATAACTTATTCAGCCATTCTCAAACTGATAGTCATGCACTCAGATTCCAGTTTCTTTACACTAAAAAAAAGCAAAACAAAACAAAACAAAGCAAACAAACAAACAAAAAAAACTGCTACAAACATTTTTGCACATATGGGTTCTTTTCCCTTTTTTATGATCTCTTTTGGCTATAGACCCAGAGCACTTAATTTCCTTGTTTCTTAAAGTCCCTTGTTTCCTTTTTTTATAAAAGGGGGGAGGGCAATGTTATCCTATCTTTCTAACTAAGGATCAAAAGATGCAATTTATACCAAAATAAATGAAACAATAAAGAAGTAATAATAAATAATCTACCTATGATATTTTCTGTCAGTGAAGAAAGTCCAAATTTATTAACTATAATAAGCTATTTTATCTTGTTGCCATGTGCTATTTTTTATTCTTATCCAGCACTTCCTAGAGAGTGAAGTTGATCCCCCAGGCTCAGTGACTTAGTTACTAGATTTATCCACATCCTCTCAGATTGTCAGCCCTGTCTCTCTGGAGTGCTAGGTAATAACATTTCTCCACGTGGGACAGGTTCCACTAAGAGGCAGCATGTCTAGTCATTTGTGTAGGAGCTGATGCTCTGATAATGAACTGCTGATCACTTCTTTACTTGGAATCACTAAAATAAATGTTCAGGAAGGACATGTTGTGATTCCTGCTTTCTTAACAAGTTAGAGAGCTTTGCCAGCATGCTGCTAATTAGCTGACTGGCTGTCCTTCTAAAATGCTTTTGTGTTGTCTGTCAATTAATGGCACAGTTTTAAGGCAAATTTTAGCATACTTGACAACTTAATAGATGTCTTTTCTGAGCACCTGCATCTCCCCTACTCTCCAGCCAAATAAAATTAATAGGGCCATCCTCTATACCCTCAGTCTTAGACATCTGAGGGAAATACTAAGGAGAGTTTCCTAATTCATGTGAAAGGCAGTTGCAACAACAAAATTACCAACTGAGGGACTAGATATTCATCACCAAATTTCTCTCACAACTGCTGTGAAAATAGACACTTTCACTAGATATTACTAGATGAAAGGAAAGGATTGTGTACTTACAGTATTTTCCAACTTAATTTGGTCACAGAACTTTTTGGGACAAGAAATATGTTAACAGAATTCATAAACACAAGGCTAGAAAGCGTAAAAAGATGGAATTCCTATGGGTTAAAGGGTGGTTATAGAAATTTGGAAATAAAAAATAAGAAATTAAATGTATTTTCATTTCTGCCAAAATATCTAACATAATGAATTTTTATACATGCATAATTTTGTATTTAATATTATAAAGGAAAAATATAGCTGGCATTGACATTTTCCTAAAATGTCCCCCATTTACATCATGTGGAACACCAGGAATCTGCAGAATACAATCTGGAACTTGATTATATAACAGAAAATATGACTTAATTTCTAGATTTTCAATGAAGCTTTTCTAACAACCACTTTAACTCTAAAAGCTCTCACCTTTCTCTGACCTCCATAGTACTTAGATAGAATTCAATAGTCTAACACTGGATTCACATGTCTGAGGCATGTCTCTCTAAAGCCAGTTTCTGGGGAGCAGGTACCATACTTTCTCTTCTCACATATCTCCTCCTTGTATAATAGGAAAATTATTTTGGCATTTTTGTGAAAAAGAGAGATTGAATACAGTGTCCATTTATATACATTATTATAAGAATTTGGTTCAGACATTACTGGGAGGGAGGTGGGTAATAATGTGAAAAGAAAAGAGAGAACAGATTTGAAAGATATTATTGAAGTAAAATCAATACGGACTGGCAACTAGTAAAATATAGGATGTGATGAGCGAGTTAGAAGAGTCAAAGATGGCTTAGTCCTGAGTAACTGAGAGTGATGATATCAGCATTAAAAAAAACTGATTCTGTTTGGAGGGGGAAATGCTATGTCAGTTTTACACATGAATTTGAGGTGCCATCAGCACGTCTATGTGGAGTGGTCAAGAGAGAAATTGGAAAGGTAGAACTGAAGTTCAGGTAAGAAATCAAGGATTGACAATTAGATTTGTAAGTCATCTATATAGTGGGTAATAATGGAAACCTTTGAACTAGAGAAGGTTGGCCCAAAAAGACATTATAGAAAGAAAAGAAAAGACAAAGAACAGAGTCTCAAGACATATCCTGTCTTGGGGGTCGAGTGAAAGATGGACTACTAAAGAAGACTCAGAGGAAGCAATCAAAAAGGTAGGAGGAGAATCAAGATACTGTCACATTAGTCAAGGGAAGAGAGCCCATCAAAATGGAAGTGGTCATGAGTTCTACAAGATGTTCAAGGAGGATGAAACCATTTAAGTTGGTAATTAAAAGGTCATTGAATACCTTGGAGAGTTTCAGTAGAGTATTGGGAATGAAAAGTAAAAATCAAGAGTTGAGAACCTAGTGGGTATATAAATAATGAAATCTTTTAAGCGCAGAAACTTAGAAATTAAGTAGTTTAATGAGAAATATTTAGTTATCTAGCATGTTACGTCTCTGTCGGAACCAAAATATATGTGATTTTTTCCTTGTTTAAAGATAGTGGAGACATCAACATGTTTGTAGAAAGTAGATAATGTGGAGAAAATGAAGATAAAGAGATTTAAAATGAAACAGATAAAAAATGATCAGTGTAAAAAGATTACTTATGATATGGGGAAAGATGACATTAGAAACATTAGTAGAAGTCTTGTCCTTGACAAGAAAGATCATCTCATCCTCTGAGATCAGAGATAAGAAAAAGTGAACAACAGCATCCATCATGAAGCTATGAGTTGAATGAGAGAGAAAAAGGAAAAATAGGAGAGAGCTCATGACAGAAAATTTCGGTATTCTTAGGAAAGCAGGATATAAAATTTTTGCTAAAAGATAGAACTGTTGGTAGAGGTCAAAGTTAGAGCAAAAGTAATTCTAATGTCTAGAAAAGGCATCATGGGTGACCGTAATAAAAAATCAGGAAGTAAAAGAATGACCTATTCATTCATTCATTGAGAAGGGCCAAGTTGGAATTAGGGTCTGCATGATTTTATTACATCCTCAAATAATTGTGAGTGGCTGTTGCACGTAGGATATTGATAGTGAGTAAGATGGATGGTGTACAGGGAAGATCCAGGTAGGGAAAGTGGTACACTAAAATGAATTCAAAGGTAGAAGACAGCATGTGGTGAACAGACTGAAGGATAGCTGCAAGCTGCAAAGGGAGGTATATGAAGCCACAATAAGGGTAATGGAATAAAAGAATAGAGAAGGATGAAGGAATTGGAAGTCATTATAAGGGTAAGAATCATGTGAGCCAATGAGAAATGGAAGGATAGAAAATTAATATCAGAAAGGAGATTTTTGGAATTTTTGATCTTGGAAGTGGAGTAGTTTCCAGAGAAATTCATTAGTAGTTGAAATACAGTGGAGATGGAATATAAGAGACTTGACAAAGTCATTGAACTAAGAAGCCATATTATTATAGGGGCCATCAGTAATATTAAAATCACTAAGGATAATGGCAAAAGTTGGGTCAGAGACAAAGATTTTGACTCAGGTATTAAAGTAGATAGATGACAGTGACAATCCTAAATCAGGTGATATGCCTAAACATTATAAATCAATAGTGGCCAATATTTTCAAGTATGAGGACCTGTTTTATGTTTATTTTATTTTAGTAATTTTGCTTTTAGTAGCTATTGATTGAGAAATATTAGCTAATACTATGAATTTGGTAATGTTTCAAATGAATTTTTATTGTATGGATCTCAGCATCTATGTGCATTTGAAAAATAGTAATACGTTACTATAATAATAGCGTAAGATATTTTATTTATTCAGTCCACTGAAGATATATTTACTCATTTATTATATTGTCATACTGCATATTTTGTTGAAGCTAAATAAAGATTGAAGGGACATTTCTTGGTATGAATATAGATTTCCTGACCTTGATGTAACTCATAGGTCCCCAAGGGACTTCAACCCACAGTTCAGGAGCTACTCGGATGATCATCATGGGAGAAGTGGCTTAGTTTTGGAGCAAGTCACGTTATTTCTCTGAAATTCATTTTTTTTCCATTTATAAAAAGAGAAGATGTGACCAGATTCTTCATTTTGTTTGTAAATGCTATCTAAGAATCTTAAATTTGCCTTTCTTGAGTAATATTAGAATTTTCTGTGAAGGTAATTTTTAGTGTGAGGTATCATACTCTATCCTCCCTCAATTTGTTCAAAAATAGCATTTTTCATTAAGTGTGTTATTTCTTTAGATAATTAGAAAGATATCACTCATTTAGATACACAATTACTGGCATTTTTGTTGTCTTCTTAGATAATCCTTCCAGGTTTTATTTGAATCTTATCTGCTTTGTTTGATCAGTCTTTTGTAATACTTCCAGGCAGATTTCCAGGGGACTTTACTAATTGGGAAATGTTTTTAAAGCTAAAAAAAATTAATTTTTACAGCCAATTTTTTTTCTTTTAGCACTGCATCCCTAGGTGGGTCATAGGAATTTCTATGTAGGTCAGAACCTATTTCAAAATTTCTTGATACAATGAAAATGTTGCTTAAATAAGATTCCAAGCCTTTATCAATGCCTGTTTATTTTGATTCACTCTTAATGCTGAAAGTTCAGCCAGCCTGCTAACTTAGTAAGTTGGCTGTCAGTACTTATAATGGCTAAAAGAGGTCCTTGTGAGAGTTATGAATGCTGGATTTAATCAAAAGACTTGGGTTCAAATTCTGTCACTTATGATCTATGTGATCTTGAACAAATCCCTCTAACTTTATGATCCTGTTTCTTTATCTGTAAAATCAAACAAACAACAAAAAAGGACAGTTGGACTAAATGATCTCTAAAGATTTTTTTTTCTTCCCATCTCCCAATCAATATTCTATGATCTAGTAATCTATGCATCCTCTAAGAGGCTCTAAAGATATCAACATGAAATCATTCAAGCATTTTCCCAGCATCCCTAAATAATTTCTAGCCACTTCCATAACCAGTTTCTGCCATTTTAGTAAAATATTTATGAATGTTCATAAAATTCATTCTAGAAAATAAAAACAAGCCTAAAGACAAGTAGAATTTTATAGTTCAACTAAGCATATAATAACTTACAATAACTGAGAACCCTTCAAAGGTGCTAAGTGTAAAGTGAGAAGGGATGATTTCATTGTTGGATACATTAGTGGAATAGTTAAGATGCTGTACACAGTTCAAGTTGCTTTATTATGGAAAAGCTATCAGAAAACAGCGAAACTTCAGCAAACGATCATTGGGACATTTCTGAAAGCCATGAGTGGTAGGTAGGCGTGCACATGCGCACATGCGCACACACACACACACACACACACACACACAGAGCTAAAGAACAAGGCTCTACATTTTGGGGAAATGAAATAAAAGGGCTTTTGTGCACCATATGTACAGTATTGAAGAAAAAGAGAAAGTGTTTTCCTCTACTTCAAAGGTTATTTGAGCTTTTCTTGAAGCAGAGGGACATATAATTAATTCAGAGAAAATTCAGTTCTGAGAAAATGAATTTGGTGGAATTGTGCACTGCATCAACAATGTTAAGTCAAATGTTCCACTAAATACTTTACCAGGGATTCTTCTATCAAAAACATAAAAAACCCCACAAATTCCAGTGGTGGAATTTCTGGTACCAGTGAGATTGTAGGGGTGCCCACCTCCCCACAATTTTTTGCAATCCCTAAAATTGAGGGCTGTTAACACATGCCTCTGGCTTGTTCTGTAGGTATATAATCTGATAGTGTTCCTTAACTTGATTTTCTGTTCCTAATTTGAAGATGACATTAGAAAGAAGGGAAGGCAAATCATAGGAAAATAAGAAAGACAAGAGATTTATACCCAGCTTGTAAAATTGGAATTCCTAAGTGGTTGATGGACCTAAATCTGATTTGTAACCAAACTTCTTGTTTTAACCTTGTTTGGTTCAAAATTGCTATTTACTGTGTTTGATGTGAATAGACTGACAGATTCATATCAGTGCACTTTATACATGTTCATGATGATTAGAACTTTTATTTGTCATAATGATCTACTAATGCAATGATAATACAAGTAATAGCCCATGTCTAATGGCTTCTTGTCCAGGGGCAAAGAGAATTAGTTTAGTATATTTAGTACCAAACTCTTAAAAGAAAACTGTCTCAGCTACTGAGTTTTCTTGTGCAGTAAAAGTAGATGACTTCAGTGGAGCTTTCAGAAGAAAAGTTGGAAGAAAAAGAGTTCAAGTCACCTGAGGACTCATTGACATAGTCTGTTCATTATCTTTTTTTTTCTTTTTTTCTTTTTTGCTGAGGCAATTGGGGTTAAGTGACTTGCCCAGGGTCACACAGCTAGGGAATGTTAAGTGTCTGAGACCAGATTTGAACCCAGGTCCTCAGGGCTTCAGGGCTGGTGCTCTATCCACTGCGCCACCTAGCTGCCCCTGTTCATTATCTTTTAATAGAAATGTTCCCAATAATGGGTCTTTGATAGAAGTGGAAGGGTAAAATGATTGGAAATTAGTGAGGGGGAGATTTGAGGAGAGATGGATTTTTCTAAGTTCTAGGCAGACAAGTCTCTTCATTGCCCTGTGAATAATAGTTATTTCTGTCTCTACAACTTCTCTCATATTATTTCCCCATATGGAATACCATATTTCCCTCTTTGTCTCTATTATACCTTTCCAGTCTTATCTTCAAGAATAAATTCCATTTTCATCTCTTCCATAAAGGAGTTTCATAGCTTTGGGGGTTTTGATGAACTTTCTTATCGCCTGAGGGCTTTAAATCAATGCCACTCATTTTTGAACCTGGCTATGTATTTTCTTGTGGTGTTCTCTGCTTTTAGTATATTTGTAATTTTATTAAATATTTAAAAATTTGCAGGTTCCTTGAGGTCAGGGTTTTATATATTTCCTTCAGTCCAGGGAAAGAATATAATAATGCTCAATTTGTAGATTGTTTCATTTTAAATCATAAATGACAGATCAATACATACATAGTTGGATGCCTATTCCACTTATGTATGGGACTAGTCTCACTCCTGGGGCCCAAAGCCTTTTTGAAAAGATATGAATAAGAGACTGTCTATTCCATGGATAAGGCATGGGAGTGACAGGATATAATGTGAGGCATGATCAGGGAGATTTATATGATTTGGCTTTCTAAATATGTAGAGGAACAGAGAATGATAAGATTGTAAGGTCAATAGAAGTTACATTATTATAGAGGGCTTTGAATGCCCAGTAAAGAAGTTTGAACTCCATTTGGTAGACAATGAGGAGACATTGCAAGATTTTGAAAGGAACATAATCAGGAAAAATCTTTTGACAAAATTTGGTAAGTTATTTATAAAATGTTAACATAAAGAAGTAATGAAATTGTGATTTATAACGGTCACTAATATTGACCAATGCTGTCAGACTTAAATAGTCAAAGTTAAATAGTAGCATCCTCATTTCTCTTAACAAATACTATTTTTGATCAATTCTGATTGATGTAGCTCTCTTCAACGACGAGATGATTCAAACCAGTTCCAACTGTTCAGTGATGAAAAGAGCCATCTACATCCAGAGAGAGCACTTTGGGAACTGAATGTGGTTCACAACATAACATTTTCACACTTTCTGTTGATGTTTGCTTGCATTTTGTTTTCCTTCTCAGGTTTTATTTTTCTTTCTAGAACTGATTATTCTTGTGCAGCAAGATAACTATAAATATGTATATACATATTGATTTGTCATGTATTTTAACATATTTAACATATATTGGACTACCTGCTACCTAGGGGAGTTGGTGGGGGGGGGAGGAGAGAAAAACTTGGAAAAGAAAGCCTTGCAAGGTTCAGTGTTCAAAAATTGCCCGTGCATATGTTTTGTAAATAAAAAAAGCTTTAATAAAAAAAAGAAAAATAGAAAAAAAATATTCTTTTTCAAGAGATATACTCAGTTGGGCTTGTTTTAGTGTTTGTTGGGAAGTGTTGGAAGTGTCAAAAATATATAAGAAATAAGAAAGTAAAAAATGGTTAAAAGAGAAAATTAAATTTGGAGTAGTGTTATGGCTGAACAGTAACTCATATTTTATGGTACTTTAAAATTATAAAGTGATGTTCTCATCATCACTTTATGGCAATAGGTAATATATATTTCAACTTTAATTTTATCATTCAGGAAACTGAGGCACACAAACATTTTTAATAATCCTCAATCAATAAGAGGTAGACTAAGGAATTGTGGATAGCTAGATAGAATAGTGATGAGAGAGCTGGACTTGGAATCAGGAAGATTCCTCAGTGTTACTGAGTTCAAATGTGGCCTCAGACACTTGCTAGCTATGGGACACTGGGTGAGTCATTTGTTTGTTTCAGTTTCCTCATCTATAAAATCAGTTAGAAAAGGAACTGGCAAACAACTCTAGTATCTTTGCCAAGAAAATCCTTAATGGGTCACAGAATGTTGGACACAGCTGAAAAATGACTAAACAACAATACTGAGGACTCAAGACCAGCTCTTCTAATTCTATATCCCCTACTCTTCTTACTAACATTGTTGATTGAGAAAATGAAGGGAATATTAGAAGTAGCAGATCAGGGGAGCTCTTCAGAAGGCATTAGTACATTAGTTAAGTGACATGGCCAACATCATGCAGTTTCCAATTAGTGCGTTAACCCAGGTATATTAGAGTGATGATAGTCTAGGAAAAGGAAGGGGACATTATGGCAGAGAGATACGATGGAAGTATAGTCATTAAGACTTAGAAACTAATGTAAATAATAGGGAAAAAAATTAGTGATGACTCATAGAGATCATTCTGCTCCCATATTGACTATGGAGAATGGACTGTTTGGTCAGCTGCAAGAAAAACAACACAAAAACCTGTGAAAGGCAATGAGGTTGTGACAATTTTAAGCAGATGGAATGCCAAGACACGGCATGATGCTTGTAAAAATTCTATTGAAGAGATGCTGGACTTTCTGCTTTCATCTCTCCAGGAGCTATTTCTTAGAGTTGCCTCCAGCAACTGTCTTCTCGTTTTCCTGGACCTTGGCTTGTACTGAGTACCTATAGGGAGGATGCTTTATAAAGACCTGGGGGGAAAGTGACAAGTGATTCCATATGCACAGAGAATGAAAGTAAACTCTGGGGAAAAAAATAAAAACTGTCCAGGAAAATGTCTTTTGGCAGTAGGGACTTTGCAGGTTCCGAAGTGGAATGGAAATGTGACAAGAGTGACTGCTTTGGGCTTTGGCAGCCATCCGACCTGTGTTCAGGCAACCAGCAGGCATGAAGGCTGAGGGCCTTTGCATACATGAAGGCTTGTGATCCCTATTCTCTATCAGTTCAGTGAATCCTTAATGAGAATATAGCCAAGGGAGCAATGAGGCAGTGAGGGGGTGTAAGAGGGGAATGCATGCCTTCAGTGATGCTTTGTCCCCCAGTTAGGACATTTAGAAAGTAAACTCCCAAATTGTAAATTAACTTTCATTAGTCACTGTTGTCACCTTCTCTCTCGAATGATGGTGATAGACATCTGCTACTGATCTGGTTGTTGGCCAATCATCTTCCTTATTTTAATTTCTTTGCATCCGGACAAAAAGAAATGCTATTGGAAATCAGCCCTGGAGTTCTTCATGTAAAACAGCCTATATGTAAGGGGACAACCATGGGGCAGTCAATTATTTGATATAATTTGAAATCGCCTAAGTAAACAGACTTTGCCTTGAAATATCTCTGTCACACTTTCCTGGTAAGTAGAATTCATGATTATTGCTTCATTCCTTTAGGTTTTCAAAGACTTTTAAGCTCAGAATCCTTGGTCTTTTTGGTTTAAAGCTATCTAAAGTATTTTACAGAGTGGATGACTGACTCCAAAGTAGTTAAGCGACATGGCCAAATCATGCAGTTTTCAATTGTTTCAAATAATTTTAAATTAAATACTGTGCTAAATTGGGGGGAGAAACAGCAAAATTTAGGTAGAAAATGGCACCTATTGTTATAGTCTTATATTTTTTTTCTAGTTGGAAAATTTTCTTAAGTTCTCAATGGGAAAAAACAAAAACAAAACCAATCATTGTAGGGAGTACTTGAAATGTAAAGCAATATCAGTCAGTCATTTCCACCTTGTTATGGGTATTTGGAGATGAAGAATGTGGTGACAATATATAGTTGTAAACAAGTTTTCTGCATGTATTGAAGAAAAAAGCATTGGTGAAGTAAAGGGGAAAGATAAAAGTACCTATTTGTCTATGAGGTGATTCACATTATAACCAGTATTGATGAATCATTTTCCTGGAGTTACTCTTTGAAGTGGAGTGTTTTAGGACTCTGAAAAAAGTAAAAAGCTAATCAGAAGACGTTGATTTTGGTCCTAGTTCTTACACTGATTAGCTATATGACCCTAAGAAAGTCATTTAGCTCTACTAACTTTCAATTCATTCATATGTAAAATGATGTTTATAATTTTCATAATCCACAAAATTATTTAAAATGTGCTTTATGAGTGAAAGTATACTTAAATGTGACTTTTTATAATAGCAGATATTCTGAAGTGGATAATACTTTCCTTTTATTTACTATCTTCCTTGACTGATTTAAGTTCTCCCAAATCTCCCCAGATGACGTCAGGGGCCTTGTATAATTCCTGAGAATGTGCTAGTTAGTGTTCTCTTCTATGAAAGAATAGACAGTAAATCTGGCTAAAGGAGGGAGTATATTACAGGAGAATTAAGCCTGAGCAGGAAGCTAGGAGATTTCATGTTATTACTACTTGGGTGTTTCTTTTCTCCAGGATTCAGTTTCCTCATATCTGAAATGAAGGAGATTGGGGTAGAAAGCCTTCTCAAAGTTTTTTTGGCATTTAGAATTGGTAAGATATTATGCTTTGTAAAAGATTAGATGAGTTGGTAAATCCTGAAATTAATAGTTCTGTTTATTTTTTCTTGTTTAAGGGAAGGCTGAAAAAAAAATCGATCTTGAATAGGGACATCAAAGACAATTGGGTGATCTTAAAACTTCTTTCTTTGGGACCAGGACTGGCATCTTTAAACTAGGGAAACCCATGAACCCCTTCATACTGGGGCTGGGATTAACATCTTCAAAGTGGAACTAGGAAAAGTTGGAAATGGTTATACCCAAGGAATCTTGTATATAAAGGAAGAAGACATACATAATTATCTAAAAAGAGGTTATTGCCAGAACCTGGTGCATAGTAATAGCAAGATCTTACTGCAAGTTCTGACTCCATGCTTCAGAAAAGCTTAGAAATTTATGAGTAATTCACTTGGCTCAAGGATGCTAGTGTACAGGTCAGAGCAGCTGAAATATCATATAGGGAAAGCTAGAGTACCACTCAGGCATATTTGATTCACTTCCCATTCCTGAGTTCACAGTTAAGAATTGCAAATTTCTAGGCTGCAATTTTTAGGCTTTCTACATAGGAGAAGGAGCTTCAAAGAAGGGACAGGACATTAAAGTGGCAGTATTAGCTAGAAGGGAGAATTTACTGAACAGAGAAAGAGTAAGCTAAGAAAACCAGAGGCTTTTATAGTTAAGAAGGAAAAATAATATAGCAGCAGGCTTTTAAATCTATTGTCATTTTATCAGTAGATTTTATTTAAAGTGTTTCTCTTTAGTATAAGGAAGAATTTGATATGTATAGAATAAAGTCATTGCAGTATTAGATAGCCCATCAATAAAACTTAAAATAGCCCATATAGTTGCCAATCTACTACTCTGTTGTGCATTCTACTAGAAGCCATTTTCCCCACCCTCAAAAATCTGTCAGTGTAATAGGAGAAATAACAGAGATGGAATGGTTAAGTAATGACAGAAAGCAAGATAGAAGTGTGTATGTACATCACAGTGTCATATGGGCAGTAAGTGCTTTGTGATTTCAAAGAATGTGTACTTCTCTGTTAAGGATGATGTTATCCCAAGACAATGAGTACCTCTCCATCCTGGGAATATGTAGTTCATCAACCTTTGAAGTAATGGATACTAATAACAGCAGAACTTCCTCTAAAGCAGTACAAATCATGATACATTGCTTGAGTCATAGTGTTTAGCTTCAAAATACTCTGAAAAATTGGAATCTAAATTTATTTTAGAAATTACATTGCTTTTAACCTTTGCTGGCTTTTCTGGGAGTGATTTTTAAAAAATTGTCTTTTATGACTGTTTCTTGACTAGGTTGTGAGAGATTTGAGAATTCTGATTTCAGACAGTTATTTTCTTAATGGCCTCCCCTAGAGTTAATATAATGGGAAAGGTGCTCACTTTCTCTTTTCAAAAGAAAAGAGATCCTTCCTTGTGTTGACATGATACTTAGCTGAATTCAACTTGAATAAATCTATCCATTAAGCATTGCTGGGGCCACATACATTCAAACCAGAGTTGGGGTGATCTGACCTTGATCCAAATTTCATTTACTTTCAATCACTGCTGTGATTGTACTAAGGATATAATCTAGAAGCAGATGAGAATAGGAAACAGTGCTGCCTTGGGCAGGAAGATTAGCTATGTGATGCTGGGCTAGTCATCTAGTTGCTCTGAGCTTATTTCTTTCTTTACTAAATAGTGCTATCTGTAATAGCACGTATCTCAAAAAAGAATAACAGTGTGAGGAGCAGATGAAATCATGCATGCATATGAGTACTTTGCAAATCATAAAGTCAGTTACTATCATCTGCAAAATCCAAGCCAACCAGGTGAAAACTGAGAAATTCTGTTGGTTATTTTGACAGTCATTGAAGCAAAGCTGGACATCTGAAACACTGCAAGAAAATAGTGATAATTTAGTTTTTTTTTTAAAACTTTTCATTCAGATTGGGAGGCTGATAGTCAAGGCATTCAGGATATTTATTCCTTCTCTCATTCCCAGTCCATTTTCTGCTCCCTTTTATAATACTACTTACTAGGAGTCACAAGTCTTGTAAATATAGGGAACTATGATCATAAATAAGAAGTTACACTGGCTGCCAGTATTTTCTTTCAGAAGCGATAAGCATGGAATGATCAGTTTGCAATGACCACACTATCAAAAAGGTAATTGCCATCATTTGCTGCAAACATCTCATAACAACAAGCCTCAAGTGTAATGCATTGTAAGAACAGATCCCAATTTGCCACCCTCAGAACAGAAGTTTATCTCCAGTCATTTAACAATCTTACTGTTGACACCTAAGAAAAAATAGTGCTCCAGTGTGGGAGAAAGAAAAAAAGAGAGTACTCTAGTCATAGCATCTTTTAAGATTGCAGATAAAGCTGTAGAAATGTCCATAGATTCCCTGAAGGGTAGACAGAATCCTATCAGTTTCTTTTAGCCCCTAGAATCCTTAAGCACAAGAGCTGAACATGATATATGCTTAATAAATGCTTGTTGATATGTCAAACCAGAATAGCTCTGCTCTGGTTGGAATCGAAAGGTAGTGGATGAAAGGCTCTCTTTTCTGACATTGTGATGTCTTGGGTTCAAGCTCTAACACAAATTAATTGAATCATCTTGGATAAGGCACTTAACTTCCCTCTCAGTGCTCCAGGCAACACTCTGAGAAGATAAAATGTTCAGTCCTGTTTCCAGTCTGGTCTGACTTTTCTTGATTCTATTTGGTGTTTTCTTGGCAAAGATACAGGACTGGTTTGCCATTTCCTTCTCTAACTCCCTTTACAGATAAGGAAATGAGGCAAAGGATGTTGAGCTACTTTCCCAAGATCACACAACTGCTAAGTGTCGGAGGCTAGTTTTGACCTCAGGAAGAAGAGTACTCCTGACTCTAGGTCCAGCCAGTATCCACTGTTCTACCTAGTTACCCATAATTTAAAAAAAAAAAGTTACCACTCTGTATTGTTACCTGGGAGTCATTATTGTGCACATTTAATTGGACTCAACAATTACAAGTTAAGGGCCTGTTGTGTACAGGGCGTTTTACTAGGGATCTCTTTCTTTGAATTTCTTCACACAACTTTGTATGAACTCTTCCTTAGCACTTATTCCACTCATATAGAATAGTTATATTAGTGACTTTTCCATCTTCCAGATCAGATGTCCTTAACCTTGGGGCAATAGACCCTCAAGTTATCTATGAACAGAGTATAAAGTGTCTGAAATTGGATGGAAAAACATTATGTCTCTATTTGACGATAATTGCTTACTTTTGTAATCTGTTGGTTTTCTTTTAAGCATTTTAAAAGATTTTGAGGATTCTGAAGGCTTCATCAGTCCAAGGGATATATATGATACTGAATAGGTTAACAACCCTTTAATTAGATGTTTCAAGGACACCTTCCTTGAAAGTATGACTTCTGTTTATTTTTCATGCAAAGACAAAAACTGAGTCTCTTTCTTCAAGGTGCTTACACACTTATATAAGTTCAAGATCTATTGCCTTATTCCTATCCCCAAAATAGAAGTTTGTTTGTGAAATGGCTATGAGCAGAAAAGAAGTAATTCTTGGAGTCATATAGTCTATTAGTATTAATCCTAAAACCAGCCTAGAATTGAGTATAAGGGGAAAAATTCTTTAAATGCATTGAAGTAGGAAATATAAAAGTAATAACAATCCTGTGGAATTATAGATATAACATTTTAGTGAACACTTTATTCCAATAATGTTGCTCCCTTCGCAAGATACTATGCATGAGAAAATGAATTGCCTCCAGCAACTGAATGGGGACATTAGAATATCAAAACTTTTTTTTTATATTTTAAAACTATCTTCTTTTAAATGGCTTTAGGTCTTCCCAGTAGATGCATGCTAATCCTCCAGGCACTGAAGTTAAGAATAGTAATTTTTTTTCTTTGAGTGAAATCTGTGTTTCTGGCTGTTAAATCAAACTTGGATAATCTAGGTCCTTAGCACAGGCCAGCATGCCTCTTACTAAGCTTTGACAAGCTTTGTCACATATGAATAAAAATGATCTGGGCACTCCTGCTGTTTCATGTCATCTAAATTATTTGACATCTTATAGACACTGCCCAAGGTCTCTGATGTTTTGAAGACCATGAGATTTGGCAGTGAGATTTAATCTTTTTTCCTCTATCTTATCTCAAAGCATGATCACCAGATGGAGGACTCTCTTTTCACCTTTGGATTGCACATCTTTAATATCAATTTAATTTAACGAGTATTTAAGTGCTTTTGTGTAAAGCATTGTGTGAAGTCTAAAAAATTCCAAAGACTGACAGAAGTCATTATTTCCAAGAGTTTGCTAACTGATTCATGGGTTCTTAACTTTTATGATGTCATATACCCATTTGGCAGTGTAATAAAGCCTCTAGACTACTTTTCAAAGTCTTTTTAGTACATAAAAGAAAATCCATAGATTGTGAAGGGAACCAGTTATGTTGAAATAAATGTATAACATTTTCCCATCCAAGTTTATCCATAGACTTTATCTATGAGACATCTTGAGGATTCATGGATTCAAGGTTAAAGGTACCTGATCTCGAAGGAGGGAAAGTCACTAACATGAAGAACTAGTATATGAGTATTATAAGTGCCAAGGAAGAGTCCATGCAAAATTCAAAGATAAAGCTCCCTTGTGTGGTAGGGAAAGGATGTCACTAGGGTTAAAAGGAAAATTTCATGGCACTAGAGTTACCCGTTGAAGGAGGAGAAAGATCTCAGCAGCACAAATGATCAAACTTTTTTTTTTCCTGAGGCAAATAAAAGCATATTTTGTGGAATAAGATTTGGAGGTATTAAATCACAACAATTTTTTTTGCTCAGATTCTCACTTTCTTCCTCACATAGCCATGGCTTCCCCCTGCCAAAGTTGAGAAGGGAGTAAATGCTGACATGTCACCTTTACAAACTCAGCTTCCTCAGGCTTCCTTGTGACTTTGTACTCAGTGTTTACTGTATTTTCACTCTAATTTACAAAGTTTATCTTTGGGGTCTTCTTTTTCTTCTCCTCCAAAAGGCATCTATGTCTGCTTCTCAGACATGCCCCAGATGTCCTTCTGCCCTAATTCTCTGTGTTCTTGACCATTCAGTCCCCTTTTCAAATCCAACTGTCAGTCAGCTGTCCTTTTGGAAAGGATCTGAAAAATTAATATTGTCTATAGCACCAAGGCTAAAAGTGCCTTCAAAGGATATTTCCCTGGTATATTCAGATTTTGTTAGGAAGGATGCCTTAGAAAAACAAATCTATAGAAAATTTAAAGTTAAGTGATAGTGGTAAGGAAGACATTCTTGTTCAGGGAGGTTTTCTGATTCCTCCTGAAATCACACTAAATAGGCAGCCACCTGTTCTGGCTGCCTATGACTGGCTCTGCTTGCCTCCTATGCTTGCTGTCTGCCAGGGCATTTCTGTGAGTGATTCTGAGCTAATTCCAAAGATGTGATTTCAGTGTCTCTTCCTTTTGAATCTAAACTGATTCCTTTGCAGGAGCAGTTTTTTGGGGGGAGTCTAAGATAGAGCTTCTCAAAGAAAAGACAACTCTAATATCTTTATCCCTGCCAGGGGATCATGTCTCACTCTATTCTGAGGCTTATAGATAGAACTTCTTTTCTATGTAACAAGTGGCCATGGGCTCTAGGAACCTTGATCATGGGATACAAGGGGAATTTAGCCTAGGATCAAAGAGGAAAAGCAGAATAAAAAGGACACTTTTCAAATGCTTCATGTTCCTGCTGTATTCCCAGTGTTAATCCCAAAATGCTTTTTTAATAATAATAATTTTAATAAAGAAATAAATTACATACTTGAGGGGAAAATCATTCATACCTTAGTTTTAGAAATTTAGTTTGTGGCAAGCATTAACTGATCTTAAAATGGGAGGGAAATATCATGCTTTCTGTAGATCAATTGTAAAAAATTATAGAATTCACCATACTTTGAAGAGAATGGTTGAAACAGCAGTTTTACTCTTCATATGGTTACCCATTTCCTAAGAAATTGGATAGATAGAACATTCATGATCTTTGGTTGGAGATATAGAATCAATTGAAGATGAAGTGACTTAACCAGAATGTCAGGAATGGTAGAAAGACATGGTTTCTGATAAAGGCTTTGTTTCTAAAATATATAGAGAAAAGACCTAAATTTATAAAAAAAACAAGTCATTCCCCAATTGATAAATGGTCAAAGAATATGAACAGACAATTTTCAGACAAAGAAAGTAAAGCCATTTCTAATCATATGACAAGATATTCTAAATCACTATTGATTAGAGAAATGCAAATTAAGAAAATTCTGAGATCCCACTTCATATGTCTCAGATTGGCTAAGATGAATAATGATAAATGTTGAAGGGCAGATTGGAAAACTGGACACTAACTGGTATGTTATGCTGGTGGAGTTGTAAAATTATCCAATCATTCTGGACAGCAATCTGGAATTATGTCCAAAAAAATTATAAAACTTGATTCAGCAGTGTCTCTACTGGGTCTATGTCCCAAACAGATCCTAAAAGAGGGAAAAGGACCCATACGTGCAAAAATGTTTGTGGCAGTTCTTTTTGTATTTGAAAGGAATTAAAAATTGACTGGATGTCTATCATTTGGCAAATGATTAAATAACTATTAGGAATGATGAGCAAGATGATTTCATGAAAACCTAGAAAGACTTACGTGAACTGAACTTGAGTGAAGTAAGCAGAACTGAGAGAATATTGTACATAATAACAGCAAGATTGTGTAATGATCAACTATGATGGACTTGGTTCTTGTCAACATTAAGGTTAATCAAGACAATTCCAATAGACTTAAGATGTAAAGTGCCATCCACATCCAAAGAGAGAATTATAAAGATTGAATGTAGCTCAAAGCATAGTATTTTCATCCTTTTTTGGTTTTGTTGGTAATTGGCTTTTTTAACTATTGTATTTTTTTCCTTTTAATTTTATTTCTCCTATGCAGCATGACAAATATGAAAACATGTTTAGAAGAATTGTTCAATTTACTAGGATTATTTGCTGTCTTTGGTAGGGAGGTAGGGGAAAAAGAGAAAAATTTGGAACATAATGTTTTGCAACGGTCATTGTTGAAAACTAGCATTGCATGTATTTGGAAAAATAAAATTCTAATAGTTTTTAAATGGTAGAAACACATCAATGGCTTCTTCTTAGGCCTCTCTGTTAGGCTCAAGTTCTGTTTTGTAAAGTCTGAAAATAGCAGGGTTATCAGATTAGGTGCATTAGTGGTATTTCAGATAATCAGTCACGTAGGGAAAAGTCCAGGATCTTTTAACACAGTTTACATTTGATTATGGTGCAACGACCCTATATTCTGGTCTCAGAGAAAAACCTACAATCACAAAAGAGAGAGAGGATTTCTGTCAGAGTGATGTGCTCTGATCCATCATTTTATGTATCATCTAGAAAATTAATGCAGAAAAGAACAGATTCTAGATGGCCACATACCTCCATTTTTTCTTTCTAAAATCATGTATCTTACAGGTGATAAAGGACCAGTAACTGGCAAATTTTGAAATTAAGAAAGTTTATCTGTGGTGTCCTTAATCCCCCTTTAATCCTCCTCTTTTCTCTCTTCTCTCTAGCTCAATACCTATACTCTGCCTTACTTCTCTTTTCTATTTCCATAATGGTTTGTGTTCAGCATCATGTTGGTCAATTTTCATTTATAAACTGATATAGTTTCCTCTCTCAAGGGTATTTCTATTTAGTTGGAACATTAAGATTCAAAAAACTGACTTTTTAATGATGGAATTTTTTGGAGCATGGGATTCTTCCATAGTCCCTGGAATCATTCTATAGATGGCCACATGTGTGTAATGCGTTTGTATAAGGTATGTTTACACATTCAGATTTTTTATACTTTTTCAGCTATTTCAGTCATATCTGACTCTTCATGTCTCCATTTGGGGTTTTCTTTGAGAAATGACAGCTTTATCAGAAAGACTGGAGGCATTTGGGGTTTTCTTGGCAAAGATACTAGCGTGATTTCCTTCTGCAACTCATTTTATAACTGAGACAAATAGGTTTAAGTGATTTATCCAGGGTCGCATAGCTAGAAAGTATCTGAGACCAGATTTGAACTCAGGAAGATGAAGCTTCTTAACTTCAGGCCAGGTACTCAATCCACCACACAAACTAGCTGCCCCTGACATTTAGACATTAGGTTCCAAATGACACAGTTGTCTACAAAAGAGCTTCTGTTGTTTTGGCTCCATATTTTTGATTGGCAGCATCCCCTAGAAACCCTCATTGTGAAAAGATGAGAAAGGTAGTAGTCAAAGAGAATCATTTTGGTGCTGGAAAATCTGTTCTGCCATGAATCATACGACTAGGGGATACTGCTCTGCATTAGTTTGCTGAATTGTAAGCTGGAGCACATAGGCTTACATTCTGATGTCTACACCATGGCTGTCCATGTTTAAATAAACAAAAACACAATGCAAACTGTTTCAGCAACATTGGTACTAAAAGCATCGAATTGGAGAATAAGGAAACCTGAAATTTTAGTCCTGAGGACATTAGAGAAGGAGCAACAATTCCCATATCTTGAACTAATTTGTATTTCTACTTCCTACCACCCATCTTCTTGTGATTCATTCCTTAGTGCAAATGCCATGGGGAAGATGACTAATAGTCAGTTAGTCCTTGTCTTGTTTGCTGCTGAATCAATGAAAAAGGTCTGAAGCCCCAGAAATATTCATGGGGTTCACAAAAACAGAAATAATTTGTTGGGATAGGGAATTTCAGCTATGGCTCACAAACTCCCAAATGAACCAAATGCTCTCCAGATTCCCAAGGGTGGGTGTCTGTGAGCAGGACAAGACTGTACTAGCAGGCAAAGATACTTAATACATTCATAAACAAATGTCAACATGGGTATGCCCCCATGTCATCATTCAGGGAAACTGTTACTAGAGAGCAAGGACCAGCCGTCCCTCCCAATTGTTCTTCACAGACCAGGCAAGCTAGCTTATCTGAATTTGCCAGATGACTGAAATGATCATTTCCTTTCCTCAGACCTCAGTGGAGGTAGTTCAGGGCCCTATACCCAAGAAAACTGGGAATAACATCTTCCCCTCATTCCTTTTTCTCAAATCACCAACTCTACTCTAGCTCAGCTTCCATGGTTATCATCCAAGGGAGCTATCACTAGAAAGAAGGAATCCACATCTCTATCCACACAATCAACCACCTACCAAGTGCTACTATTAGACACTGACAAGTAGTTAAAAATAAGAAACAATAACATTTTATTAGTGAAAATGAGATTAAAGAAGATATGTTATTATCTGTTTTTCTCTTGTACCAAAAGAGCTATGGAACCTTTCCATCTAATTTTCTATATATGTTGCCTTTATTATTAAAATGTGAACTCCTTTAGAACAAAGACTATCTTGCATTTTTGTCTGAATTCTTCACACTTAGCATAATGTTTTGTACTTATTAAGTGCATTTCTGTTCCTTCATTCAGGTAGCAGCTGTTGAATTTATACTTAGCTAAAAGAGTTTAGTTACTGATAAGATTAAATGGCCTTCACTAATATGATTAAAGAAGAGGGTTTGTGTAGAACATAAGGTTGGAAATGTAAATGAGTCATTTTGTGGAGACCTTAAATGTAAGGCAAAAGGATATCATTGAATGCTTTTGAGCAGGGAAGCTGTGACATAATTGATCTGAAACATTTTATGAGGACCTAGTGTGCTTGGCCTGATCCATGCACATTGTTAATAGATTGGTCCCCAGGTATATTTGGGGTAAGGGAGTAGAAAAGAGAGAGATTTATTGTCTTGCTCTAGTAGCTGCAAATGATTTACATTGCATTTATGTTCATGGCTAATAAATCAGTCTACGAGGTGTTGTGAAAATATAGAGTATAGTTATAATTCTTCTGTGGTCTGTAGTATAGTACAGAACAGTACTAAAGGCCCAAATTAGAGTACTGACTTCCCTGTTGCCCTATTCAGACCTATAATGGGAAAACCTGCTTCTGTGCTCTGTGTATAATTCCATCAGAAAGGCTCAGAAAGAGGGATAAACTATCAGAAGAATTGAGAAAACTGTTTAACACATGTTACTGCAAAGTATTTTATCATCATGCTTATTGCAAATGGAGCAAGTGAGAGAAAGTAGAAATATGGCCTCTGAGATAGTTTGCAAACACCCAAATAAAGTGCTAATTTGTGGTCTCCAACCTGTTCCTTTTGCAGTTACTCTGTACAGCAGAGAATGTGAATTTGGGTCCAGAACAAGGGTTTAATGTAGTGAGGAATAATACATTTTTATATGGTACTTCACACTTTACAAAGTTCATGCACCTACATGATTGTTTTGGGTGCTTACCATACTATGTTGAGGGAGGCATTCTTTTATTTATTTATTTGTTTGTTTGTTTATTTATTTATTTATTTTTATTAAAGCTTTTTATTTGTATAACATATGTATGGGTAATTCCCCAACATTGATCTTTACAAAGCTTTCCATTACAAATTTTACCCCCAGCCCCCTCCCCTCCCCTAGATGGCAGGAAGTCCACTACATGTTAATAATGTTGAAATGCTTGAGAAGTTATGCAAGAAAAATCCTATCTACAAGAAAAAAAAATAATCAGAGAAAGGCAACACAATGCAAG
>JAJPUD010002835.1:60574-124152 GCA_023553655.1 Myrmecobius fasciatus | reverse complement strand
AATACTCCACCCTTTAGATCCCCTCCCCCTGTTTTTACTCCTTTCCCCTGATTCTTCTATTTTCCCTTCTATTAGTTTGTCCCTTACTTTTCCTCCTTTCCCTCCCACTTCCCTCTAGCAACAGTCAAGTTTCTATGTGAAATCAAATGTCTGATATACACTTTTAGAGCCCAACCTGATGAGAGTAAGATTTACACAATGCTCATCTCCCTCCCCTCTTTCTCTCAATTATATTAGGTTTTCTTTGCATCTTCAAGTGATTTTACCTTGTTTTTACCTTTTCTTTTTAGATCTTATTTTACCACTTTTTCCCTCTTTTCCCCAGTATGACAACCTGTTCCCCTCTAGTTCTCTTTTTCATATTATTAAAGTAATATCTAGTTAATTATACCCCCAAACTTTAAGTATCCCCCTAATAAAAATAAAGTTCTCAAGAGTCTTTTCCTTTTTACCTTTTTATGCATCTCTTGAGTTCTGTGTTTGGGTGTCGAATTTTTTGTTCAGATCCGGTCTTTTCATTAGAAATAGGTGAAATTTACCTATATCATTGAATGACCATCTTCTTCCCTGGAGGATAATGCTCATTCTAGCTGGACAGGTTATTCTTGGTTGTAATCCAAGTTCCTTTGCCCTTTGGAATATCTGGTTCCAGGACCTTCAATCCTTCAGTGTGGAGGCTGACAGATCCTGTGTGATTCTAATTATTGATCCTCGGTATTTGAATTGTTTCTTTTTAGCTGCTAGCAGAATCTGTTCCTTGGTGCTATAGTCCTGAAATTTAGCCTCGATATTCTTTGGGGTCTTAATTTTGGGGTCTCTTTCAGGAGGTGATCGGTGAATTCTTTCAATGGTGATTTTGCCCTTTGATTCTACAATCTCAGGGCAGTTTTCTTTCAGGATTTCCTGGAAGATAGTGTTTAGATTCTTTTTTTCATCATGGCTTTCAGGAAGTCCTATAATCCTTAGATTGTCTCTCCTAGATCTATTTTCCAAGTCAGTTGTTTTTCCTAGGAGATATTTCATATTTTCTTTTAATTTTTCATTTTTTTGTTTTTGTTTGACTGATTCTTGAAGTCTTATTGAGTCATTCACTTGCATTTGTTCAATTCTTATTTTTAAAGTGTTGTTTTCTTCAGTTATCTTTTTAAGATCCTTTTGTAACTGGCCAATTTGTTCATTGCACTCTTTTTCCACTTCACTAATTTTATTTTTCAATAAATTGGTGTCTTTTTCATATCTCTTTTGCAGGGCATCATATCCTTGTTGCAAGATACTGTATCCTTCTTGCACTGATTTCAGTTTATTTTCCCATTTATCCTCCAGCTCTCTTTTGAGGTTCTTTATGCAATCTTCCAGAAAGGCCTTTTGAAAAGGGGACCAGTGATGGTCCTTGCTGATTTTCTCTTGAGTTTTGTCTGAAGGAACCTCTGGATCTGGGGTGATCCCTTCTTTCTCTTTATAAAACCTGTCTATGGTGAGAGCTCTCTTTTGCTTCTTCATTGTTTTTAGACAGCGTGGATATCTCTTTAAGGTAGGGGAAAAAAAAACGGCGGCTGAAAATCTTTGCCCTGGGGCACTTTGGCGAGTTGACTTAAGGTGCTGGGCCGGTGGGGGCTAGGACTAAGGCTGAATTACTCCTTAAACCAGGCAAGTCTGCCAGAACACCTGCCCCCAATCAGGGCAGAGTGTCCCGCGTGCCTCAGATAAACTCCAGGTGTTTGGAATTTGGAGTTTGGAGTTTGGAATTTCTGCCAGGATGAGCTGAGCTGAGTCCCACCCTCACTTCCGGCCTACACAGGAGTCGTCTATTTATCTCTCTGTCCAAGTCCGACTAACCTGATATGAAGTTATCCAGAGAGCAGTGTCCAAATATTTCTGAGTTCGTTGACTTGAAGATCAGTTCAGAGGCTTATTTTATTGTTGATTTGAGAGAAGATAGGAGGAGAGGCAGAAAGTCACCTTTTCACTCCGCCATCTTGGCTCCGCCCCCCAAGGGAGCCATTCTTATCCCTTTTTAAAAGATGAGAAACCCTTCCAAAAGGTTAAATAATTTGTCCAACACTTTTCAACAGTGTGGTGATTCAGGCCAGTTCCAATAGATTTGTGATGGAGAGAGTCATCTGCACTCAGAGAGGAGATTGTGGGGTCTGAGTGTGAATCATAACAGTATTTTTTCTTTTTTTGTTCTTGTTTGCATTTTTTCTTTTCTCTTTGAGGCTATTTTTCTTGTCCAGTATGACAATTGTGCAATTATGTAGAAGGGAATTGTACCTATTTAATATATATTGGATTGCTTGTTGTCTAGGTGAGGAGGTGGGGAAAAGAGGGGGAAAAAATTTGGAGCACATAATTTTGCAAGGGTGAATGTTGAAAACTATCTATACATATGTTTTAAAAATAATAATTTGCTCAAAATTATTTTTCTAATCTGTCAAAAAATCAGGACTGAAGCCACAGCCTTCTGACTACACTGACACTTTCCTTTCAGGTTGCCTCTTCAGACTTCTGGTCCCACTCCACAACTCCATGGATTCATTCAATTTTACAGTTTATAGATTATCAAAGAGAACACTTTCATCATTGCCATGGGAAATGAAAATCATCCTTTCAACTTTGTTTAAAAGGGAGTAGGTAGTAAGGGAGTAGAAGAAGTGAATGCAGATAATTCTTGCTAGATGTTTAGAAATAGAAGTGAAGGAAGATACAAAATTGTAGCTCAATATGGTGATGTTTCCATTTATTTTTAGGAAAGGATTGGAGAGACCTGAGCATGTCTGCAGGTGTAGAGGGAAAAGTCAGGACAGAATGATTTTGCATAATAGTGACAGAGAGAGAATGATCACCAGGGCAAGGTTAGGCAGTAGTCAGGAGAAAAGGATGTCAACGGAATAAGTAGAAGAGTGAGCTTTGGCAAGGAGGAGGGCTACGTTATACGCTGACACCATTGGGAAGGATGAAGTGGATAGAAAGTGAAGGATGAGGGAATTTAAAAGGGTGGAAGAAGGGTAATGAAAAAGTTAAGGATATTATTATCCATAAAAGACAAGGCAATATTCTGAGTTGTGAATTTGGGGTACTATAAAAAGTTTTAGAACAATTATTATGGAAAACATGATAGAAAGTTTCTTAGAAACCCAAAGAATTCTTTTATGCATCAATGAGAGTTCAGTAAAAGTTAGATATCATAATGGTGCATACCATTGTCAAAACAATTTTGGGGTTTTTTTTAAACTCTATTTTATCTTGAATAAAAACAAGCATTTCTATAACATAGTAAAATAAAAAATATTGCTAATGAAACTGCAGATCTTATGTATAATTTGCTATTATTTTGAAATGTAGAATAAAGTTATCATGTAATTTTTTCTCCATTTTTTTCTCTGCCTTCTTCTCCATCCTGCAGTCTTTTTCTGCCTAGAACAATTGCCTCAAGAGTAGAAATGGAGGCAAATGGTGGGGATGACCCAGAGTTAGGAATTAGTGTGTTGGGAACAATGAAAAGTAAGGTGATTAAAGGGTAGAGGACAGTACTTAATTGAAATGATTAACATATAAAGTCAATATTTTGAAGAAAGAATAGGAAAGACAAATTAAAGAAGGATAAGGAAAGCTGGCAGAGACTAAGAACTAGAGGTCACAATGTAGATGAAAATCAGTTTCAGATTAAGTGATACAATGTGAAAGGTAGAATATCTGTAGAAAATTAAGAGAGAATTGAATTTCAGAGATCTGCATCTTAGAAGTAGAGTAGTTTATAGTTTCAGGTAACATGGGGTCTAAGTTTAAACATCCCTGTAGATATTTAAGGTAGAATGAAGAGAGAGGTTATGTGAATTGAGGATTTTAATGAATGGAAAGAGACACATAGATAAATTTTGAATTTCTTTGAGCGTGTTATATTTAATTTTTCAATATTTGAATCGTCAATCAATCCACCAACTAGCATTTATTGATCTCCTTTTTACCAAAGTGGATGGTTTTTACCCATGGGTAAGAATTAGATATCTGTTTTTCCACTTAAGTTCTACTTTGATGCTTCATTCCAACATGGAGTTGTTTCTTGGTTCTTGAAAGCTAAATAGTAATGAAAGAAGAGTTCTCACAAGTACTATCAAACTAGAAAGAATTTTATTAGAGACAATAAAAAGACTGAATGTCATTGTAAACTTGCCAAATTTTTCAAAATTTATGATTGTTTTATTTCTTAAGTTCAAAGTAAAATAAAAACATTAAAAAAATTTAAAAATCATGACAAAAAAATTGACTATTAGTAACGCACATAGATTTGAGAATTGATGAAATCACAGATCTTTAGACATCAACCTTCTTGTCCTGGAAGGAGAGGGGAAGAGAGAACTATACAATTCAAATGTTTCAACTCATTTTATTACTTAGTGGCTTTAAAAGAAGAAAATTAGGCTCAAAATTTTAAAAGAAAATCTGGCCAGACCTAGCACTTACTCTGCTGAGTGACAGGGGATAAGTTCTTTAACTGGCTTGAAGTTCAGGTTCCTCATCTTTAAAATATTGTTTAATAATAATTATATGATTATGCTTTGTAGTATTATTTCACAGAATCATTTTGTAAAGTATAGAGTAGGAAACACATATCCATCATAATTTTTTAAAGTAAATGTTACATGAAGGGAATTATGAGAAACTCAAACCTGTTTTTTGTTCAACTTATTTCAACATAAGCTATTAGCATCCTTAGTGGGAAAGTTAAAATATCCTCTAGTCAAGTAGATCTATTTGCCTTCTTCAGTAACTTAATAAGTAATTTCTTATGAACTTTTTATGGTATCATCTCTACATCGATAAACCCTTCGATTCTTTGTAGATGAAAAAGATCTTGGGGAGTCAGCTGGGTGACTCAGTGAGTAGAAATGATTTTATTAGAGACAATAAAAAGACTGAATGTTATTGTAAACTTGCCATATCCTTGTACTTTTGTTTTTTTGTGGGATTGTATTCAGACTGGACCATGATATTTTAGGGAGCACTCAGAAAAACTAAAGAGGCAGAGGCAAACTAGTTGGTGGAAAATTTCATTACCTTTATATGAGGATTGCTTAAGAGATTTGGGAAAATTTTGCTTGGACTTAGCATAGGTAAGGTGATGAGAGCACTTTGAAAAGGTATGTCATAAGAAAGACAGTTTGTACTTGTTCTTGACTCCAGAAGGCAGAATTAGATGTAATTGGCTAAAAGTTATAAAAAAGCCTAATTTAAAACAGACCTATAGAGAAATTTCTCACCTAAACATGCCAAAGAAGGAGGATTTTCCTTTACATTAGCTTCAAACAAAGGCTTGATGATATTTTATAAAGAAGATTCTTGTTTAGGTTCAGTTTGGAATAGATGCCTTCTGAATTCCTATCCTATGATTCTGGTTTGTGATTAACAATAGAAAAATGACATCTTCCCTTTTGCCTTTATAGATAATAACAACAAAACTAGAATATCTCTGGAGACAGTTTTAAATATAGGGAAATCAGACAAATCCAACTATTTGCCCTTTCCTATGGAAACCCAGTAACAACTTTTTCTCTTAAAGTAAAACCTGAAGACGACTTAGTGTGTTTCAAAGTTTAGAACAATATTTTAAAGTATACTGATTTGTGTGAAAAGCAAAGTAAAGGCTTAGTACGTGGCTTTAACTTTCAGGAAGTTCTATTCCATGAATATCTGACTTTTTTTGAAGTTGTAATATACATGACAACATACATGTGATATGTCACATTTCATTCATTTAGCAAATCTTTCTCAAGCAAGTACTATGTCCCAAGTCCTGTCCTTTGGGTGGGAATAGGAAGGCAAAAACAAAAGTTTCCATTCTCAAGAATCTATGACAACTGGATTTGTGAAGTTACCAAAATCATTGTCTGTTCGGATTCTGGATTCAAATTTTCTATTGAATCTAAGATTCAATGTTGATGCCCCCTCCAATATTGCAACCAATTCATGCCTTCCTATCTTTTGTACAATTCTAGTGGTCTCTTAAAACCTTTTCCAATTGAGTCCATTCCTAGAGAACATACTCTGTGCCCAATTTTGTGGTTAACACCATGGAGGATACAAGTGTAGAATATAAAGCTCCCCCTCTTTTACAATTTAGCTTTGCATTTTTAACAAACAAAATTGCCAGTGTTCCTTCTTCTATTTTCTATATCAATAGATTAACAGAAACTTGAAAATTACATGGAGCAAATATCAATCAGATTGTCCAAAAAGAGATTACCATGAAAAAAAAGTGAAAAGAAATAGAAAATAAATGTAGAAGCAAAAGCCCTGATCAATGACTCGGGCCATCTGTTTTGTAAAAAAAAAAAAAAAATCTGTCCCATCATCTGACTTATATTCATGGACTAGACTAGTTTCACTGAAGTCAAGTAGAGAAATCCAAGTAGACACATGTCTGATTTGACAGAGATTTCCTTGGGTGCTCTGAGAGCCCTCAGCCCTTTGGTTTTATGAATTGAAAATATGTTCATGATCATTTAAAGCTGTTGGTGCCCAATGTGGCAAGAGAATAAATAGTATCCAAAATGATGTATAATTTAATTTTATTTAACAAATTAATACTTATTAAATATCTACAATGTGCAAGGCACTATGCTAATCCTCAAAGATTTATAATGTACTTCATGGAATGTGATATGTATGCTGTTCAAAATATGGTATATAAGTAACCAAGAAGAAAACAATAAAGTATTCTAGGAAAATTTTAGTAGAATGAGATCCTTTTTAGGTGGGAGATATTGAAGATTGTTTTGTAGCTTTTAGTCTTGATGGAAGAGCAAGATTTCACAAGATGGTATAATGCCAAGGAGTATATTCTAGTTATGGGCCATGGATATGAAAAGTAGTTCGATATGGCAGAGTTCATTAAGGGAAATAATATGAAATAAAGCTGGTAAAATAAATCACAGGGAAATAAGATTTTAAATAATACAAGAGCAGGATTTGTTCTCTTTAGTGTATAAGAACATTATAATTATTATCCCAAAATATTTAGCTCTTTTGGGGAAGTAGACTTGCATTTGTAAATGTTTTTGATATTGCCAAAATATAGATAAAAGTTGTTAGAAAACATCTTCATTCTTGACCATTACGTACTGTGACATCAGAAACAGATAATCACTCTAACAAGACAGCATGGGCTCTTTGAGAAAAAGTCATTCTAGACTAACTGTATATTTTAACAGGTTAATTGACTAATTGATGAGGGAAATGCCTTGAGTATTTTGTATGGACGTATCCACATTTCAGAAATAAATTTTACTAAATGTCTTGCAATATCTATATAAAGTATTGACTTGTAAAATTGGTAATAGTATAATTAAGAGTTCGTGTGGGTATCATAATGTTTGTGTCCTTAGTGGAAAGTAAGGCTAGAGAGAGGGAGAAAATTAAAAACTCAAAAAATTAAATGAAAATAGTGAGTCAAACACATACACACACACAGAGAGAGAGAGAGAGAGAGAGAGAGAGAGAGAGAGAGAGAGAGAGAGAGAGAGAGAGAGAGAGAGAGATGAGGCTCTTTTCATGTCACTTCTGCTACTTACTATCCATCTTACACCAAAATGTATTTTAATACTTCACCTCTCATCTTCAGTTGCGTTATCTAGATATAAATTAAGGAAGTAAGATTAGATTTTTTTTACTTTTTTTCTCTTTAAATCCTTTATTAATGCTTTTCTCTTATTTTACATACTTGCTATTTCCAAATGACTTATTCATCTTCTTTGTCTTCCCCCTAATAGACCCCCCCTCTGTGTGTGTGTGTGTGTGTATAATCCAACAGAATAAATCACTGCATAAACTGGGTCTGAAAAAATATTCCACATTTTATACCCCCTCCCAAAATAGGCAAGAAGTATATTTAACATTATTGAAATTAGATGATCTCCAAAGTCCTTCCCTTCTGTAAATCCTCTGATTATGAGTGAATTATGAGTTTTAGCCCATAGCCTAATAGAAG
This sequence comes from Myrmecobius fasciatus, assembly GCA_023553655.1. Taxonomy (NCBI): domain Eukaryota; kingdom Metazoa; phylum Chordata; class Mammalia; order Dasyuromorphia; family Myrmecobiidae; genus Myrmecobius; species Myrmecobius fasciatus. The sequence goes on along the minus strand of JAJPUD010002835.1, from coordinate 116,168 downwards.
TTAAGAAGTCTTTAGGAGATAGAGCTGGTAGGATCTGAGCACAACATTAGATTCCTAGCTTCAAGATACTCTATAGACCAGAGATCAAAGTCAGAAATTTACCAATTAACAAACTGTCATTTCCTGAATCTATAATGATATTGCCTGAATTTAGGGGCAACAGCAGGTCTACAGCCAAGTAAGATTCACAAAAAAGCAGAGTTGGGGAAGAATTTGGTATTGGGACCAAATGTTCCTTTTCAATTTTCTTCTCACTTTAATCCAACTGACACAATTGCTGAAATTATTTCCCTAAAGTCAGATTTGACTTTATTACTCCCCTACTCAAAACAACACCAGTGGTTCCCTATTGTGCGTAGAATATAACCCTTTAATTCTAGCTTTATTTATTTTATCCCCCTTCCTTACTCTTCAGTCCACTTAAATTGTCCTTTCTATTCCTCACACATGACACTCCATCTTCCATCTCTATTCTTTTGCACTGGCCATACTTCATGCTTGTAATGCACTGCCTCATCTCTGCTCTGTGGAATATCTTATGTCTTTTAAGAATTAGCTCAAGCATCATCTCATAAACATCTTTCTTAAATTTTCTCCCTTATGCACAGCTGCTAGTATCATTTTATTTGAAAAATCTCATTTGTACTTTGTATTTACTTCATATATAATTACACCCTTACATATTGTCTTCCCCAGTTGAATCTAAGGTCCATGAGTGCAGAGATTTGGGTCTTTTATCTCTAGCATCTGTCATAATTACTGACACATAGTAGGTGCTTAATAAATGTTTGGTTATTGATTCATGAATAATGGCAGTTTGTTTTACTTCAAGTAATAACCTGAATTTTTGTCATTTTTTGGTAGCCATAGGTTAACCATAACCTACTCAATGTAGTTTAGCTAAAAGTATTGAAGATATGAACTCAGGCAGTAATATATTATGCTAGATGTTGAATATGTGTTTGTGAATGACTAAAAAGTTTATATTTAAATGAATCAGTTATGATTATAAAAACAGACAGATGAATAGCTAGCTATAAAAACAACTTTGTAAATTTTGTTCAGATTCAGGAAACATTAAAATCCCATCCCTCAAAAAAAGCACAAAGAAAAAGTTAATAATTATTTGAAAAATAGTTTCTACAACTGCTGTTAATTTCCTGTTTGTGCATGCGTTTAACTGTGACATAGCAGCATATATAATAGTCACATATCTGATATTGAATGCATGTTATTAATTATTGAATTGTATTTATCCCTCTTTGAGAATTGAGACATATTTTGAGGTCACTCAACTCACCCAATTGCCTTTTGTATCTATTTTCCAGTCAATAAACATAAACCATGGATTGAAACTTCATACCATGGAGTCATAACTGAGAATAACGACACTGTCATTTTGGATCCACCTCTCGTTGCCTTGGATAAGGATGCTCCAGTTCCTTTTGCAGGTAGGATATCCCTCTGAGGGAGCTGCTCAGACTGGCTTATTCTTGATGTCAGTCTGAGAAGTATCAGCTTCAAATAATCAATTGCCTTATATAAATAAGGGTGAATGTCTAAATCATCAAACATGGGATGGTCACATGCCCTGATGGTTCCCTGTATATTGGTCTTCTGTAGCACCTTTAGTGATTGTAGAAGACTGTTTCTCCTTCGGTTTCTTATATGTTCTCTCTCTCTCTCTCTCTCTCTCTCTCTCTCTCTCTCTCTCTCTCTCTTTCTCTTTCTCTCAACTAGGAAAAGGATAGAAGTAATATAAAGTTTGATGGGAAGAGGCGTGGTTCATGGGCCAAGGAATCTGAGCGTTCTTGTTCTTAGTGACCCAATGAAAGTAATTATGGAAGCTTGCTCTCTGCTTTAATAGATTTTAATGAAAAAGAAACCAGGCGTGATTTACAATGCTGATATTGGATCTCTGTTGGGGGTTTGGGTGATTGGGAATGGGAATTTGGCATAACTTTTGAAAGGGCTATAGAAATAAAATGGGAAGTAAATTATTTTCACTGATTGTAACTTATGATTATTGATTCGCTCAGTGGATGAAGGGTCCACCATTGACTGTCTTCTTAGTTCCTGCCAAGTAGTATACCAGGAGGAAATGGAAATGTGCCCTACTCTTTGGCAGACATTAAAAGGAAAAGAAAAGAAAGGAATAGGATATGAGGAAAAAATGATAACGTATTTCTGAAGACACTTGCATCATGAGTAATATTGTTAGCACTTTATAACTGTCAGGGGCAAGACAGGAAATTTAATGAAGGTTTTCAAGATTTCTGGAAGATTGCTTTATGATAGATGTATGCCAGGCCGAGGTTTTTACCATTATTAAGTCTATTTTTTCTGACAGTTTGTCTGTTACATTATGAACTACTTGGGCAGAAAAAAATGGGTCTTTTGCACTTCTAACAGATAAGCTTTACAAAAGCCTTTTTTTTTTCATTACATAAGATTATTAAGTAAGAGAGGGCAAGGCAAATGGAAACATTAGTAGTTATATATAGAAAAACTCATAAAATTTCCTATGCAGTGTAAGGCGGTACTTGAAGTAGGATACAAGAGGATTAAGTTCTAGAGCAGATCAGTATTATGAAGAGCAGTGGTTCTGATGTGTATGTGTTTTCAGCATCTCTCTGTTTTTAAAGTTGTCAGTCTTCCAATTCTGAGAAATTTCCCTAAAATATCTTTTCTTTGAAAGATGATTGCTCTGTGTGCCTTTTTTCCAAGTCAAAAGGGGTGTATATATACACATTTGTCAATAATATTTTCTTTTTTTCAATTACATATAAAGATAGTTTTCAACATATAGTTTTTGAAAGATTTCGAGTTACAATTTTTCTCCCTCCTTCCCTTTTGTCCCCCCTCCCCAAGAGAGCAAATACATGTGTAATTATATTAAACATTTCATATTAGTCAGCTTGTAAAATAAGAAACAAAACCAAAGAAAAATCACCCCCAAAACACATACACACAAGTATAGACACACACAAGAAAAAAGTGAAAATGTATGTTTTAATCTATATTGTGATTGTATTGTTCTTTCTCTGGATGTGGAAACCATTTTCCATCACAAGTCTTTTGGAATCATTGTATTGCTGAGAAGAGCTAAATCTGTCATAGGTGATTATTGCATAACAATGTTGTTACTGCGTAACATTTTAAGCACACAATGTCCTCTAGCAGCTCTAAGAATATAAACAATAAAACAAGAACAGATCTGTATTGGTATGAGGAGATTCATCATTGAGTTTCCCAGTGGTAATGAAGATATTGTTCTCAACATAAATAGACGCACATTTACATACATACATACATGTATACATGCATACATACAAAAACAGTTCAGCAAAACTAACCAATATATTAAGTCCAATATTGTTTCTGGTATTCTAAACCTTAAGTCCTCACATCTGCAAAAAAGAGAAGGAAATGCATTCTTGTATCTCTTCTTTTTTTAATATTTATTTTAATTTTATTTTACAGAATAAAACAAGTATTTTCATAACATAGTATAATTAAAAAAAAGATGTGTGTACATGGGCCTACAATGACCACTATGATTCTTTTCATTTACTTTGTTGTAGTTCATGTTTATACTGTTGCTGGTTCTGTTCATTTCATTTTGTTTTAATTCACATCTTTCAATGCTTCTTTGTATTTTCTATCTCTATCATTTCTTAAAGTCCAGAATATTGCATTACTTTTACATCACAATTTGTTTAACCATTATACAGTTGATAGCCATCTGCTTTATTTCCAATTATTTACTATTAAAAATATTGGTATAAATATTTTATTTATATGGGACTTTTTGGTTTTTTCCTCTGAATCATAAAATATAGAATTCAATCCTTGTTAGTTGCTTCTCTTTACCAATACCCTAGTAAATTTTTTTCTTTGAAAACTACCTCAAAAATGTCCATATCTCTAATGTATTATCGAAAACTATCACCAAATTAAATTGAATTAATAAATTCTAAAGTTCTTCCAAATTTTAACAATGCAAGAATCTTTCAGATACATTCACCTATATAAGGAAAATCTAAATTTATAAGGAGATTCTTTAAGAAGGAAAAGATTATTTTATCAAAGGGCTTGAAGGAAGGGGTTTCATTGAAATAGAACTCTGAAGTGTAATTAAATATTGATTTGAATGGTGAATACTTGATTGAAAGCAAGTATTCATACATACATACACTGCATAAAATGGCATCTCCTTGAAATCTACCTTTGTGAGTCAAATATCAATCTTTGTGATATCATTTGTCTTCTTCAAAAACAAAAGAAAAAGAACATCTACTACTACTATTACTACCACCATTATTTCTGAGTAAAGAAATAGAATGGTTTCCTTTCAGTGGTATTACTAATATTCATAGCTACATAAAAATCTTTTTATTTTTTTCCTTTTTTCTCAATAGCATTTTATTTTTTCCAAATACATACAAATATAGTTTTCAACACTTATTTTTGTAAATACTTTGTTTTCAAAATTTTTCTCCCTTCCTCTCTCCCTCCCTCAGGACAGTAAGCAATCTGATATAGGTAAAATATGTGCTATACTTTAAAAAATATTTTCATATTGGTTATATTGTGCAAGAAAAATCAGACTAAAAACATAAAAAGAAAAGAAACAAAGAAACAAAAAAGTGAAAATATTATGATTCAATCCACATTCAGGCTCATTTTCTGGATGTGAATGGCATTTTTCCATCAAAAGTCTATTGAAATTGCCTTGAAGCAATGCATTATTGAGAGGAGTTATATCTATCACAGATGATCATCACATAATCCTATTGCTACTGTGTATAATATTTTCCTGATTCTGCTTATTTCACTCAACATCAGTTCATGTAGGTCTTTCCAGACTTTTTTGAAATCAACCTGCTCATCATTTTTTGTAGAAATATAATATTCTATTATTTTCATATATCATGACTTATTTACCATTCCCCAAAAATGGGCATCAACTCAGTTTCCAATTCCTTGCACTACAAAAATAGTTTCTACAAAATATTTTTGTACATTTGAGTCCTTTTCCTTTTTTTATTATCTCTTTAGGATATACATCCAATTGTAAGACTATTGGATCAAAGGGTATGTACAGTTTTATAGCCTTTGGCCATAGATCCAAATTGCTCTCCAGAATGGTTGGACCATTTTACAATTTCACCCTCAATTTATTAGTGTACCAGTTTTCCTACCTCCCCTCCAAGATTTCTCATTATCTTATTCTGTCAATTTAGCCAATCTGAAAGATGTGAAGTTGTACTTCAAAGCTGTCTTAATTTGCAATTCTTTACTCAATAGTGATTCAGAGCATTTTTTGTATGACTAAAATGGATTTAATTTCTTCATATGAAATTTGTTCATATAATTTGACCATTCATCAGTTAAAGTATTTTTATAAATTTGAGTCAGTTCTGCATACATTTTAGAAATGAGGATTTGATCAGAAACATCGGCTGCAAAAAATTTTCCTTGGCTTTCTGCTTTGCTTCTAATCTTGGCTGCATTGGTTTTATTTGGGCAAAACCTTTTTAATTTAAAGGAATCACAATTATCCATTTTACACTTCATAATGTTTTCTAATTCTTCTTTGGACATAAATTCCTTCCTTATCCACAAAACGGAAACCTTTTAGTTCTAAGGCATCAGTTTGTAAATCTCTCTTACTCTTCAAAATGAAAAGGATTCTTTTAGGATGTCTATAAAGCCATTTTTCTGGGTCTTATTTGTGATGGTACCTAAGATAAGCACACCTGCTGCTGCCATCCATTTGAACTGTAGATGTTTACTTCAAAACATTTATCTTTAAAAAGAAAATGCGGAGGATTTATTTGAAGATTCCTATCCCTCCCCAGAAATAAAAAAGGAATTCATATCTTCCATTGTTATCCCTTTTGGACATTGATGGACATTTGGGCTCTTGCTGTTATCAGCAGTTGTTTGTTTTCTTTCATTTATCAGCCTCTTCCATTAGTTATTGTTTTTATTTTAGAGCCTCATGTAATCTACAATCTGCTCTGTATAATATTTTCATAGGCTCACACAAAGGGATTGTAGGGAATATTGAACCCAGACATATCATTTCACAAATGAGCTTAGAAGGATAAAGTGACTGGCTTAATGTCACATAAAAAGTGAATAATAGATCCTGGATTTTAACAGAGATTTCCTGATTGCAGATTATTTTGACCATGGTGCCCTTCTATTTACTGCTTATCCATGTTTCTTGTTTGCTTGTTTGTTTTTGCCTTGCTTGTTACTCTTGTCAGTTTACTTTTTAAACATTAACATTTTACAAGTCCCTTCCCACTAATAGAATTCAATCCTATAGAGTCATGGAATGTTAGAACTGGAAAGGGCCATTTTTTTCATCTTAAAAATGAGGAAACAAAGCCAAGACAAATTAGCCTGATTTTTCCCATAATTTTATTGCTAGTTATTGACAGAACTAGAATTCAAAGAACCTCTCTTCCCTCCAAGTCAGGTGTTCTTTTCACTGTACCTCACTAGAATTTCATGAGATAGTAAATGATTTTGACCAAATAAATCCATGTCTTCATTTGGTAAATAAAAAAAAAACAAAAACAAAATTAGAATATGCTTTATGGAATTAGGGTATTCTTCCAGGCATTCAAAGAAGATTTTAGGATTTCTGGGGAGGCTTCCTTTGCCAAAGAATTCATTATGAAGAATCCTCATTGTTTGTACAATGACTGGGATGCCTTAGGAGTAGAATTCTGTGACACTTACAGATTTGAGCTAGGCCAGTCTATTCTCACCTCACCTCACAGAGTAGAAATTTTTCTACATAGTATGATTTTCTGGCTGCTGGAAAGTCCTTTTCTTTTCTTCCATATGAAAAATCCATAGCTACATGCATCCATCCATCTACCATCAATGAATTACCAAACATTTACAATGAACAGTTATGATGTGCCAAATACTGGGCTATGGTGATGAACACACAAAGTTTCAAAATTAACCCGTGTTCAAGAAGCTATCATCCTAACAGGGAAGAATGTATGTGTGTGTGTGTGTGTGTGTGTGTGTGTGTGTGTGTGTGTATACAATAAAATTAGAGTAAGATGGAGATTTTAATTGATTTTTTGAAAGATGCAATTCATAAATATACCCAGAGTAAACCTCTCCCATTAAAAAGTTTCAGCTCAGTATATCATTTTTAAAATGAAGAGACTAGATCACCTGAGATGACCATTTAGGTCTAATTCAACTCTAAATCTACACCCTGTGATTCACTCTAAATCAGGAATTGGTTCCAAGCTGCTCAGGTCACAACTCATTCCTGCTGAGAATGAACAAATTAGAAGATGGTATTGGTTGGCAGTTTTGCAGTGGTACACTGTATTGTTTGGGGTTTTGTGTGATTGGGTTGGGGTTGTTTTTTTTTTTTTTGATTTTGAGTTTCTTCATGCCAGTTTTATCTTTGGTCAGTGTCCTTTTCTGTTTGAAAGTAGAAAAGTATGTCCTCAGAGGAAGCCACGTGATTAACACGAACTAAGATGATCTCACAGAAGTTGCAGAAATAGATACTGACTCAGGTTCAGTAAAAGCAAATTAGTATACACTGATCTCTCTTTTCTTCTCTTAGATTTACTGTCTAAACTATGTAATATCACACCTGATTTATTAGGCTTTTTTTTTTCTTGATGATCCATGTCCAAAAGTTTTATATTCCCAAATTGTGTCTTAAAATGCATGACCTGATTCTTCTTTTATATTCACCCGAGTGAATTTACAATCCATTGTGATTTGGCTTCAAACATTTTTCTTGGCTTTCTGCTTCCCACAATGTGCCATAGTGTCCAGTATACAATAAGTGGCTCTCAAGAAAGGTATTGCAATCTGAGATTACACTAAGTATTCAGGACTAGGAGAAAGTGATGCTCTTGTTATACATGGCTCTGGCTGAAACAACTTTAGAACACTGTGTTGAGTTCTAATAAGACACATTTTAGGAAGGACATTGATAAATTAAAGAGTAAATAGAAGAGAGGAAGGGTCTCATGTTTATAAAATGTAAGGACTGTTTAGAGGAAGTGGTATAGTCAGTCTGTGAAAGAATAGACTCTTGGTAAAGAATATCATAGCTTCTTTAAAAGTCCATTATCTCAGAGAGGGATTAGATTTATCATCATTTTCATCATCAACATTTTTTAAGCCACAGAGGGCAAAACTAGGATTAGAAAGCTGCCAAAATGCAAATTTAAGTTTGGTGATGGAAAAATTTTTTAACAATTAAAGCTATCTGGAAATAAAATGACTTGATGCAAATATGTCAGAGTTCATGAAAAGGTAGATGACCACTTGCATGGTGTCTTACAGAATACATTCTTTTGCACTTAATGAGTCCAATGACCTCTAAGGCACTTTTGGATTCTGAAATTTGGTTTAATTCTGTGAAGTAATTAATGAATACCTGTTGAGTCTCAATTCAAACTCATTCATCTTATCAATTTCCTTATTTGTGCTAAAGACACCACCATTCTTGAAGCTACTCAAGTTCACAATTTTGGAGTCATCATTGACTTTTTATTTTCCTTCATTCTACAAACCTATTCAGCTGCAACTGTTCTCTGATCACAATGGAGAGAGTGTTAGACCCAGTATCAGGAAGATTTAAGGTCAATTCTCTCTGTGTGAGCTATATCTGCCTCAGTTTTCTCATTTGTAAAATGAAGTTAATAACAGCCTCTACCTTTCAACACTATTGAGAAATCAAATGACTAACATCCTAATTCAGATGCTCATCACTCGTAACTGGAATATTGCAGTAGCTTCTGAATTGATCTTCCTACATCCAGTCATTCTTCTCTCTAGTTGGTTGTCATAACATCTAACATCTATTTGGATATCATAACATCAGCTACTTCTCTTATCTATTATATTTTGTAATAGAGTTCCTTGGGTACACAGTTTGATTTTTCTACTAAATTGTTTTTAAATTTATAGAATAAAACAAGCATTTCTATGATAGTATAATAAAAAATTATAATATATGAAACTTGCTATTTCATTTACATATATAATAAATTTATGTGCATGTATTGTATATATAATCATTTTTTTTCATTTTTCCCTCTCATTACTTTAGGGATGGCTACCATTAAAGACAAATCAGTATATTCAAAATTATTCTATACATATTTGTATTTATCAGTTCATTCTCTGGTTGCAGATAAGACTTTCTTCATATATCCTTTGTAATCAATTTGGGCATTTATAATAATCAAATTCCTTATTTCTCAAAGTCATTCTTAAAATAATACCATTATCACTACATACAAATTCGATTGGTTCTACTCATTTTGCTCTTTATTATTTTATGCAAGTCTATCCATGTTTTGCTAAAATCTTTGAGCTCGTGAATTCTTATAGAACACAAGTATTCCATTACAATCATATACACAACTTGTTCAACCATTCCCTAGTTTATTGACATGCCTGCAATTTCTAGTCCTCTACTACATTGTAAAGTTCTTGAGAGCAAGGCCCACATCTTACACATATTTGTATCCCATTAAATATTTAGTACAATGCCTTATGTATATCAAGTACTTTAATAAAAATAGATTTTTTTTCATGGTAAATGAAGTTGATTTCTACAAAATTTTTATGAAATCCACTTGGATACATCCATTTTGTGGATGAAGGAACTGATTCAGAAGGAGGCTCTATGAATGGCTCATACTGTGAATTGGTGATTGAGCTAAATGCAAACCCAAATCTCCTTTTTCCTTTCTCAGAGTGTTTTTTTTTTCATTATACCACCCTGAATTTCTGTCTCTTTTTTTTTTTTTACTCTTGGTCATTGTATCCTCTCGTGGAATTCTGGTGGGTGAAATCGGGCTAGATGATATGATTAATGAAATCTTTCCCTGGTTTCTATAAAGGTCCAGTGGAAGATAATTTCCCAGTTATGTCCTTCAGCACTATAGAAATATAACATTCACAGAACAATAACATAGAGCTTGGACAAATGGAAACTAATATTATGAAGGTGTCATCCACTGAAATGCAGCATATTATAATGCAATCAGGCTGGGTGTGCACTAAATAATTTAATTTTCACCTCAGCCCAACTGAGGGCTTTTAGGCAACTTGAGAGCCTTTTAAATGTGAAGAAAATTTGTTTTACTTTCAAATAAAATTCAGCTGCTCATTTGTCTATATTGTGTATGTTTTGGCTTGTCTTTTGCTAGGACAGGGGTTGTGGAGAATGATCAAGTGCAATTGGCTGCCTTCTCATACTGGGTAACTCTTTGAAGGCTACTAGGAAAATTACATGGGCTGTGATTTGGCTTAGTTGGATTAGCTAATTATGTCTCTTGTATAAACATGTGGCTGTACTTACTTTACTGGTGAAATCTGTGGAGATTTATGGGTTTTCACATTGCTGCCTCCTGCATCTGTCTCTGTGTGTTTGCCCCACTACTGATATCATGTGTTGTACATTCTATGTACAGAGGAAGGAATTATGACTAAAAATGGTACTTCCACTGATAAAGACTTTTAATTACAAATTACTGGAGTTGGTTGAGGGGGACCATATCTATAGCATTATTTTATGTAGGACATATCAATCTCAATTATTTATACCATGTACTATTAAGTACTTAAGTAGATGATTTAAGTAGTGATGATATTATTATCAGTAATTATGTTGGTTAGTGTAAGGTTTACAAGAAATGCTTTTAATATCCCTGAGCAATAGATGTTATTATCATCCCTATTTTACAGATAAGGAAACTGAGGCAAACAGATTAAGTGACTTACCCAAGGTCTCGTTGCTGATAAATATCTGGAGCAGAATTTGAACTCAGGTCTTCCTGATCTCAGGTCTGGCACTCTATTCAATGTGCTCCTAATAGGTTGCACACATGGAACCTATCTAGGTTTTTTTATCTAGGAAATGGTTCTGTTGGGTCCTACCTTGATCAGACCAATATCTGTATGTATTGTGCTTAATTCTAGACATCTTATTTTTAAAAACTAGAGTATAGTCACCAGAATAGAGAGTAGATTGGAAGATACACCATCCGGAGATTTACTTAGGAAACTATGAATATTAAAACTGGAAAAGAAACAGCATGGGGAAATAAGATTTTGTTCTATCAAAAAGTGGTCCTAAAAAGGGATTGGAGATCATTGTTTTGGCCTATAACAAGAACTTGTAGCAATTAGTGAGGTCTCTGAGGAGCAGATTTCTGGTGGATATATGGGAATATTCTGTGCCCTTTGATTTATCACATCAACAAGCTTTTGTTAAGTACTATGTGCTAATATGGGAATTCAAGTAAAACCCAAAAGTGAGACAGTGGCCTGTCCTCAAGGAATTTATATTCTATGAAGGGAAGACAACACATCACAGGAATTTGAAGGGGGTGGACAGCAGGAGAATCAGAAGTATGGACCAGAGAAGAGATAGGGAGTTTCCCATTATTGGAAGGCTATCAAGAGTGTCATTGATCATTTATTAGGGGTGTTACAGATAAGATTTGTGCTTGGAGAGGGGTTAGCCTCAGTAACTTAAAAGTCCCTTATAGCTCAAAGACAAATTCTATGACTTCAATAGGATCACCTGGATTTGGAGGGTCAAAGATAATCCAATTCTTCTGTCACCAGATCTATAGTTATTATAGCACACTGCCCATTTGAGGAATTGATAGGAAGTAAAATTCAAAAAGTGTAGAGAATTTTATTGTAAAAGAAAAGGAGTTTGAACAACAGGATTAAAAACTACTACCTCATCTTTAATTACTCCCTTTTTATTACTGTTACTACCTTAAGTGAGACTCTTCTTACTCTTTAATAAAATAGGAGATAAAACAATGTATGGTAACAATTGATGGATAAGTAGGTTAGTTGACATTCTGAAACCAGAATTTTAGCAAAATTAAACTAGTAAGAAATTGTCAATAGGCGATCTGATATGGAGAAAGGACATGGAAGATGAGGCCTTGGACTTTAGGCTCAACCCCTAGGACTAATCTTGTCTCTTAACAGCATATCCACAAGGAGTCCTAGATCAACAACTCACTGGATCAATATTACCTCTCCCCGAAAACCTGTCTCTCCCTCTCCTCCTGCCCCACTTCTTCTCTTTTTCTTCCTCTCTCCTTCCTCTCTTCCCCTTTCCCTCCTCTCCCTCTCTCTCTCTCTCTCTCTCTCTCTCTCTCTCTCTCTCTCTCTCTCTTTCTCTCTCTCTCTCTCTCTGTCTTTCTGTCTCTCTTTCTCTCCCTCCCTTTATCTCTATTTCTCTCTCCCTCCTTCTCACTCCCCATCTCTGTCTCTGTATATGTATATGTGTCTCTGTTTGTCTCTGTCTCTCTCTCCATCTCTCTGCCTCACTGTTTCTCCCTCTTTCTCTGTCTCTCTCTCTCTCTTTGTCTTTTTTTTTTTAATGAGGCAGTTGGGTTTGGGTTTACTTGCCTAGGGTTACACAGCTAGTAAGTGTTAAGTGTCTGAGGTAGTCAGGTTTTCCTGACTCCACAGCTTGCACTCTATATACTGTGCCATCTAGCTGCCCCTGCTTTCAGTCTCTTTATAGCACATGTACATTCAATTACCAAATCTTATTTCTACCTCTACAGACTCTCTTTCATGCTGTCCCTATTCACAGTTATCTTATTTAGTTCAGACCCTCAAAACTTCTTGCCTAGATTATTGCAACAATCTCTTGAGTACTGTAGTCTCTCTGTTTTATCTCTCTGTACTTAGTCCCCACACTGTGACTAAATTTCCTTAAATGTAGATTCAAGAATGTCGCTTTCTTCTTCAGTGAACTCCAGTAGTTTCTATTACCTCTATAATCAAATGTATAATCCCTTACAGCTATTTGTACTTTCTCTCTTAAACTACCTTATGTTTGGCCTTTTTTCATTTATTTGTATTTATTCTCTTTGTTGTTGTTTGGTTATCATTTCCTACAGGAAGAGTTCCTTGATCCCCTTTGTTGTTGGTGTTCTCTCCCTGTTGTCTAAATAATCAAATATAGACTTACAGTTTAAATGCCATATTTCATCTAAAAGAATATAAATTTTCTGAAGGCAAGTATTGTTTTTATTTATTTATTTACATTCATTTCTTTATAGTTTTTTTATTATTTGCATCTACTGCAATGTGTTGACTGTTTTATAAATGCATGTTGAATTAGATTCCAATTTTAACATTATATAATTCTATAATTCTTTTTGGTGAGCAGATTTGTCTGGCTAGTATCTTAGCATCTCCTAAGTGAATAAATTTATTGCCTCAAATCCCCATTGTTGTGTCCTGAATTCTTCTTTTTGGACTTCATTGACACCAACCTCCCTATTCATAAAATGGACCTGTGTCATTTGTCTGTCCATCTCTAAATGGACATTTTAAAATAGCCATGCTGGTTCTTGGACTGAACCTAGACAATTTGCTTATAGTACTTTCATCCCTCTATCTTTTCCTCCTATGGATAGATATCTTGACATAATATCTTGTCTCATTCATAGATTAATCTTGCTATCTGTTCATCCCTCTAATAACCAACTGCTGACTTTATTCTCATATTCCAGTTCCTAGCCTTCATGTATCCATTCCTTAATTCTTTATCTAAGACTTTCTTAAGTCTAGACCATTTAGCAAACATTCCATCCTTGGATCAGACATCTATTGATTCCTTCATGTAAACTAATATGCATGTTTCTTAATAAATATAAAATGCCTTTTGTATTACATTTTGGTATTGATTTTTACCCTTGTTCTCCCTAAGATCCTTGAAAAACAAAATATTCTATGACCATATTCCATGTTGCTGAAAGGAAAGGTTGTTCATCATTGTCCCTAGGAAATTTCAATCCAAAATCTTTTTTTAATAGATCCTTTCTAGGATATTCCTTTTTTTCTCCTCCCCCAATACTGAGCCCTTCCCTGGGAGATTGAATATGGTAGAATGGATATTTTGAAAAAGATGGCATCATAGAGCTTGCCTTGAGAAGAACAAGAAGGAAGTAAGACACAGAGCCACAGTTAATGATTATTGCAAAGCTTTTAATCACCAGGGATGGATGGGGGAACTTGCAAAAGGCTTTTATTTCTGAAATGCTTCGGTTTTAATAACATAGTGTCAGGATTTCAATTTTTGCTCTTTTATTGCCTTTAAATTGGCAGCTCATAGAAGTCAAGTTTTAAAAATAATAAAAAGCAAAACAATTATGGGTGTTCTATCAGAGCCTTTTTTATAATTCTTAAGACAAATTGAAATGTTACATGTTGTTGGAATAGATAAAGGTATTAGAGACTTCTTAAATGAACCACAAAGGAATAAGGTTATGGGCAAACAGAAATCTGAGTAAAACTTTTTATCTTGTTTTATAGCCTGTAACCTGGCTCAGACTGTCTTTTGCTTCAGTAGCATGAGACACATTTGCCAGCCAGCTATGGTAACTTGAGCTAGTACCTTTGGGTTCATCTGGGTTGTACTGACCTATGTCTTGCCACTGGACTCTAAATGATTCTGGAGGAGATGCCTCTGCACAATCCTCCCTCGCTTATATCCAATTCACTTGCAAAGCAAGACATCACGTTCTTGATATTATTTGTCCTCTTCAAGAATGAAGTATGAATAATAACAACAGATTCATTTAAGAAAGTAATTAGTAGCTTTCCCTTTACCACTCATTACATAGGCCTTTCTTTCACTGCCATCTTTACCACTCTTTCGTTTTTCTTCTTCCCCATCCTGTATTTTCTGTTTCAGCTTACCAACCTCACAAGAAGAGAAGAGTATAGATGGACAACAGATGCCAGTTGATCTTGTGAAGGAGGTTGAAAGTAGGCTTTTTTTGTTTCCAGAGTCCTTGAATTTTAGTATGGAGGAGATGACAGATCTTTTGCCCTCCCGCTAATATCCCAAAAGAGAGAAGAATGCTGAAAAAATCTTTTGCTTACATGGATTCTCTCAGTTTTAGTGACCACACATATCATATAGGATGCTTTGCTAGCTTGCAATCATTCACTGTATATCTATCCCATGTAATTGCCACCCAAACCTTCCATGTAATTGCCCTCTTTCTCTCCCTAGCAAACAAACAATTATACTAATTATTTTACCTTTTTTCTCTTGGAGAAATTGGCCTTGACTACTTATCTAGTACTTCACTTACATACTATTGAAAAAGTTACTATCTTTAACTGTGAAAATCAATCCAAATCACAGAATGCCAGGACTAGAAGGGTCCTTAAAGTGCATTTAGCTTAAACTGCTTGCTTTGCAGATGGAAAAACTGAAGAGAAAAAGATCAAGCTGAGAGTTAATGCCAGTACTGAACTAAATTCTCAACCTTATTCAATTTTCCCCTCACTGGAAGTTCTTTTTTTTAGTTGGTGGGATTTGTTGATATGTTATATTTTGTTTTTAATGAAATCAAATTCCAAAGGACTTCTTTTCTAGCTACTTGGCCTCTTGTTCTGATCTTAATTTCTCAGTATTAAGATTAGAACAAGATTTTTTTGTCTTCTCCAAATATCTCTATTTTCCTCTTCTGGGTATATTTCAGTCTTATTTCTACAACACTGGCTAGCCTGGTGAGGACCCTCTCAGCTAGAAAGATTGCAAGCTCCACTCTAGATTATATTATAATTTAGCAGGAGACTGAAAAGCAATGGTCATTGGCTCAATGATGAGCGAATATAAAATGGGCAAATCCACCCACAAGGTTCATATCCTGTAAAGAGATGTCTTAGGGCCATTGAATAGATCAGTAATACGAAGCTGTGACCTGACAATGCCAGAATGATTGGTATAAAAACATTTTTTCAGAAACCTAGTCATTTGAACTGTTTCTTTGTTGCCTGTGGCTACTTTGCTCAGTTGGATTGAGCCTGCTCTAATGAGGCTGTCATGAGTCTGATCTTGTCCCCATGTGGGCCTGCTAGCTTTATTTCCAATGCACAGTCACTGGCTATAGATTAGTTTTAGCCAGAGATATCAAAGAAAATGGACAGAATTAAGAGTTGTGGGAAGTGACCTTAGACATGATTGAGACCATTTTATAAATGAGGGATTCATGGTCCCGATAGACAATAATAATAATATCTCGTGTGTGGAGTTTGTGTGTGTGTGTGTGTGTGTGTGTATTATATTCAACAGAAATTAAATGACATGGACAAGGTCACACAGCTAATAAGTGTCTGGGATCACATTTGAACTCAGTACTCCTTGAGTCCATGCCCTGATCTCTATACCTTGCATCACAGGCTGATTTCTGAAAAACCTGATAAAACTTCCATGAAATGATGTTGAATAAAGTGAGCAGAACCAGAACATTGTACACAGTAACAGTAAGATTATGGGATCATCAGCTAGGATAGACTTACCTCTTCTCAGCAATGCAGTGATCCAAGACAATTTCAACAGCCTTGAGATGGAAAATGCATTCTTCATCCAGAGAACTATGGAGACTAAATGTGGATCAAAGCATATTCTTTTTTCTTTGTTTGCTTTTTCTTTTTGTGGTTTTTCCCTTTTGTTCTGATATTTATTCCATAACATGATAAATATGGGAAACATTTAAAATGACTGTAAGTGTAAAATCTATACCAGATTGCTTGCTGTCTTGGAAAGTGGGGAGATAAAGGAGGGAAGAAGAAAGAAAAAATGGAACTCAAAATCTTACAAAAATGAATGTTGAAAACTAGTTTACATGAATCTGGAAAAATAAAACATTATTGAGGACAAAAATATACCCCGAATCTAGCTGTCCCTAGTGTCTTGTGTGGTCACACAGCTAGTTATTGATGGAGCAAATACCACTGCTAATTTAATCATATTTATTTCCAACAATACTTTCAGTAAGTCAGCACCAACCCATACATATTTTTAGAGGAAAAAAAGAAAAAAGAAAAAAACCCCAAACTTTCTTACCTTCCTCTGATATTGCAGCAGTAGGATGCTACAATAACGTTTTAGGCTACCTCAAACCCCCAAATTATTATCATTATATTTGATGTATCATATTCCTTTCATAACAACTCATATTTCTACAACAAATTAAGGTTTTAGAAATGCTTTCCTCATAACAACTCTATAAAATAAGTAATAGGTGTAGTATTATCTTCATTTTAGAGATGAAGAAGCTGATACTCAGACAAATTAAGCTTTTCCCGCAGTCACAAATATTACTATTACCAATTCATAGATGAGTGTATTTCCACAGAGTAGTAAGCCATGGAGACACATAACCAATTCTTTCAAGGTTCTAAGCCCAGAGCATATCCTATTATACTAATACTATAGTGTAATGCCATTCTTTTACTGATAGGACTCTTAATTTATTATTCAGTATTGAAGGTGTTCCCTTTTCGCAGTGTATTCACAGCCTTACTTTTGGAAGAGAGTAAAGGGAAAATTAAAAAAAAAAAGTTAAATGTACAGGATGTTTGAAAACATCTTAGAAAATGTATTTGAAAGAGCCAAAATTTGTGGTTAACATAGTGAATTAAGAAATTATTGAAACTGTACAAATATGTATAAATATATTGGATTTGTCATATATTTTAGCATACTTAACATGTATTGGGCTACCTGCCATCTAGGGGAGGGAGGTGAGGGGAAGGAGGAAAAAAATTGGAACAGAAAGTTTTGCAAAGGTCAGTGTTGAAAAATTACCCACACATATGTTTTGCAAATAAAAAGATTCAATATAAATACTTTAAAAAAAATTTTTAAAAAGAAAAGAAATTATTGAAAACCCATCTAATGTCTCAGTAAGTGAACTCTTTCATGGCCGGGGTGCTTAAATTAGTATTCATTAACATTCCTTATCTGGAAGCCATTATTTAGGCTTACTAACATGGCCATATTGAGCAAGCACAAAAATGGAAAACACCACAAGTATTAATTATGAATATGAATTTGTAAGGTCAATTGTTTTACTTTTATGGGCCTATAGGGCTCTGAAGAAAGAGCCTAAAATATTTTAAGCTCATTTAAAATTCTGAATCAGGGTGGGGAAAGCAAATGGGAGTTTAGAGTGAACTGTGCTTGGCAAAATGTCCAGAGCCCGATCTACAAATACCTTGGCAACAGTTCAGAGCCCAGTTTTATTATCTTGTAGAGCTACTCTGAGCTGTCTGTAATCACAGTCTAGGCATCAAAGGCCAGCTGTCCCCCCTGAACCTTGACAGTCTGTATAAACTAATTACTTTTTTATGGGCCATTCTTTCCACGGTGTGGAGAGAGGACCTATTAAACCAAGTTCAATATTATATACAAACTTTTAAAATTATTATTATTTATCTAGGTTCCAGCTGTTTGCCTTAGTAAATGACATTCCTGGCAAGGGTTAGGTTATGTGACCATGGACTTAATTAAAATACAATATAGTTTTTTTTTAATAAATGAAAAGTTGAATGCTGGTATAACCCAGAAATTCCTTTTGCACATTAGTGCTACTAATCACAACTTTATTCAAGGGGAAAAAAACTTGAAGGTTAAATTAAAGGTCTAGATTTTTTATTTTTAAATTGCCAAATCATATAACTCAATTCAATTGATATCGCTTCCTGATGGAATTGATTTTCAATGTGTAAGAATTATTCCCTAATCTAAGCTTCAGGGCCCTTCCAGCTAAGGAGTCTTCCCTTCTTGGAGAGCACATCTTTCTGAAAATCAACAGCTTCTCCCCATGTTTAAAGGGAATCTTATATATTCCTTTTGTCTAACTTTATTTGATTTTTAATGTCTACCAGAATTGTCAAATGCAAATAAACTCGAATCTTTTTCAGACAATTTAAACATATATCCATAGAAAATTTTCTTGATGGTTTCATTCAGTCATTCATCAGACATTTATGCTATTTGGTAAGTATAATCAGTTAAAATGGGAAGCTCTAGGAATTTTCTTCACTAGCCATCCCCAAACATCTATACCTCATGTTGGATTTTCCCCCTGTCCTCATCACATTTCATGCCCCTTTCCCTGGATATACTCATGCAACACAACCACACACATATGTGTGCTGCCACAAACATTCTTGCACATGTGGGGTCCTTTCCCTCCTCTAAGATCTCTTTGAGATATAGGCCCAGTAGAAACACTGCTAGGTCAAATGGTATGCACAGTTTGATAACTTTTTGAGCATAGCTCCAAATTGCTCTCCAGAATGGTTGGATCCGTTCACAGCTCCACCAACAATGTATCAATGTCCCAGTCTTCCCACATGCCCTCCAACATTCATCGTTATCTTTTCCTGTCATCTTAGCCAATCTGACAGGTGTGTAGTGATATCTCAGAGTTGTCTTAATTTGCATTTCTCTGATCAATAGTGATTTGGAGTACCTTTTCATATGAGAAGAAATAATTTCAAATTATTCTTCTAAAAATTTTCTGTTCATATCCTTTCAGCATTTATCAATTGGATAATGGCTTGAATTTTTATAAATTTGAGTTAATTCTCTATATATTTTAGAAATGAGGTCTTTATTAAAGCCTTTAAATGTAAAAATGATTTCTTAATTTATTGCTTCTCTCCTAATTTTGTCTTTATTAGTTTTGTTTGCACAAAAACTTTTTGAGTTAATATAGTCAAAATTATCTATCTGGTGTTCAATTAAGAATTCCATTTCTTCTTTGGACACAAATTCCTTCCTTCTCAACAGATCTGAGAGGTAAACTATGCTATGTTCCTCTAATTTATTTATAATATCACACTATGTCTAAATCATGAATCCATTCAGATCTTATCTTGGTATGCGGTGTAAGGTATGGGTCAAGCCCTAATTTCTTCCATACTAGTTTCCAATTTTCCCCACTAGTTTTTGTCAAATAATGAGTTCGTATCCAAGAAGCTGGGGTCTTTGGGTTTCTCAAACATTAGATTGCTATAGTTATTACCTATTTTGTTCTGTGATCCTATTCTATTCCACTGATCAACTACTCTATTTCTTAGCCAATAGCAAATGGTTTTGATGACTGCTGCTTTATAATATAGTTTTAGATCTGGTGCAGCTAGGCCACCAAATGCCATCAGCATTTTTTTTCATTAATTCCCTTGCAATTTTTGACCTTCTGTTCTTCCAGATGAACTTTGCTACTATTTTTCTAGTTCTTCAAAATAATTTCTTGGGAGTTTGATTGGTATGGTATGAAATAAGTAGAATTGTAATTTTTATTATACTCACTCAGCCTACCCATGAGCACTTGATATTTTTCTGATTAGATCTGACCTTATTTATGTGAAAAGTCTTTTGTAGTTTAGTTCATATAATTTCTGACTTTTCCTTGGCAAATAAATTCCCAGATATTTTATACTATCAACAGTCATTTTGAATAGAATTTCTTTTTGTATCTCTTGATGCTGAACTTTGTTGTTAATATATAAAAATGCTGATGATTTATATGGATTTATTTTGTATCCTGTAACTTTGCTGAATTTGTAAATTGTTTCTTGTAGTTTTTTAGTTGAGTCTCTAGGGTTCTCTAAGTATACCATCATGTCTTCTGCAAAGAATGATAATTTGGTTTCCTCATGACCTACTTTAATTCCTTTAATCTCTTTTTCTTCTCTTACTGCCAAAGCTAACATTTCTAATACAATATTAAATAGTAATGGTGACAGTGAGCAGCCTTGTTTCACTCCTGATCTTATTGGGAATGGTCTTAGTTTGTCCCCATTACATATGATGCTTGCTGATGCTTTTAAATAGATGCTACTGATCATTTTAAGGAAAAGCCCATTTATTCCTATACTCTCTAGTGTTTTTAATAGTAAAGGGTGTTGGATTTTATCAAAGGCTTTTTCTGCATCTATGGAGATAATCATATGGTTTTTGTTAGTTTGGCTATTAATATAATTGATTATGCTGATAGTTTTCCTAATATTGAACCAGCCCTGCATTCCTGGTATAAATCCCACTTGGTCATAATGTATTATCCTGGGGATGACTTTCCGTAATCTCGTTGCTAATATTTTATTTAAGATTTTTGCATCAATATTCATTAGGGAAATTGGTCTGTAGTTTCTTTCTCTGTTTTCATCCTACCTAGTTTAGCTATCAGCACCATATCTGTGTCATAAAATGAATTTGGTAGAACACCTTCTTTCCCTATTTTTTCATATAGTTTATATAGTATTGGAATTAATTGTTCTTTGAAAGTTTGGTAGTATTCATATGTAAATCCACCTGGCCCTGAAGATTTTTTCTTATGGAATTGATTATTACCTTGTTCTATTTCTTTTTCTAAAATAAGGTTATTTAAATAATTTATTTCCTTAGGGCTTGACCCACATCTAACACCACATACCAAGATAAGATCTAAATGGGTTCATGATCTGGATATAGTGATAGTATAAGTAAATTAGAGGAATGTAATATAGTTTACCTCTCAGACCTATGGAGATGAAATAAATTTATGTCCAAAGAAGAACTGGAACTCTTAATTGAAAACCAGATAGATAATTTTGACTATATTAAGTTAAAAAGTTTTTGTACAAACAGAACCAATGCAGTCAAGATTATGAGGGAAGCAATAAATTGGGAAATCCTCTTTACATTTAAGGGTTCTGATAAAGGTCTCATATTCATAAAAATTCAAGCCATTCTCCAATCGATAAATGGTCAAAGGATATGAACAGACAATTTTCAGAGGATGAAATTAAAATTATTTATACTCATATGAAAAGGTGCTCCAAATCACTATTGATCAGAAAAATGCAAATCAAGATAACACTGAGGTACCACTACACACCTGTCAGATTGGCTAAAATGACAGGAAAAGTTAATGATGAATGTTAGAGGGGATGTGGGAAGGCTGGGACACTGATGCATTGTTGGTGGAGCTGTGAACGGATCCAGCCATTCTGGAGAGCAATTTGGAAATATGCTGAAAAAGTTATCACACTATACATACCCTTTGACCCAGCAGCATTTCTCTTGGGCTTGTATCCCAAAGAAATCATAAAGGAAGGAAAGGGACCCACATGTGCAAGAATGTTTGTGGCAGCCCTTTGTGTAGTGGCTAGAAACTGGAAACTGAATAGATGTCCTTCAGTTGGAGAATGGCTGAATAAATTATGGTATATGAATATTATGGAATATTATTGTTCTGTAAGAAATGACCAGCAGGAAGATTTCAGAGAGGCCTGGAGAGACTTGCATGAACTGATGCTGAGTGAAATGAGCAGAACCAGGAGATCATTATACACAGCAATAACAATACTATATGACAATCAATTCTGATGGACATGCTCTCTTCAACAATGAAATGTTTCAAACTACTTCCAGTTGTTCACTGAAGAAAGCCATATACACCCAGAGAGAGGGATGTGAAATGTGGACCGCAACATAACATTCTCATACTCTTGATTGATGTTTGCTTACATTGTGTTTCCTTTATCTGATATGTCTTTTGTGTAGATACTATTTTTCTTCCACAACAATGATAAGTTTGGAAATATGTATACATATATTCGATTTGTCAAGTATTTTAACATAATTAACATGTAGTGGATATCCTATCATCTAGGGGAGGGGTGGGGAGTTGGGGGGAAAAATTTGTAACAGAAAGCTATGTAAGGGTTAATGTTGAAGAATTACCCAAACATATGTTTTGCAAATAAAATAAAATTTTTTTAAAAAAACAATTTTTTCCTCTTCTGTTAACCTGGGCAATCTATATTTTTGTAGATATTCCTTCATTTCATTTAGATTATCAAATTTATTGGCATAAAGTTGAGCAAAGTAACTCCTAATTATTACTCTAATTTCCTCTTCATTGGACGAAAATTCTTTCATTACGGTTTTGAGACTAAATTTGATTTTCTTCTTTCATTTTTCTAATTAAATTAACTAAAGGCTTATCTATTTTATTATTTAATTTTCATAGAACCAACTCTTTGTTTTATTTATTAATTCAATAGTTTTCTCATTTTCAATTTTATTAATCTCCCCCTTTTATTTGCAGAATTTCAAATTTGGTATTTAATTGAGGGTTTTAATTTGGTTTTTTTCCTAGCTTTTTTAGTTGTATGCCCAATTCATTGATATTCTCTTCCTTTATTTTATGCAAGTAAGCATCTAGAGATATAAAATTTTTCCTTATAACTGCTTTGGCTGTATCCCATAAATTTTGGTCTTATTATTGTCATTCTCCTGGATGAAATTATTGATTGTGTCTATCATTTGCTGTTTCACCCATTTATTCTTTAGTATTAGATTATTTAAGTCCCAATTAACTTTTGGTATATTTTCTCCTGGCCTTATATTACATGTGATTTTTATTGCATCATGACCTGAAAAAGATGCATTTACTATTTCTGCCTTTCTGCATTTGATTTTGAGGTTTTCATGCCTTAATACATGGTCAATTTTTGTATAAATTCCATGAACCACTGAGAAAAAAGTAAACTCCTTTCTGTCTCCATTTAGTTTTCTCCAAAGATCTAGCATACCTAACTTTTCTAACATTTTATTTACCTCCTTAACTTCTTTCCATTTATTTTATGGTTTGATTTATCTAGTTCTGAAAGAGCAAGGTTGAGATTCATTAGTATAGTTTTGCTGTCTTTTTCTTCTTGCATCTCTCTTAAGTTCTCCTGTAGGAATTTGGATGCTATACCACTTAGTGCATATATATTTAGTATTCATACCACTTCATTATCTATGGTACCCTTTAGTAAAATACAGTTTCCTTTCTTATCTCTTTTAGTTAGATCCCCCTTTGCTTTTACTTGATCAGAGATCAGGATTGCTACCCCTGCTTTTTTTTCATGTGAAGCATAATATATTCAGCTCCAGCTCTTTACCTTCACTCTGTATGTATCTCTATACTTTGTATGCATATCTTATAAACAACATATTGTAGGATTCTGGCTTTCAATCAAGTCTGGTATCTGCTTCTGTTTTATGGGAGTGTTCATCCCATTCAGATTCACAATTAAAATAAATAATTCTGTATTTCCTGCCATCTTATTTACCCAAAGTTATATTTTTCTCTTTCCTTTCCCCTTTCTCCTTTCCTCCCTCCTTAGTATTTGCTTTTGATGACCACCTCCCTCAAGTAGTCCTCCCCCTTTTAGAGCCCCTCCCTCATTTTTATACCTTTCCCCTGATTGTTCTATTTTCCCTTTCTTTTCCCCCTTTCCCTCCCACTTCCCTATAAGGTGTGACAAGTTTCTCTGTGAAACCAAATATGTCTGATATCCTCTCTTAGAGCCCAATCTGATGAGAGTAAGATTCACATAATGCTCATTCCCTTGCATTTTTCCCTCAATTATATTAGGTTTTCTTCGTCTCTTCATGAGATTTTTATCTTGTTTACCTCCTTTTTTACCTTGTTTTACCTCCTTTTTTCTCTTATTCCAGTATGATCCCCTTTCTACTTCATTTATTTTTCATATTTCAAAGTAATATCAAATTATACCCATATCCTCTAAAGTATACCCATAATAGAAATATAGTTTTCAAGAATTCTTTCCTTTTTACCTTTTTATGCTTCTCTTGTGTTCTGTGTTTGGAGGTCAAATTTTTTGTTCAGATCTGGTCTTTTCATTAAAAACAGGTGAAATTCACCTATGTCATTAAATGTCCATCTTCTTCCATGAAAGATAATGCTCATTCTAACTGGATAGCTTATTTTTGGTTGTAATCCAAGTTCCTTGCCTTTTGGAATGTCTGATTCCAGGCCCTTTGATCCTTTAAGGTGGAAGCTGATGGATCCTGGGTAATCCTTATTATTTCTCCTCAGTATTTGAATTGTTTCTTTCTAGCTGTTTGCAATATGTTTTCCTTGGTGTGATAATCCTCAAATTTAGCCTCGATATTCCTTGGGGATTTAACTTTGGGGTCTCTTTCAGGAAGGGATTGGTGAATTCTTTCTGTGGCTATTTTACCTTCTGATTCTAAAACATCAGGGTAGTTTTCTTTTATGATTTCCTGTAAGATAGTGTCTTTGTTCTTTTTTTTCATCATTACTTTCAGGAAGTCCAATTATCTTTAGATTGTCTCTCCTACATCTATTTTCCAGGTCAGTTGTTTTTCCTAGGAGATATTTCATATTTTCTTCTATTTTTTTTGTTTTTATTTGAATGATTCTTGAAGTCTTATTGGTTCATTCACTTCCATTTGTTTAATTCTAATTTTTAGCGCATTATTTTCTTCAGTTACCTTTTTTAGCTATTTTTGTAATTGGCCAATTGAAATTTTTTGTTCATTGCAATCTTTTTTCCATTTCTCCAATTTTATTTTTCAGTGAATTGGTGTCTTTTTCATATCTCTTTTTCAGGGCATTATATCTTTCTTGTACTGATTTCAATTCATTTCCCCATTTTTCTTCTAACTCTCTTTTGAGATTCTTTATGCAATCTTCCAGCAAAACCTTGTGAAATGGGGACCAGCTTATGTCTCCCTTTGTGGCTTCCTCTGGATTTCCCTTACCTCAGGAACTTCTCTCTCTCCATAAAAGCTGTCTATGGTGAGAGCTCTTTTTTGTTTTTTATTCATTTTTTAAAGCTTGAGTTCTGTTCAAAGTAAAGGAGCAACAGCTCTTTAATTTGCACTGGGACAGTTCTTCTGATTGACATCTGGTGCTGGGCAATCTGGGCCCAGTTCGGGGTTCTCAGTGATTTACAATCTACCTTTTATAAAAGGCAAATCTGCCAAAGCACCTTCTTGTAACCAGGGCAGAGTGGCCCAAGAGCCTCACAGAAACTTTCCAGGTGCTTACAAACTGCCACCCTCTGAGTCCCAGCCTGCCTTCCTGCTTTGTGTTCCAGAGCTGCCATCTGGGCTTAGCAGATTGTCACCCTGCCTGACTGAAACAGGCCTGTTCTGAAGTTCTTCCAAGGTAACTTCTTCTGGGAATGTGTTGTACTCCATATAATTGGAGGGTAATTTGACTCCAAAATCAGTTTAGAGGCTTAATGTGCTGTTGGTCTGAGAGAAGGTCAGAGGAGGTCACAGAGAGTGGTGTCTGCTTTCTATCATGTTGGCCCCGCCTCCCCCCCTGTATTTTTTCTTAATAATAGCTTTTTGTTTTCAAAATATATGCAAATATAGATTTCAACATTCCCCCTTGTAAAACTTTGTGTTTTAAATTTTTTCTCCCTCCTTTCCTCCTAGATAGCAAATAATCCAATATAAGTTAAGCATGTGCAATTCTTCTTTACATATTTACAGAATTATCAAATTGCAAAAGAAAAATCAGATTAAAAAGAAAAAAAATGAGAAAGGAAAAATAAGCAAGCAAATAATAATTTTAAAAAGGTGGGAAAATATGTTGTGATCAACTTTCAGTCACCATAGCCCTCTCTGTGGGTGCAGATGGCTCTCTCCATCAAAAGTCTATTGAAACTGTTCTGAATCACCTCATTGTTGAAAAGAGCCATGTCCATCAAAATTGATCATCACATAATAGGGTTGTTTCTGTGTATAATATTTTCTTGGTTCTATGAAGTTGTATTTTAAAAGACTTTTGGAAAAGGCAATGATGACCCTAAAGGACTATGTTGCTAATCATTATAATAAAAATAATCATTAATAACTACACAATCATGATAACAAACTTATTTGAATCTTACAGCAACCCTGAGAGGTAAATGCAATTGTTGAACTTTTTTATAGTTGAAGAATTGTGATAAATAGAAGTGGTTCATTGCCTAGGCTCAAACAGCTACTGTTCAAACTCAAACATCCCTGTTCTCTGTCAAGTCACCAAGCTCCTAATGATGCTAATGATGGGTTGACGTTTAAGGATGAGCACTCTCATCAATTCTTCTCAGATCATTCATATAATGCAATTTTTTTATCTCCCAGCATGTAGTTTTTTTTTTTATTGCTTCTGCTTTGAGTATAATTTGATTGACTTAAATCCATTGTGGATTATCTAAATTAGTCCAGTGATGGCTTGAGAAGGAAAAATTGCTTGCTTTTGAGTCATTATTGGTTGTTGTTACAGTTGTTTTAAAGAGAATTGGTCTTTTTTTCTTAGTTCTTATGTACTTTTGATTCTCACATAAAATGAGATTTTCAGAAATAATTACCAATCTTTTATAGGATTCCATGTTAAAGTCATTTCTAGAACAGATAACAGTTAAAGGAATATTATTAAGTAATTCAGGTACAAATAGAACGATAGGCTCACCGAGCTTGAAAGGACCTTTGAGATTACTCTCTTTTCTTAACAGAAACTTAGAGGAAGAAAATGACTTATCCAAAACCACAAAGATAATTAATATTAGATGGAGCTGGGACTTGAACTCTGATTTCCTGATTCTAAAGCCAAGTATTTGCCTTTTTAATATTTATTACTGGTCACCTCTGTTTCTCTATTTCTGTTTTAAGGCCAGTTCTGAAACATATTTAGTATTTCCAAGTCCTTTTCTTGCATGTTAAAGATTGGTGGAAGACATTTAAAGATATAAATTGAGAGAAGAGCAACTTTCCTATCAGCATTTGATGATCATTATAATCTGAATATCATCTCTCACTCCAGCCACAATGAGAGGATTTCATGATAGGAAAATGGCCTTTTTTTTGTCTAAAACATAGGCCTTTTCAGTCTGGAGTCTAACTGTCTTTACTGGTCTGTGGCAATTCCATATTTTTCATGAGTTTAAGCAATAAAAGCAAGTTGACTTACTCAGCCAGAAAAAGAGTGATAAATACTAATTGAATTTTACTTTACTGTGTCCTGCAGTTGGAGATAAGGAAGCTTAAAGATGATGACAGGGGAAAAAAAACAAACAACATATAGTCTATTTTCTTGCATGGCAAATATCAGCATTGCCTGACTGGCAATCTCTCCTCCTTTTCCCCTAATGTGCAAACAGTACTCAACCTATCAAAGTAGCCCCTGGCCTCAGTAGCTGCCAGAGTAGTTGTTAATATCCAAAGTAATTACTCAATGGTATTTACAGCATAGAGAGAAGGTTTTACATTGATAGAAACTGAAATAGAAATCGCCAATTCAGAACTCCACTTCTCATGACTTTTCAGGGCTTCAAATGATATTTTTGAGTTCTATATTTTAAAAAAATAGTATTTTTTTATTCTTTAAAATAATATTTTACCCTTTAAGAAACCAAAATGTAATAATGATAATAATAACAATAAAGAGAACATTAGCCAACATGGAGTAGGGACTAGGATGTTTAATTTCTAAAATTAAAAGGTTTTTCATCCATTATGGCATCAGTGTAGACTATCTTCAGTTTCATGGTTCAATCCTCCATGCAGGCCAGACTCCATTCAAAAAGCAGTCAAATTATCAAAAATAAAATATTTAATTTAACTAACAAAGTATATGGTCCAAAAAAAAATCATTAATCTCTCACGAATTAGTAGGAAATAATTCTGCCACAGATCATCATGCCAAATCAAGATTAGTAAAGAATTCATCCTCCAAAGACACTGAATAAAGGACTGCTATATGAGACCCTTTTCTGAACATCTTTTCTCCTTAGCTGTTATTTGGTGAAGTTTTGCCTCTACCACTGTCAATCCTAGTTAGCTCTACCTCCTGTCTTTTGTTTTAGCTCTGACTCTGGAACTGTTACTCCATTCTGAAGCCCCCTTCTTATCATTAATCACCAAAGCTCCACCTTAATGACTTCTTTATTGCCTTTAACTCTGTTTCTCCTTTATTCTACTTTTACTGTAGATAAGTGATCTTTTAAATTCTATCTTACAACCCAAATAACTTGCAGCTGTTGTAAATATTGTTCTAAAGACTATCTGGGCTATTCATCATTTTTCCCCTTTATTTTTCCTGTCTCACCTCTCTAACTATATAGCTAAAAAGAGTAACCCAGGGTGATTTCTATGAATACTTTGCCTTGTATGGCCATTGAATTGGTCTCTTGAAGAATCCCTAAATAAGTTGTGGTATGGCCCTTCCTCACCTCTATCCACAGAAGGTGAAGCTTATATGAGTTAGAGTGATTGATTTTTCTCTTACCTTTTCAAAGATTCAGAGATATATTGTGTGTTCTCCATATT
This sequence comes from Myrmecobius fasciatus, assembly GCA_023553655.1. Classification (NCBI taxonomy): domain Eukaryota; kingdom Metazoa; phylum Chordata; class Mammalia; order Dasyuromorphia; family Myrmecobiidae; genus Myrmecobius; species Myrmecobius fasciatus. Next base: position 87,169 of record JAJPUD010002835.1, on the reverse strand, counting down.
ATCTTGTTTTTCACTGTTTCTGAAGTTTTATTCAAAGGCATATATCTATATATCTTTGTTGGATCTTTTAAATCCCATAAGACCCTGTCTTGCAAATGGTATTGACATTTTAATAAGACCCAGGAAAGTAGGCAAACAAGTGTAGGAGAAGGGGAGTGGTATAAGCAATGAATCTTCTGTTGGCAGATATTCTTGGCGTTACAACAAAGCCCTTCTAATATATACAGATGTATGTGTGCATATGTACATATTATTATACATGTTAAATTAACAGTATTTTTCTCCTTCTGATTAATATGACCTCAAATGTGACCATTTTATGCCTGTGAAAGAATCTAATGGTACTTTTAAGTATAGCCACAATCACAATTCAAATATTTATATTTAGGTACTTTGACAATTATGCTGAGAAATTCAGACTCATTTTTATGATCAAATTCATCCCCTGATATTGCCCAATATTTCTTTCTTCATGATGCTAAAACAATTGATGAAATCAGTCAAGCAGTCTATTAAGTTTTATTCATACAAAACCAATAATACATTAAGTGAATTTTCTATCTTTCTGATAGTTATTTTGTATATCAGGATGACCCAGGCTTTGGCAACTAGTTATATATCCTTTGCCAAATAATAGCCAGACAGTTCTCAAAAATGGTATGTCTATTTTGCAATAAGCAGTTATTTGGTGGGGGAAAAAAACAAAAACAAAAACAAAAAACTCTTTGGCCAGAGCAAGATTATTAACTTTCTACTTTTCAACCAGTTATGGTATAGTTAAGATTTCCTGCTAATATATTTCTGAACTTTCAAGGAAGAACAGTGAGGTAGGAATTAACTCAATTCTTAAGGAAAGTAGCAATTTTGAATTTTTTTTAATATGTATGCATGCATTTGCACATGTTTTTCTATGAGGGGAGAGGTGACTTGACATAGCGGAAAGAGGTGATGTTGGAGCCAGGAAGACCTAGAGTCAGTTCTACATCCTACTTCTGAGCAATACTGGATTTGTGGCTGTTAGCAAGTCAATTTCTCAGTATTCTACTGAGTCTTTTTCAAAGGAGTGTAACTTAAAGATGAGCTGTCGGTCTGTATCAGTGAAGAGAATTTTCATTTGGTGAGTTCTGTTTACTAATGAAATTTCTGGTCCATGCCCAAAATAATGGGCAAGGTACTTAAGGGAATGGGAAGAAAAATACAAAATGGAGCCTTTGATATCAAATAGCTTACAGATAAGACGTTATTAACACCAGAAAAGCTAACTACAGAGAGAAGTCATAGCACAGGCCTAGATGCCCAAGAAAATGTTTCATGAGAAGGGCAGTGCATTGAGATAGACTATTTGAATCCCAAACTCCTGAGACTTCTTTACACGTATATTTCTGATCATAACCACATCATCTCTGGTGGACAAAAATCATTATGATGAACCTTCATAATGTTATAAAGTACCAGCAGAAAATAAAGTGTTTCACTTTATTGGAAAGAGACAATTTTAGTGTATGTCTCATTTATTACATATAGCTAATGGGATACTCTGCCTCACATCTGTCCTTGATTTGAACTACCTACTTTCCAGCTGCCTAAGTCATTTTTCTATAGTGTATGTCACACACTCAATCTGAATTCACTTCAATGGATCTTCTGAGTGAAATGTTTGTATTTACTGGTAGTGAATAAGTAAATTGAGATTATATTGTACAGGTCGAAGAATTTGGAAGCCTTGATACTCATATAGAGCTCTCTTTTCCTAATTTCTATAGAGGAAATATTTGCCATCTGTATCATATAGTGTATGTCAGAAAAGCCATACAATTGGGACTACATTTATATCAGTAGGCTTTTTCCAATCTTTTGATATAATATTCCCCATTCCTCAGACATGAAACTTCCTCTTCCATCACTGTATCCATTTTTGGAATATTCTTTCTCCTAACTTTTCTATGTAGACTATCTGATTTCTTTTGAGACTTACATTAAGAGCCATTTCCTGCAAGAAGACCTTTTCTAAATTACATAGATACTCGTGCTTTTTCTTTTAAAATGTCTTGCCATTGATTCTGCTTTTAACTTGTTTGTATATATTAGTATTTTGTCTTTCTCACATACACACAATTAGAATATAAGCTACCTGAAGGGAAAAACTTTTTCTTTGTATCCTCAGCATTTAGCATTTTTCCTTGCCCATAGCAACTGCTAAAAACATACTTGTTGATTAATTAGTTGACTAAATAATTAATTTGCTTCCAGCAGAAATATAAAGGAAAGTTCTCCTTCTTTGAATTACCCAGCAAATCTATGAGTTTATATTGACCACTTGTTATGTGCCCATTTTGGTGTTGTGGGTAATATGAAAGTGTTATACCTACCCTCAAAAAGATAGTATATTGGTAAGGGATAATCAGATGGAACATGGGAAAAAAACTCAACAATACTTCACAGAGTAATAAGCAAATTATACAGACAATAAATGGCACAAGAAAAGTGAATTTAGAGGTAGAAAAAATCATGGCATATTCAGGGATCTCCTGAACAAAGGGCTTGCATAGGCTGGTAGTGGATAGATGAGTTGAGACCATATTGTCCAAGGAGAAGAATTTTAGAAGTTCTGGTAATTATGTAGATTGCTATTTTCCTAATTTCTATATAGGGAATACTTGGGAAACTATATCATAGTTTATATTGTACTCTATATACCATTTGAGACATACAGTTGCAACTACTTAAAGTTCAATTCAATTCAGCAAGCATTTACTGAGTATTCATCATGTGCAAGGCAGCCAATTCTAGATTCTAGATTTACACAGTAAAAAATTAGTGCTCTACCTCAAGTCTTTGGGGAAGGGCCAAAACTATTTAGAGAGATAAGTACAAGATAATTTGTAGAGAGAGGGAACATTAACATTAAGAAACTTCTCATGGAAAAAGAACACTCTTGGATAGCGTTATCATCCTAAGGATTTAAAAAAAACTAAAGTGAAAAGGGAAAAAATGTATTCCAAGCTTGGAAGACACTGCAAAGGCACGGACACTGGAAGTAGAATGTTATGTTTAAGGAATAGGAAGCAGACTGTTTTGTTCAGAATGTGAAGAAAGAGAAAGGGATCTTGGGGTTATAGATCTAGAAGGAATTTTAAAAATACTTTAATGAAAAAGAAATAGAAAAAAAGGGAAAAAATGAAAAGAAAAAATACTTTAATGAAAGTACTTCAATGTCCTCATAGTTCAAATGAGGAACCCAAAATTTAGGAAGGTAAAGGGATTTGACCAAGGTCACACAAATAGAAAAACTGAGAGGAAAAAAATCATACAGTTCTCATGTATGTCATAACCTGTAGTATATGTTCTATGTCTCCTCAATTATAATTTAAATTACTTGAAAATACCATGTATTTTCCTTATCCTATATTCTGCCTTGCCCTTCCCGCATGAATTAGCAATAATATTCCAGAATTCTAATCTCATATTGGGTTAATTGACAAAGGAAGCATTTTAAAATGCCCCATAATTGAATGTGCCATATCTGGAAGAAATGCATCTCCTGGAGCAGTGTGCTGATTTGCTGGTAGGGAAATGCAACTGCAGGAGAAAGATAAATGAGATGCAGAATGCAAAAAACAAACAAACAAAAAAACCAGCTTTCCTATCATTGGCTATGACTTTACTTCTAAAAACTTCCCCAGGGAGAAGAAAGCTCCCCAACTTCCCTCAGGTTCTAGCTGGCAGGATCTGTACCCAGGCAAAGAAGGAATCTTTCAGAAGTGGCCATTTTCATGATTTACTGTTCAGTGAAATTGATATATATCACAGTGTGGTGTTTCATCACTATTCAGAGAAAGAAAAGGGGGCTGTGATTGTAGGTCATTCCTCAGGAATAAATTTGAGAGAGCAGATTACATCAAACACTTGTTTACTCCATCAGAATAATCACCTACATCATTTTATTCCCTCCCCCACCTTACATTCTCTGAAAATAGAATGGATTATTCTAAATTCCTTTGCTTGGTCACTGAATAGGTCTTTTATCTTAACATATACTGAAACAATTAGATTTTAATGAGATTTTATCAAAGTCAGACAGGGTTTCAGAAATTGCAAAAGACTTTTTAATTAAGTGGCAATGGACACAAACATTGAACATAAATAGAGTTGGTTTTCTGACTGGATTGTATAATTTAAGGCATGATTTGAGTGACTTTTATCCCTTCCAAGCATTCATTCTCTGTGTATGTGTAAAGTAGTTGAGAGGATCGTGCTAATCATAAAAAGTCCATGCCTATAATCCATATACTTTCAATGTCATTACTTTAGGGATTTATAATTTCACCAAGGTAGATGCTCCCTGGATTGATGCAGATCTAAAATCTTCCATTCGTGAATCTCTGTGTCCAAAAAAGTTCATCACTTGGATGGTCAACCCTTTGTTGATGAGGCTTTCAACATTTACAGTCATAGTTGGGTTGAAACTCAGAATTCCAACCCCATAATTTTACAGAAGAAAAAACTGAGGCACTGGGGGATTAACCTTCAGACAACTGATTTTCCCACACCTAAAGCCTTTCTTACTTTCCATAAGTTGTATTTCACAGATATTGCCTTTGAGAACAGTGAGCCACCTTCATGACATCATGAAGCATAGGAATAGAGCTTTTATAGCAAAAAAGCCTTTTAAGGAATCTCTCTCACATCCAGATCATATATATGCTATGTTTGTTGTAAGACTTGGACCCAAGTGTGAACTTGTGAAAAAGAAGCAACCTGCATGGGCAATGGACAGATTATGTGCACTTGGAGGTAGAGGAATTGATTTCAAATTTTCTCTCCCACTTCTCTTTTTTGCAGTAAATAATGTTTTAGTCCCTTAGTTTCCTTATAAAATAAGCAGGTTGGACCCAGTGACATCTGAAGTTCCTTCTACTTCGAAATCAATGACTGTACTATCATAATCAACCCTTAAGAAAATCAACCATATTTTCTGATTTTTTTCTTCTTTTGTTTTGCTAAGTGCTTTAAGTATATTATGGTCTAGCAGGAAAATTCAGAGCCTCATAATGGGGACAGCTAAATGAAGCAGTGGGTAGAATACCAGATCCAGAGTTAGGAAGACCTGAGTTTAAATTTAGTCTCAGAAAATTACTAGCTGTGTAACTCAAGCACTTGACCACTGCTTGCTTCTTTATAAAGTGGGTGCAATGATAATAACTACCTCCCAGGGCTCTTAAAAGGATCAAATGAAATAATGATTTTTTAAAAAAAAATTTATTAAAGCTTTTTATTTTTCAAAACATATACATAGATAATTCTGCAACATTAGCCCTTACAAAACCTTGTGTTCCAGTTTTTCCCCCCTTCTCCTACTCCCCTCCCTTATATGGCAAGTAGTCCAATATATGTTAAACATGGTAGAAATATATGTTAAATACAATATATGCATTAAAATTTATATGATTATCTTGTTGTACAAGAAAAATCAAATCAAACCAGAAAAGAAAATGAAGAAAAATTGGTTAGATCTGACTTTGTGTGGAAAGTGTTTTGTAGTTGTGTTCATGTAGTTTCTGACTTTTCCTTGGCAGATAGCTTCTGAAATATTTTATACTATCAGGAGTTGTTTTAAATGGAATTTCTCTTTGTGTCTCTTGCTGTTGGACTTTGTTGGGGATATATAAAAATGCTGATGATTTATGCGGATTTATTTTGTATACTGTAACTTTGCTTAAGTTGTGGATTCTTTCTAATAGTTTTTTTAGTTGATTCTCTAGGGTTGTCTATGTATACCATCATATCTGCAAAGTGTTAATTTGGTTTCTTCATTACTTACTCTAATTCCTTTAATCTCTTTTTCTTCTCTTATTACCAGGAAATGATGATTGTAATACATTTAGTACAGTCTGTGGCACACAATAAATACTTTATAAATGTTAGATAGCTGTAGTAGTGGTGGCAGTAGCAGCAGTAGTAGTAGCAGCAACAATAATAGTAGCAGCAGCAATAGCAGTAGCAACAGTAGTAATAGCAGCAACAGTAACAGTAGCAGCAGCAGCAGTAGTGTAGCAGAAGCAGTAGCAGTAGCAATAGTAGTAGTAGCAGCAGCAGTAGCAGCAGCAGCAGAAGTAGCAATAGTAGATGCAGCAGCAGTAGCAATAATTAGTAGTAACAGTAGTAGTTGTAGCAGCAGCAGCAGCAGTTGCAGTAGCAGCAGTAGCAATACTAGTAGTAGTAGTAGCAGAAGCAGTAGCAGTAGCACTAGCAGCAGCAGCAGTAGTGTAGCAGAAGCAGTAGCAGTAGCAGTAGCAATAGTAGTAATAGTAGCAGCAATAGTAGCAGCAGTAGTAGCAGTAACAGTAGCAGCGGCAGAAGCAGTAGCAGTAGCAGTAGCAGCAGCAGTAGCAGCAGCAGCAGTAGTGTAGCGGAAGCAGCAGCAGAAGCAGTAGCAGTAGCAGTAGCAGCAGCAGCAGCAGCCGTAGCAGTAGTAGTAGTAGTAGTAGCAGCAGCAGCAGCGGCAGCAGTAGTGTAGCGGAAGCAGCAGCAGAAGCAGTAGCAGTAGCAGCAGCAGCAGCAACAGTAGCAATAGTAGTAGCAGTAGCAGCAGCAGTAACAGTAGCAGCAGTAGCAGTAGCAATAGTAGTAGTAGTAGTAGTAGCAGCAGCAGCAGTAACAGTAGCAGCAGCAGCAACAATAGTAGTAGTAGTAGTAGCAGTAGCAGAAGCAGTAGCAGCAGCAGCAGCAGCAGCAGCAGCAGCAGTAGCAGTAGCAATAGTAGTAGTAGTAGTAGTAGCAGCCGCAGTAACAGTAGCAGCAGCAGCAATAGTAGTAGTAGTAGTAGTAGCAGTAGCAATAGTAGTAGTAGTAGTAGCAGCAGCAGTAACAGTAGCAGCAGCAGCAATAGTAGTAGTAGTAGTAGCAGTAGCAATAATAGTAGGTGCAGCAGTAGTAGCAAGTAGCCGTAGCAGCAGCAGTAGCATCAGTAGCAATAGTAGTAGGTCCAGCAGCAGTAGCAATAATTAGTAGTAACTGTAGTAGTGTTAGCAGCAGTAGTAGCGGTTAACAGTAGCAACAGTAGTAGTAGTAGTAGTAGTAGTAGTAGTAGTAGTAGTAGTAGTGGTGGTGGTGGTGGTAGTGGTAGTAGTAGTAGTAGCAGCAGCAGCAGCAGCAGTATTAGTAGTATTAGTAATGGTAGTAGTCAGAAGAACTGGGTTTGAATTGCATCCCCTAACATCAATTCTTTCTACATGCCCCTAATTAAATCAACAGATCTCTTAGCCTTCATTTTCATGTATGTAAAATGAGATGGATGATACTCAGACTATTCACCTAGAGGCTGAGTGGGTCAGCCAAATTTTAAGTGGAGCAATGAAAATGCTTTGTGAAATAGCTGAATGTATAGAGATGCAAGATGTTAGTGCGCCCTACCTGACTTTGGCCTTTGAAATGCATAACTCCATCTCTAAAAGGGCATATGTATGTTTCTCAAAAATGTGAAATAGTATTCTCTCCATTCTATTGATCGTAAACAATTGTTCATAGAGTCGAAAAATTCTTCATCAGCAACAGGAAAACAGTCTCTATGACTAAACAGTCTGGCTGGAGTTTGGGATACAGCCCTGTGCCTTGGAGACGTTTGCCCAGTCTGGCTGTTTGTTTAGGACTGAACACAAATGATACAGTTTTGAAAAGCCTTATGGTACCTGATTGATTTGTTAGTGAGCCTGACAGCCTTAATGGACTTTTCTGACAAGACAATGACTTCGCATGGCTTTGCTTGCCTTGGAGAGGTTCCAGGGACCACTAATGAAGATGCATTATGAACAAAAGCAGCAGAGGCAAACATTTTACTTAATGTGAAACCTGGAGAACAGGAGCGAAATGAAGTATAACATTCCTATTAATTGGCAAATGAGTCCAGGGAAGATGAGAACCAGGTATTGTTCTACTTGGTTCAAGCTATACTAAAATGGAATGCCTGGTCACTTGGGGGCCCAGAGTTTTCTTGGTATTATGCCAGGACACCATATGAGATTTGTTCTTGTAACAAATGTCCCTGGATTCTCCTCCCTGATTTCTTTACACATTCTCTTTGAGAGAAACTCCTTCGTTGTCCTTTCAGCACTACTATGTAGTTGTGTCAAGACAAGAATGTATATTTTAGAAATAAAAAGGGGGCTGGAGTTGTTGGTTGTTCATTTGGGAAAAGGAATTTTCTTCAGTGCCTAATAGCAATTAATAACTATAATCACCTACAGCAGAAATTGTGATGAAAGTCCACAAAAGCAATCTAGAAACACCTGTCTTTTACTGCAAAATTTCCTGAATGCTATTTCCTGGCACAATGGGTTTATGTTGATGGTGTTAATGGTTTAGTGCCATCATTACTGATTGTTTATAACTCCCTAGTAGAGAAAGTCCAGGAACTTAGAAAAATTAGATCCCAGCAGCCCATCAACAGCTCACCAAAAAGTGATCCACCAATATGCACTTTCAAGGATACCCTTTCTCAGAAACAGTAAAGTTGATGCTATATAAAATGACATTGGTTATTATTCTGGTCCTGGGGAATGTAATTGACCATTTATAACTTTTTTGTGCTTGTTGTTCAGTCATTTTACTCAGATCTGACTTTCCATGACTCCATCTGGAGTTTTCTTGACCTAGATACTGGAATGGTTTACCATTTCCTTCTCCAGGTAATTTTTTGTGTGAGGAAACTGAGGTAAACAGGGCTTAGTGACTTGGCCAGGGTCACACAGCTAGTAAGTGTCTGAAGCCAGATTTGAACTCATGAAGATGCCAGGTCTGACACTCTATGCACTACACCACCTTGCTGCCCCCTTCCTAGCTTTAGAGAAGCATTATTGTGGAATGGTGAAACTGTCTATAGAATTAGAAGCCTGTGCTGGACACACTTCTTCCTTCCGCTGGTGTCTAGTGGACATCACAAATCTGACTTGTATATTTCCTTTTGAGTCTGAGCTTCAGAAATTGATCAAAAAAAGGCAAGCCTTGTGTTTTATGTTTATAAACAAGGGAGGATACATGACTGGTGTTAGATGTGAATTTATCTGTGGATGGTAGTGGGATGTTGGAAGATAGAGCTTAGAATATGAACTATTGAAGAGAACTTACTGTAGACTAATTTTGGTAGTTCATTGTCTAAAAGTCTTTTATTAAAATTCTCACTCTATGTGGCTGTTTCTTAGGAAACAATAACAATTTTTGAGCAGGAAGGACAGTGGCAGGACAATGAAAAGATAAATAATACAGAAGACCTCTTAATCAATATTAAAAACTGTTCTTTCATTGGTGTCAGGGGACTGGGATTCAAAACTCCATTTCTTTTGTATATCATCTATGTGGCCTTGAGCAAATCATTTAAATAATTTTGACCTCATTTTCTTAATTTATAAAATAAGGGAATGGAACCAGATGTCCTCTGAGGTCCCATCCAATGTTGGATCTACACTCCTATCATTTTTAATGACCTGTGCTTAAGTTCCAATTCTTCTCTTCATCCTTAATCTTCTGGATTTCCACCTTCCCCCCTACCCCTTCCTTTTCCTTCTTTCTCCCTCCCCCTTCCCCCCACTACTTAAAATTAATCCTGAATGTATCTCGTTTTCACATAATTGTTTGCATGTTATCTCCTGAATTCAGTTATGAACTCTTACAGGACAAGGATTATTATTTACCTTTCTTTTTTACCCCAGAATTTAGCATAGTGTCTGGAACTTAGTAGGTACTTAAAAATACTGGTTGTCTAACCTCAGTAAATGTTTCAGTCTTTTCTCTCTTCCACTCAGTAACCAAATAGAGCTTTCATAAGGATTATATGTAATAATATTATATTATATGTAATGTAAGTAAAATACCTGATAAACCATTAAACATTAGATACACTTTTATTCCAAATGGAAGCCTTTGTCTATATGATTCTATTCTCTTCCCCCTTTTCAGATTTCCACTACCTCTGAAAGTCAAAGAACTGTTGAGTTTTGACACAGGCATATACATCCAGCAATATAAAAAGGGGTTCAGAAAATGTTGTCAAGGGGCCTTTTGTCACTGATCATATGACTCAGAGTAGCCCAGTCATTTGGTTTCACCTGTAGTCAAACCTCAGTTAGTTCACAGGACAGCAAAAAGGACAAGACTTCTCTAGAGACCCTTAATTAAAAGAAAATGCAGAGAAAGCCATTCATGAACAACATTTTTCCAAAACTGCATTGGTCTGCCATCAAAAGGGGTCATTTGACTATTAGTCTCCCTTTTTCCATTTTACACAATTTTCTCACCAAAGTATGATGAGGTAGACTAGCTACCATCCCAGAAGTTCAATTTCTCCCTAATTTTAGACTCTAGAGGTTCCTTGGTGGTTAGAGTGCCAGACTCAGCCATTGCTGATTTCAGATCTGACCTCAGGCACTTATTAGGTGTGTGTCCCTAGGCAAAGTCACTTCATCTTGTTTGCTTCAGTTTCCTCATCTGTAAAATGAACTGGAGAAGGAAATGTCAAATCACTCCAATATCTTTAACAAGAAAACCTTAAATGGGATCATGAAGAAGTGGACCTTATTAAAAAAATAAACAACAACAAAGATTACTGGAGATAGAGCAATACCCTAATTAGGGATATAGAAAGTATCAATTACCATCCAGTCCCTCAGATTAGCTTTCTTATCTTCTTAATTGTAAAAACCTAGTCTCTGTGTCTAAGTCTCTAGTCTGAGGCTATTTTAGGTACAAATTACATCCAATATTAGACTGTTGATTGTTTCATGGGCAGATTTGGTAAAAATCAGGTAATGAATCTTGAGTACTTGAAATAGAGAGTGAGGTGGGGAGAGAATAAGAGATCATATGAAAGATCATTTTATATTTTTATATAGAACTTTTAAGTATACCATGCCTTTTAGAGTATACAGCTGTTTAGAAAATAAAGAGATCCTTAAGAAGGGTAGTGCTATCAGTAATTCCTAATTTGTAGAGAAGTAAACTAAAGTCTAAGAGAGGTTAATTCAATTTTCCCCTTATACTGCTACTAATAACTAATAAAATCCAGGACATAGACATAGGTCTCCTCAGCACAAGTCCAGAAGTAGTCCTTTCTCTTCTACTTGTACCTGCACACAAAAATCATATAGGTAGACTGTAATAAATATCAAAACAGTGATTCAGACAGTAAAATCTATTAAAAAGGACATAGTGTAGGACAGGATAGCTCTTTCATTGAGGTGACTAGACTTGACATGCACGTTTAAAGATGAGTGATACTTAAATAACCAGAGAGAAAAGGGTGAGTATATTTAAGGTAGGGAAAATGAACTTGACATCAGATGGATGGCACATGGGTGAGCCTAACCATCAAATAGGAGATTCAAGGGCTAAAGTAACTGTGGGAGATAAGTTTCCCTAGGAAAGGTAGAGCCAGATCATTAAGTCTTGAATGTTGGGAAAGAAGATTTTTGATTAGCTTCCTTTTAAATCATATTTTTAGTGAGTGTTCATAATTACAAATGTGTTCATTACTCTCTTCCTGATAACTTTGAAAGCATTGCATATTGCCAGTCCTCTAAACCAGTGCTTCAATTTTTTGATGATCCAAGTCCATGGGCCCCCTGGAATCTATTCATAGACCCCCCCCCAAGTGTTTGGACCTCAGTTTAAGAATTCTGATTCAGTTTTGTTTCTTAGTTCTTAGAATAAGGGTCAGAAATGAGAGAATAGAGTCAAACACATTCTGGGACCAAGAGAGAGGGAGACTTAGATACCTGGGCCCATCATGAGCATAAATCCACATCCCAAATGGTTACATTCTCCCTCTCTTTCTAATGAACCAATCCTAGTGTCATAGAGCTATTGGGTACCCAAGCCAATGCCTCCATTGTGCCGGCCCTCGCTGTAACTTCTTTGAGCTTGTTGAGACCTAAAACAAAGTAATAGCCTTAAACAAAGAATTTTACCATGTCTGATAACAGAGGAAGGCTAAAACAGGTCTGGGAGGAGAAGAATTTGGCAGATATAGGCCCGAAGAGTAGGTGATCAAGGAGGCTTATCCCCAGCAGAAGAAAAAAGCATGAAGTGCTAAAGGCAAGCCCAGATTTCATTAACACCTGTCTACTCTTATCAAATATTAGAAAACTTGACAAGAGAAAACCAAACATGGCTCTTACCTGAAGGACCTGAATTAGCACCTAAAACTGACACAGGGGAAGACTTCCTCCTTTAAATAATGAAGCATCTGATAAATGCACTGCCAAGTGTACTTGAAGCAACTAAGGAGATAGGCTGAAGCCAAGTTTAAAATCTCACATTGGTGTTCTCTGCTGTACTCTCAGGAGAGGCCCTTGTATGCTCTTTGTGTGGATCTGTATTCAGAGGAGGGAGATTTTTGCTTTTTCTCTGTGCCAAATTTCATTGACAGTGCTGTGGAAGTTTCTGTCAGAGAACTCTGAGAGACCAACCCACAGCTCCTAGTAGTATGCCAGAAAGAGGGGCAATCCATATAAATACATCCTGACAGCCTAATAACTCTCCATGAAACTGATATCAGAGATTTTGCCTCTGATACCATCTTGTTTCTTTTCCTCCTGCCATTATCCCTCCCTGATGCCCAGGATACTCTTAATGAATGGTTTTAAAAAATCTTAACTGGGAGGTATGCCTGCTTCCTTGCCCTGTAGCAATACCATCAATCAATCAATTTAGAAGTGTCTGCTATGCCCCAGGAACAGTGCTAAGTGTTTAGGATAAATCAAAAAGGTAAAATCTCTGCACTCAAGATGCTTACAATTCACAATAGGAGAGATAAACAAATATTTACAAAGCAGGCTATATACAGGATAAAATGGAAGTAATTAGAAAAGGGAAGGCACTGAAATTAAGAGGGATTGAAGAAGACTTTCTGTAGTTTCTTTTAGTTGGAACTCAAAGGAAGTTGAGGAAGTCAAATTAAATTGGAGAAAGGAGAACATTCCAAGAATGGGGACAGCCAGAAAAAAAATGTCAGCTGCTTAGAAATGGAATGTATTCTTTGAGGAACAGCCAAAAGTTCAGTGTCACTGGATCAAGCAGTATGTGTTAGGGAGTAAAGTATAAGAAGACTAGATAGGAAGGAGGGGGCTAAGTTATAAAGCACTTTGAATATTAAATACAGTAATTTGTTTCAGACCTGAATTTTAGAAAGACAACCATTACCCAAATGGTAAGAAATTAATTCTGTCTATCTTTACATGTTTTCCTCTGGATCATTGCTTCAGGTATTGGTCAGTAGGACACTAGTCTTGTCTACTAATTACTTGGGGGAACACATAACCCTGATGAATGCTCCATTTTTTTCTAAACATTATTCTAGTGATTGAAGGCAGGATGGATTGAAATGGGGAGAGACAAGGCAGGTAGACCCACCAACATGTCATTACAGTAAGAGTAATATATAAAGTGATGAGCGCTTGAACCATAATGGTGACAGTTCCAGAGGAGTGAAAGGAATGTGTTTGTAGGATGTTGCAAATGGAAATTAATAGTCCTTGACAATAGTTTGGACATGGATAGTGAGAGATGGTTAGTAATCCAGGGACTTCTAGGTTTTAAGCATAAGGGACTGGGATTATGATGTTGCCCTCATATTAAGGGAAGGTGGCAGATGGAGGGTTTCAAGGGAAAGATAATGAGTTCTGTTTTGGGTTCCAGACCATTCTGACTTCTGCCTCTCCTTCTACCTCCTCATCTTGTAACCCAGTTTCTCAGGTCATGACTCTTTCCTCCAGAATTCCAGCCCCCATCAGAGGAGCAATTTTTTGAGTCCCTCAAGCCATAATGTGAAGGTGGCAGCTGTATGCTGCCTCTATTTAGGGTTGACTGAGCCTATGAGCTTTCTTTTAGAAATGTGATGTCAACTTGGTCTAGGCTGAGGCAGTCACTGGTCATTGGATTCATTGTTTAATGACTTAGCCAACACCAATCCCTGGTTGATATTTTTCTTGTTCAAGTTGTCAGTTTTATGGACCACCCTAATTATAAAAGTGTTTTCCTTTCATTCTGAAAGCAAAACTACATGTGTAAATGAAGACAGTGACAATCTGGAAGGAGTTGTATAAGAGAAAAAGAGGTGTGATCACTCCAGTCCTGTAGACCTGAACCAGATCTCCTTGCTGTCTTTAGAACAAGCCATCAGTATTGAAGTTAATATGATTTTTGTGTGTGTCCTTTAGGCTACAAGTATAATTAATTTCCCTAGATGTGTTTTTGAAGGCAGAAAGAAGGTATTATGGAACTGATATGAAATGATTACATTCTATTAGATACAATAGAGCAATTCTAGAGTACTCTGGTATATATAGTGCCATGAAACTGCTGAGCTTTTCAAAAGATCATAAACTTAAAGCTGGAATAGATTTTAGATGTCACCTAGTCTCAATCCCTTCGTTTTTATAGAAAAGAAACTGAGGTCCAGAGAGGTTACATTAAATGCTTAAGTCATAGAGGGAGTAAATAATAGACTTGAACATAACATCAACATGATTCATTTTCTTCCTCTGTAAAGTGGGAATAATTATATTTGCTTTTGTGAACCTTAAACCACTAAATAAAGATAGTGGTTTAAGGTTCACAAAAGCAAATAAATAAAGATAGGTTTTTGTTCTTATTAAAATGCTGAAATCTTCAAGCCATATGCACTCCTAGGTCACAGAAGTGCCTTCTTTAGTAAGAAATAATACCAGCAGCATAAAATGACAGAGTGAATTTAGCAAGTCTCAGAAATCACAGCAGAAATCTTTGCCCAAGGTTTGAAACTATCTTAGAACAGGTGGCAGAAAGAGGCCAACATGATAAAAGAGAATGAACTCACAAGCTTTGGCTATGGAAGACTTCAACCTTCAGCTTTAAAGTTGTGCTACCTTATTATTTCGCTGTCAAGGCTGTTAATTAATCTTATTCTTGGTGAATCCAAGGACTTTTCTGAGTAATCTCAATACCATTCCCCAAACCTCTGAGACTTCAGTAATCCAATAAGAGAAGGCATGTCTAACTCTTCCTCCCACCAAAAAAATAAAACAAAATAAAGCTATAGTTCAAATAAGGAGATGGAAGCATAGTCCCCCAAAACTAGATGTTTAGACATATCTGACTCTTGGTGAACATTTTGTCTTTTATGCAGTCGTTTCACAAAGATTGCTCACAGTAATTAAAGGATTTTCATTGTAATCTTGAATCCTTGACTGAATTTATGCTCTATGATGAATCAGAATTACGTCAGGTATTTAATTAAAGGTCTGGGCCAATATATTTTTCACTTCTGTTAACCAGTTGGAGGCACAAATAATTGAATATATTAATTAACACATTAATTGGATATATTAATACTAAAATTGATTGAAGGAAATACCAATAGAATGGATAGAAAATGCCAGCTGCATCCAGAAAAAGAACTCTGGAGATTGAATGTAAATCAATATATATGTTCTTTTTCTGGGATGTTTTACTCGTCTCTCTCTGTCTCAAAATGATTCATAAAGCAATGTGTATTAAAAAACAAATGAAAAGGTAAACAAAAGAAAAAAGTAATAATACTATTGGGGTAATTGAAAACCAGAATACCTTTCTTCCTCTTTTCTCTAACTACTATTACTACACTCCACTGTCTTTGTTTAGCTAAACAAGTTTGGTTTTCTTTTCTAGTGGAGTATCATCCTGTCTAGATGTTTTAATTTGATCATCTGAGAGTTATAAATCTAAGCAAGATTTTGTTATATGAAAAGATTTATCCTTTTTGCTTCCCACTTTTTTGGAGGAAAGTGAGTTTAAGTGACTTGTCCAGATAGTATCTGAGGCTGATTTTGAACTCTGGTTTTCCTGACTCCAGGACAAGTGCTCTATCCACTGTACCAACTAGGTTGATCATTCTTGAATAAGAAATAGAGGCAACAGCCCAAGCCTCTTGGCCTTGTTGATTCCATTTTATTCAAAGTTCATTCTGACTGGAAAAAACCTATGATTTGATCTACTAAGGCTTTAAGGAAGAAAACATGATTTTAACTCAATTATCCATACAAAAAGGGACTAAGTGAGTCATAAATGGATATACCAATATAATCCAATTTCCTTTCATTTCAGGAAGTTTGGTAAGTGTCTGCTGTGTTTATAGCCCCTTGCTTGACTTTAGATTGCATTGTGTAAATTACATTAGAATAAGCATTTTCCAGATTTTGTTTGAGATATTTAAAAGGAATAAATAAAACATGAGGCTACTGGACAATTAGGGTTGTTAAAAGAAGAGAGAAGGGGAACTTATTGCTTGGTAAGAAAGTGGACTTTTCTCATTAGCTTTCAAGTCTTTTAACCTGACCTTAGGTAGTTCAGTGAATGTGCCAGACCTGAATTCAGGAAGATTCTTCTTCCTGAGTTCAAATCTGGCCTCAGACATTTCCTCAGGCTGTGTGACCCTGGACAAGCCTTAAGTTTTGCCTTAGTTTCCTCATCTGTAAAATGAGTTGGAGAAGAAATGGTAAACCACTCCAGTATCTTTGCCAACAAAACTCTGAATGGGCGCACAAAGAATTGAATATATTAATTTACACATTAATTGGATATATTAATACTAAAATTAATGGAAGGCAATGCCAACAATCTTTGGATAGAAAATGTCATCTGTATCCAGAAAAAGAACTCTGGAGATTGAATGTAAATCAACACATGATATGTTCTTTTTCTGGGAATTTTTATCTGTCTATCATGGTTTTTCCCTTTTGTTCTGATTTTTTTCTCTCAAAATGATTCATAAAGCAATGTGTATTAAAAATAAATAAAAAGGTGAACAAAAGAAAAAAGTTATTACTATTGGGGAAAAGAGAAAGAAATGACTTGTGGTTCCCAGAAATAAGTGAACAAAAGAGAGCCCTGATGAGAAGGAACATTTTAACTGTGCCCTACTCTGATCCTCTAAGTCCATCCTAAGGTTGTAATCATTTAATCAGCAAATATTTCTTTAACATTTATTATTTGGCAGGAACTTTGGAAAACATAAGAGATATAAAGCAAAAGGAAAAGCAGTATCTATCTACCCTCAAGGGTATCCTTGTAATGTAATCCTAATATAAAAGAATCCAGTGACTTTGTTTTTAAGAGAGACAAATGAAAAGGTTTTGACCAGGCAGAATGGGATGAAGTAGGCTTGTGCCAACTCAATGTAAAGGGAACTCTGGAGGGGTTGTTATACTGAAGGCTTCCTGAAATCCTGATGCCCAAACCTTTATTTTCTTGTTTCTAACCCTGTCTATGGATTTCCTGGTCGCTGCTCTATACAAAAAACTAGATCTCTCCTTTCCTCCTGATATTGACTTCCATCATGGAAGGATAACAAGAATCATCATCATCATTATCATCACAATAATAACTACCAATTACCTGACACTTTAAGATTTTCAAAGGACTTAACATATTTACAACTTTAACCTTAGCATCTTACATTATTTTATAATGGCTCTGTGAGCTAGACAATTAATATCCTCATTCTACATATGATTAAACTGAGATAAAAACTTTAAATGATTCATCTGTGGTCATACAAGTAAGGTGTTAGAAACAATAACTGAACGTTCATCTCCTGGCTCCTATATCCAGGATTCTATCAACTATACCACATTACCTCAAGACATAGTAAAGAAAAATCAAAGAAACACACAAAAATATAATTGCAGGAAAGGTAGACTTAGATTTGAGTTAGATTGAATTCAGATCTTGTTTCTGAGTGATGTAGAGTTAAGACCAGAATATAGGCAATTGTAAAAAATTATTCAACTATTCTTTACCTTGTATGTGATCAAAGAGAAAAAAAGAATATTTCTTATAACTACAGGTTGCTTTAGGGAGCAAATGGTCCCTGAAGACATCTTGCTAATAAGGCAAAAGACAGCCTTTAATAATAAATATTTGCCTAACTTTATAATTTATATTTCCATATCAGCTTGTAAACTCTTGAGACCCAGAGAAGGGGCCAGCAGGAGGGGGTTTATTGCAATTAGGAATCCTAAATTCTTGAGCTTTCTGGAACTCTAGGCGGTCTTTCTGGGACATCATACCTGCTTTGTGTCTCAGGGAGTTATTCTTTCTTGAGATTGTAAAATAAATTCTTTTGCTTTCTATCGTGAGATGTGTCTCTCCGTTTTGCTACAAACCATACCACACACCTCCATCATTTAGTATGATCGTGGGCAATCATTCGGCCCCTCTCCACTTCAGCTTGCTCATTTGCCAAGAGCTTGCCAAATTCTTCTTGGTTTTGACTCTACCACCATCTCTATTACTACCACTATTATCACTACTGCTGCCATCATCATCATCATCATAATTCTTTCTTCCTTCCTTTCCAAGGATAAATTTTTCACCAGGAAACTCACTATTATGGACAATAATTCAGCCTTAGTACTAACACCTCATCTATAGTCTCAATTTATTTCTGATTCTTCGATAAGAAGGCTGGAGAATGCAGGAAAAAAACCTACTCTCATAGATAGTCTCCCTTTATAAAGGACTCAAGATCATTGTAATCTCTTTATTTGCCACTACTTGCTCTACTTGATTTAGCCTCAGTGATCACCATCATGTCCTGGAGCCAGAGATCCTTCTCCACCTCCACACTCCATTTAGTTTCTTTTTGTGTATTATCTTTCCTTAAGAGATTTAAAGTTTCTTGAAAAGGCAGAGACAGTCTTTTTTTTTTTTCCTTGTTTGTATCCCAGTGGTTAGTACAGTGCCTGGCACATAGAAGATGCTTAATAAATGTTTATCATGTCTAATCTATAAAATAGAGGTAATAATAATTACAACTTAATGTTCTCTTTGGCTTTCTCTGTGGAAAAGTATTTATAAATGCTAAAGCTTTATACAATGTGAATTATCATATGATAGTTTGAATGATGTGAGTAGCATCTAGGGAAGTGTTTCCAATAATTAAGACAGGTGAACCCAAAACTGCCCAATCAATCCCTAAGCTTGTTCCTCCTGATATCACAGTAAACATTATGATTCTTTTCCAGTCTCTTTTTTTAGGCACATGAGTAGTGGCATATTTCTATGCATCTTTATGAATCAACTCTAGGAAAATAGGGGAAATATTCACCCTCAAGTTATTCTTCACATAACAAACCACTTTCAGGACAGAGACATCTTTGCATGGGGGACGAATCCAATAACAGCATAATTTAATGAAAGCAATCTTTCTTTTACTGTCCGAATGCTTATCTATTTTCTTACTCTCTGGAAACACAGACACCACATATATTTTTCAATCCTTATACAATTTAATAAAAATAGAATTAAGAGATAGGAACGTTAATCAGAACATATCAAATTTTTATCAAGCAACCAAAATAAGTAACACTCATAGATTGTGCATTAAAATGTGAATCTAGGGCAAGGAAATGAATATTTTAGCATTATGCACTTAGGTCCTTCCATGATGGGGATTAAGACTCCAGAGACCAATGTGATGTTGGGTTGATCTGATTTTATCACTATTATTTATAAAAGTTGGATTTTACTATATGAAGTGATACATCTCTTCTTTTTCTTCCTTCACATTTCTTTTGGTACAATATATAAATAGCTTTGTACATAAATAAACCTTACTTTTAAATAATTGCTGTGACCAGAGGTAGCCTTACTCTGATACAAAGATACTCTGATACATGTCCATGACATGTGATTTGAGAGATTTCATGGATTTGATTCTTAACCTATATCCAAAATTATCCTTATCCCTATAATTATCCTGGCTGTCTCAATGCCTGACTTTCAACCATTAAAGATTCAGTCATTTAGATTGAAATTATTTCTCATTGAGATGTGAAAAGCACCGTGTATTAATCTATCATTTGTTGGTAAAACATTTAAGGTGAATTGGTTTATCAGGTGGTTTACTGGACAGCTGGCTGAAAGCAGGTTTGGAAAGGAGTTAGCAAAGAAGATCTAAAGTAATGATCTCCAAACTCTAAGTCAAGGACCAAATCCTGTGCATTGTCTTGTTATGTTATGTTGTCATAACTGCTCTACTAGGTTTTTTTTGCATTTTCAAATATAATAAAATTTTTAAAATTTAAAAATCATTCTTAGCTTGCCCCGTACAAAAATAATATGAGTAGCAACAGCAACAACCAGGTATGAGATACCACTTCATAGGAAGGTCCTGTGTAAGGGATGTTAGTAGGGGAAGACAGTCCGTCATCAACAGCAAAATGGATTACAAAAGAATTTTTCTGTTTTTGATTGCTGATATTTACTTTGCAGCCTTTTTTTTTTCTTAATTTCTAAGAGGCAGAATACTAGCGCTATCTACATCCTCAATTTTGTGTTTTCAGAAAATATGGTGTTTTCAGAATTTTTTTTTCCCGTTACACTTGGGATAATGACTGTTCTCTCTCCTCCAATAGTAATCAATATAAAAACAGGAAACATAATTCCTTAACAATTAAATCTTTCATTGATTTACTCTTTTCACAGGAATCCAAATAGTTAGTATTGGAAAGTTCATTATATACCACTCTATGTCTTAGTTGAAGAAACTGAAGTAGAAGTGACTGATCTAAGAGGTAAAGGTCAGTTTTCCCCTAGCTGGTGTGATAGTTGGTACAGTGAATCTTACCTTTACTACAGAATACTGCTTTTTCCCTCTTCCCCATTATTTTCTTTGATACAAGAAAAATTGGATAAATTGTTCTGTATAAAATGCTCCCCAAAAGAAGTTAATAAAACACCCAGAATAAAATATTGCCATCCTCACATACACATTTTCAATATTTTCTGATTCTTTTTGTGCACTGGGACAGGGGATGAGTGTTCTTGACCCAGGATTTATAAACTAAGATAATGTACCATCTCTCATGGCCTTCTGCCCTTTTGTCCTCTCCTCCAACAACTGCTGGGGGAAAAAAGAAAAAAAAAAGTTTTCCCCTTTAGAAGATCAGCATACTTTTGTTCAGCAATAATAAAATGAGACTCTTCAGGCTATATCACATTGCAGAAGAAATCCTGAAATTATGGCTTTAAATTAAAACTACTCTCCAAATAAGGGCAAAAACAGCCGGTATCTTTTCCCACTTAACTCCAGTTTTGAAATAGATTAGCAACTCTTTGTTGCCCTGAAATGAACCTCAAACACATTTTGCTTTGGTGACTCATAATAAATGAAATAATATGTTCTTATTCTGTGACAGCAGGAGGACAGGCATGAAAGGATCCCGTGGTCGTTATCTGAGATTACAGCAAGAGGGCAAAATGAAACATAAAGCAAATATTTAAAAATAAAAATCTAAGCACAGAGCCAGTAGCCTTTAAGCCATTTCTCTGTAAGGACAGCCACATGGGACAGGTCTCAAGGTGCTGATTCATTTGATGTTTGTTGCAGAACAGAGTGATCAGAGACACAGAGAAAAGCCTGTCCTACCTGTGCTAGGGCAATGAGATGGCAGGTATGAAGAAAAGTGATGGGTAAATTTGAAGCACGGTGAGGGAGACAGGATAGGTGGGAGGTTGCCAAAGGAATGAGTACTGATCTTGATGTCAGGAGCCTCGAGGAGCCTCATCTCTGATAAAGAAAAGCCATATAACCCTGAGAAATTCATTTGAGTTTTGAGTTTTGGTTTCCTCATCTATAAAATGGTAGTAATGACACATATACCACCTATTTCACAGATGTATTTTCAGGAAAATGCTCTTATTATCCTTAAAGTGCTGCATAAATATGAGTCGTTACTTACAGTGCTAGGTTGGTAAGAAAGGGCCAAGTTATAAAAGACTTAGAATACCAGGAAGAAGGTTAGAGTTTCTTAGTATGTCACAGATATCTCATCTTCTTCCCTTAAAAAATGCAGAGATGTAAATATGTGTCTTTGAACATAAAGATTTGTAAGGAATATGCATTTCTTATTAAAGCCCATGGATTAAGTAGCTCCCAATTTTCTCTACATAATTTTAAAATCTAAAGTTTTTTTTTATTCAAAGATTCTTAAAAACAAACCTTTTTTAAAAAAATCTGAAGAATACTTGTTTTAGAAATTATTTTTTTTCTTTTTGAAAAATATTTTATTGAACAGTAAAAACAATTACAAATCAGTATGTAATTAAATGTCAAATTTTGGAAAGGATATGTAAGGAAAAGTAAGTGATATAAAAGTAAAAAAAACAAAATTAATTTTTCAAAAAGATTAACATTGAATCCATGCTATGCAATTTATTACTTATAATGATCTTGAACAAGTGCTATCTTCTCGAGTTTACTGTTTCTTCATCTCTAAAGGGATAGACTTAGATTATAGAATTAATTTTCAGAAAGCTGTGTGGTATTCTACATACAGAACAGGACTTGAAGTCAAAAAGATGTAGATTCAAATACTATCTCAGATATTAAACTAATTGTGTGAAGCCAGCAAAGTCATTTTAGCTCTCCATGCTTCAGTTCCTTTTTCTGTAGAATGTGTTGTTAAGACTCAGTTGTTTAAAATTTTGCTGGTAGCTCTAAATCAATGCTTCTATGATTTCTTTTTTGAAATATGATATTTTTGTACAATTACATGTAGAAAAAATTTTTTAATTTTTTTTAAGTTTCAAGCTTTAAATTCTCTCTACTTTTCCAGAGATGGTAATCAATCCAATATAGTTTATATATTTACAATCATGTAAAATATTTCTATGATCTCTTGCACAGCTTTTTTTTTTTTTTTTTTCTGAGGCAATTGAGGTTAGGTGACTTGCTCAGGGCCACACAGCTAGTAAGTGTTAAGTTTCTGAAACCAGATTTGAACTCAGGTCCTCCTGACTTCAGGGCTGGTGCTCTATCCACTGCACCATCTAGCTGCCCCCTATGATCTCTTAAATCCAATCCCTAAATTCTTCTCTTGGATGACAGTAGACTTTGACCCTTTTCTTTGGCTCATAAGTTCTTAACGAGGATTTTATTCCATTGTTTTCTTTGTTCACATGTTAAGAATTCAAATAAAAATATATTCCAGGTTGCCCTTATAAATCCATACATGCTACCAATACTACCACCATTATCAACTATTATTGTTCCTACCACCACAAGTAATATCTTGGATAATGAAGCAATATTTTCAACAAGTATAGCAACTCTGAGTTATCTACACATGGATTAAAGAAAGTATTTTTCCTTCCCTCTTCTTCTCCAGTTGCCCCCAGCTCATTTCTCAGCCTTGGAAATAAATCATCTCTATGACCTGAATATCAGGGCTATCAAGCTTGGAAGATAGAAAGAATTGCTGGATCAAAGCTGAACACTAGTTACAATAGGAAGTATATGCCCTCCTTGTTTTTCCTGCCTATCTCTTTGTTTTCCTTACCTTCCTCCGTTTCGCCCTCCCTGTAACAATTATTTTCTTTCATCAAGTCTGTGGGCAGCTTCCAGGCTCAGGAGCTAATGGATGATCATGTGTTTGGTGTTTTGAGACAAGGAAAATTAGAAGATCGTACAGGTCAAGGTCATTTCATGCTTTTGTTGAGCAAATATATATCTTCTCAGCAACATTTTAATGCAGTTCAGGAGGTCAGAAATTGACATACAGTCCGCTTCTATTTTATTGTGTCTAATTTTATTGCTACTGTGACAATAGAATCCCTGTTTAATTACTCCAAGATCTGAGGAAGAATTTCACATGAAACATGAGATGTATTTTGGATAATTTTTCACAGGGTTTATAAACCCATATTATCAATTTATAGGATTGGATTAATGGCATTATTTAGTTTGACTTTGAAAAATGTCTGGCACAATTATGGCTGAGCAAACTAATCCTCCATTGCCGCCTTCATCCACTCTCATCCCCAGTGTAAGGAAACTTTGACTTCAGGGGTTGGAGTTCTGGCAAGAGTGTCCAGTGATCAAAGGGAAGAAAGGAAAGAGATAACTTCTGCTTGGAACAGAGTATGAGATTTAGCAAAATGCTTCACTGACTGACCACAGTGAGATTAGTTTTCTTATATTATTATGGGTCTTTTAATGTTTATGTATATGGACCTATTTCTTTGTGTGTGCTATGATAAATACACATACTTAGCTCACACTATTTGTTCATACTTTGACACACATTTATTATAAAATTTTTCAGAAATCACTATTTTGAACCAGTTATTTTCTAGCGAGGCAATAGCCAACCACTATCAATAGTTCATGAAATTATAGGATGCTCAGAGCTTAGAACAATGCTTCAAAGTTCTTGATAGTCTATTTTTGAATCCTTACAATTTTGTTTTTCTGTTTGTTGTACCTGTCAAACAATTGAACATGCCCTTTTATGTTTGTGGAAGAGACAAGAAATAGTATCTTGTTGAAGAGGCAATGCTATCATACATGAAAAAAAATTAAAAAATAATTTTTAAATTATTTTCAAGTGTTACACTGCTTGATTCGGGGGAAGGGAAAGGGAGGCGGCATGGAGCTGTGAATAAATAGCATGTGTGACTTAAAGGAAAGAAGATCTGGGTTAAAATATTGCTCAAGTGAAATCCTTATCTCAGTTAATAAAGAGGTAGGAATGGAGGTGAATGTGGGAACCCAGCCGATAGTTGGACCTAGGGTCAGAAAGAATTATCTTCCTGAGTTCAAATCTGGCCTCAGACATTATTAACTAGCTATGTGACCCTGCATGTCACTTCACCCAGTTTCCCTCAATTTTCTCATCTATAAAATGAGTTGGAGAAGGAAATGGCAAACAACTCCAATCATTTTGCCAAGAAGCTCCATAATGGAATCATGAAGAGTTGTACTTGACTGAAAATGACCAAAAAACACCAACAAAAAAGACTCTCTATACAATTCTCCACAAAGGCTGTTCCAAACCTTTTATTCTTTCCTGAATCCTCCTGTGCCATATCCACCCCAGTTACATTGCTGAGATCATATCTCCCATTTTACTGAAAAAAAAAGAGAAATCATTCACCCATGTGCTTTCCTTTTCTACATTTAAAAATCCCTTGACACCACTTCTAATTCTGTCCTTTTGTAGTCTTATTTCTGATGAAAAATATCTCTTCACTAAGCAAGGTGAATCCTTTTATATGTACTTTTGAACATATACATCATCTCTGGATCATTATATTGCTAAGAACAGCTAAGTCATTAACAGTTGATCATAATATAAGATTGTTGTTACTGGGTACAATGATCTCCTGTTTTTGCTTAGTTTACTCTGCATCAGTTTATATGTTTCTGGGTTTTTCTGAAAGCATCCTGCTTGACATAGTATAATAACATTCATGGAATAGTCTTAACACTGAATTTTTAAACTTTTTAGGAACAACTATGTCTTCTCTCTTTCTTGAAACTCCCACTATTGTCAATGTGCACTTTTTGAGTGATTGATATAGAGTCAACCTGCTTTATTAGTCAGTCAATAAGTCCTTTTTAAGTGCTTACTATGTGCTAAACATTATGCTAAGCCCTGAGGATATAAAGAAAATTAAAAGACAATTCCTACTCTCAAAGAGCTCATAACCAAATGGGGAAGGCAACATGCAGATAACTGTGTAGACATTGCTAGATACAGAATAATTTGGAGGTAATCAACAGGGAAGAATAGAATTAAGGAGGATCAGGAAAGGTTTTCTGCAGAAAGTAAGACTTGAAGGAAGCCAGATGGAAGAGATGAGAAAAGGAGAGCATTCCACATGTTGAAAACAGCCAATGAAAATACCTAAAGCTGAAAAAGAGAGATTTTTGTTCCAGGAATAGTAAAGGGACCAGGGTCACTGGATCAAAAACTACTTGGTTAATTTTACCTCTGAGACTTAATAGTCATTTGATCAATTGAGAAATAACTTGATATAATTCAATTCAATCCAACAAATATCCACTACTCATCTTTTGGGTTAAAAATGCACTTTCACAGCCAAAGACAGGAATGAAATAATCCTTCCCTCAGGAAGTTTACATTCTTCTGGGGAAACACTATGTACATAAGAAAGTAAATATAGAATGAATACTCAGTTCTAAGAAGATGTCAGAAAGAGATATCCTATCTTTCCCAAAAGTACAATTAAGAAATCAGACAAGTCAGTAGGATCAGGTAGAGAAAAAGTGAAATCATCAACCAAAGTTAATTGATAAAGAAGAAATAAATTCTCCAATCTAATTCCTAGTGATTCTTTTGGTGCTATTCCCCTTTTCTTCCCCTTCTACACATTATGCACTGTCCCAGTACTCCTGTTTGATAGAGAATAACTCTCTTTTTGATAAGAAATTTTGGGAAAAGTGGAAAGGAATTTGGTAGAAATCAGGGTTTAGACCAATATTTTATAATGTATAGAGTAATAATCTCAAAATGGATAAGACATTTAGTTACATACACACACACACACACACACACAAACACACAAGTAAAAGCCAGGTATCTTTCACAACTCTGAGAGCGAATTTCTAACTGAACAAGGCAAAGAGATAATAAGAGACAAATATGCCTCCATTATTTTTAGAAGTATTTGTAAACATGTCCATCAAATTAAAAAAAAGTGCACTAAAATATAGTGAAGAAGAGAAAAGATGAGATATTATTATCAAATACCATCTATTTAAAAGTCTAATATCCAAAAATA